>CM024759.1:14689693-15089693 GCA_014218235.1 Colocasia esculenta
ATCGTAGGGACGCGACAAGGTTGAACGCGATGGTCTTAGGCGTCGTGACTCTGAAGCCACGTGCATGGATATGCATGGGCTGTCGCGACGGCCAAGGAGGTAGCGACAAGCTAACGCGGTGCTATGAAACGACGCGTTAAGGAAGTAGATTATTTTTAATTTATCAGCCAATCACATAAGGAAATATTGATCTTTAAGCTCAAGGACTCTTTTAAATTGATAATGGGTTTGGGCTGTTAATGGGCTCAAAGCAAGGTTAATGGTGGCTCAAGGTGAGTGACCAACTTGGGCTCACTTAAATAACAAGAAATGTGGTTCAACTTGTAGGCCAGAATCGGGTGACTACAGATTTGCCCCTCCTTGACTTCCACTTTGCAGGGGAGCGGAGCGGAAGTGTAGCGGAGGTGTCGCGAAGTGATGGTGAAGTGGAGATGAAGCGGAGTGGACTGAAAAGTGGAAGCCAAGGTAAAGAGACACCCGATCTAATCAACAAGCAATTGGAATTTTCGTGAAAGCCCCGAGTTAGCTACTTGAGAAGAATGCAAAGAAAAGCACAAGTCTGGACGAGAAGGAAGAGAGTAAAAGGACAATCAACCCCTCGATTGAGAGGTACCCTCGCCGATTGGCCTGCAGGTTTCATCTTGGAAGGACATGTGCGTGCCAAGCAGGTAACTCATGACTCTGTCCTGGGAGCAGTTCGCAACCAAAACGGATCAAAAGAATAAGACGAAAATTTGATAGAGAATCCAGACAGGGAAATTCTTAATACGCTGACAAGAGCAACTCACTTAGAGGCAAACCTTCCGATTCAGAATGGAGTGTGGTTTCTTGTTTGGAGTATGAAGAATAATTGAGCACTCAACAAGGGCTCACCATTAGCCAGGGATGAGTTGTGAAAGCTCAAAGTCCTATATGATGCATGTTGGGCTAAAAGGAAAGAAATCATCAAAACAAATGCAAAGAAAAGAGAAAATAGAAAATAGATCAAGGATAATAATGTTAAGCGAAATAAGAACGGGTCAAGAGACTACCTGCAACTGCAGTGTAGGCCTGAATCCATCGTCCCTAAACTTATTTAACTCAACGGCCTATCCAACGATTAGCAATGTGTAACTAGATTATCACTATTTTTGGTAAAGGGGAACTCAAATCCCAGAGCACATTGAGAACCAGCCGGCCCTTGAAACGTTATAATAAATAGAATACCATATGGTAATGCGAAGTGCAGGGATAGGAATACATTACCTGACTTACCTGTGATGTTCTTTTTTTGTGATTTTATGATTTTTCAAATTGTTTTTTTGAACAAAACAAAGCAAAGCAATAAGCACAATAACGACATATATATATATATATTTAAACAATCAAATAAGGATACCAACTAAGCACAAACACAAAAATAGCACACAAGATAAAAAAGGCGACGCCCCTGGGGGTCGCGACATAGATGCAACGCCCCGCCGTGTCGCGATGTGAACGCGGCGCATCGCGGTGTCACGACACAAACAGAGTCCCAAAAACGCAGAGAATCTGTGTTTATCTCTATCCTAAGACCCCTAGACTTCTAATAGGACTCCTAAACCTCTTCTAATCTTATCCTAATACTTAGCTACGGGATAGGGATGGGTTAGCCCCCCCTAGAGCTCTATAAATAGGGCTGCTTAGGGTGGTAATCCCGCAGCTCTCTCTCTCTCTCTCTCTCTCAACTTTTCTTTGGTTTTCTCTCTCTCGCAGCCATGAAGAGAGCTTATTCTGCCTTCCAAGAAGACATCCCACCTTATGTCGGTCCCAAAGCAGCCCGGGAGTCCCATGCTGAGCTCCAGTGTCTCTCTTCCGTGCCCGGGCATATATGCGCACGACCGGAACTTTAAGTAAGTGATCTTTCTCTCTAACTCTTCTTTCTTCTCTTCCTCCACTTCTTCTTTTGTTCTCAACCTCCTTTCTTTCTTTTTTCTTTTTTACACCAGAATTTCCCGGGTCACAGGAGATTTTCTAAAGTGCCATGGCTGAACCCAATGGTCGACTTGCTTCCACTTTCCTCCATTCGCCACTTGCGTGAGTGGGGACTGTCCAATGTGCTCATCCTGGCCAAGTAGTATCATAAAAGTGTGCATGTATGGGATAGCATTACAGCACTGGCGGAGCTATGTCATCCCCAGACCCACACGTTCATCTTCCCCGGGTTCGAGGTGACCGTCCTGCTAGAAGAGCTAGAGATCATGCTGGGTCTCCCGAGGTACCAGAGGGGGGAGGAGCTCACCCTCTCCTATACCATAGCGCCGATCAACGTGTGGAGCATCCTCGGGGAGATTACCACGAGGAAGACTGACCTGCATTCCATAACTAGCCGGACTCATGTGTACCTTCTCCCTATCGCCTAGTGGGTCATCTCCCAGTGCAAATGCAAGACTAGGAACCATCTCGCCATCGCCAAGGTAGCCGTCGTCTGTATCTGCAGTGTCATTCTCTTCCCAGCTGAAGACGACGCCATCTCCATTGCAAACCTGAGCATAATAGACTTCGTCTCGGAAGGTATGAGCATCGGTTAGGCTGTTCTTGGCTACTTATATGCTGGTCTCTCTTCCGTAGCCACCGGAGGCCCCTTTTACGACTCCGTAATCGCCCTTGAGCTCTGGATGGGCATGCACATAGGGTGATGGACACCCTCTCCACCGAGTTCAAGACTATGCTACATCACCCTCTTGCCTTTGTCGGAGCGCCCCTCTATATGACACCACAGACATGGTGCAAAACGGCCCAAGTGAAGGGATTGAAGGGTTGGCGTGATCACTTCAAGAACATGACCGTGGCGGAGTTCGATATGCGCCCATGCTTCCTCCACAACAGGATGATCCACCTACCACAGCGTCCCGGACTGGCACTTCGACTTCTGGGCAACGAAGCACTAGTCCTTTACAATCCGGACCATTGCTACTTGCAGTGCGGAGTGGCACGCACAGTGGTCCCCTTCCTTTCACACTTTCCGTCTATTCAGAAAAGGCGGATGGATGATGATCAAGACGAGCGAGACGTGCGGAGTGCCATCATCCACTGGGAGGGATGCGCCATGAGTCTCCTCCAGGCCGAGGTGGTAGAAGATGAAGACGTGATGCAAGAGTACCTCGAAGCACTTATAAGATCCATCCAGCAGCGCCGGAAGCTTGAGCGGATGAGAGATTATGAGCATGAGTAGAGGGTATAAAAAAATGCATTAGGTTGACTGTAGGAATGATTTAGAGAATGCATTGACAACTTTGAATGAATAAAAATAGGTTTTGCTCTATTTGCACAATGTTCTATTAATAACGCGCAGGTAGGTGTGTCGCCTTAAGGTCGTGTCATGTCGGGAGGTCGCGACAAGGTCACGACCTACCTTGACGACGCGATCGCAACGCGACTTCCCGCAACGTCGCATCCTCATCTGAGGATTCAAAATGCAAACACCCCTTTTCCTCCCCCCTTTGCATTTTCAAACTCTTCCTCAAGGCTCCTGCAATTTCTTCCCCTTAGCTCTCTCACCTTCTTACTCTTCCACTTCACTCTCTTTCTCTCAAACCTCCTCAAACCCTCTCACGTACTCACCTATTCTCTCAGCAATGGAAGGAGGCGGCGATGGAGGCGCGGGTTCTTCCCGGAGGAAGAGGCAAGCAGGAAGGAGAAGCTCCCAGCGGCTGGAGGAGGCGCCTCCGGCGGAAGAAGATGTGCTAGAAATCGAGATGGAGGAGGCGGAGGTCCCGGCCTTGGACACGGAGGTGGCGAGGAAGGCACGGGAAGACGCGATGAAAACGGTAAGTAAATCGAACTTAAAACCATGAATGGATGTGTGGGAATGGGTAAGGAGGCCCATAGAGGGCGGATGTAGGGCGTGACGCCCAGGGAAAACAGCCCCCGGATAAAGAAAGGTCCGGTTGGCTTCCGCCTGAGAACGCGACGGCCTCAAGCACGATACCAGCTATTGCGACGTGGGCCTGGGCCGCTACAATGTCGCGTCTCATCGCGACGTCGTGACAAGATCGCGGCTCCAAGGAGAGTCGCGATGTTGTCGCGGCGTATCATGATGCCGCGACAAGATTGCGCCCTACTGGGCTGACATGACCTCAGCCGAAAAAACCAACAAGGAAAATTTAGACTGATCTTGAATTAATTTATGCTTGCAGGGGGAAATGAGGGCCCGAGTTTCTTGGCTCCTAGTATTGGCAGTGTATTTAGCCTTCCCGCCCTTCCAGAGAGAGAGGTTGGAGGGCATGGGTTTTGGGGAGGTGCTTAGGATGGACAGGATGAGGGCGGATCTTGCGCTCACCCAGGCTCTACAGAGCATGTGGGATGCGGAGGCGATTGCCTTCGTATTCCCATGGGGTCATATGATCCCCAATCTGAAGGACGTGAGCCGGATCACAGGGCTGAGGGTGTATGGGAGACCAGTGAGCGGGTTTACCTACCCCTGTTATCGGGATTTAGCCCATCGACTCCTAGGATTGACCATAGGACAGAGGTCTTCCCTCCTTTCTAGGGTCGAGTTGCAGGAGAGCCTGGGACTCTATGATGTGGGGAAGAAGGTGGGGGAGACGGTCGACAGGCAGCTGCAGAGGTTGACCCAGGGGTGCCGGGTAGCGCTAGCAGAGGAGCCAGGGGCAGAGGTGGATCTGGACTTGCGTCGCTTTCTTATCCTCTTCTTGGGCAGACTTCTGTTTGCTACGAGAGGCGACGCAGTCCATTGCCAGTTTCTGCCTCTCCTGGAGGACCTGGATGAGGTGGGCGACTACGCTTGGGGGGCTGCATTCTTGGCGCACCAGTTTGACAGTCTGAGCAACTCCGAGCGGCAGACGTCTACGAGCGGCTTCTTTCCTTTTCTTCAGGTACATTTATATCCTTTGCCCCTTTACTTACTGCACTTTGACATGGATTGAGATTTGACTGACTTCATGCTTTTGCAGGTTTGGGCTTACCTCCACCTCCCTGACCTGAGGAGAGGGATCCTAACACGGCTGGGCCTTATGCCCATAGACCGACGCTGGTATTCTCGCCGCGACACTCATACATTGGAGGACCAGCTGGAGTCCATCCAGGACGAGATCCACACCTACCCTTAGCTAGATGTGAGTAATCTACCCTTCTCTCTAAATTCAATGATTTGAATTAACTGCTTGGCTACTAAACAGATTGTTTTTGATGTGCAGGTGGTGTGGCAGCCATATCTAGAGGAGGGAGATGAGGGACAACCTTGGTTGGTGCAGGCCCGCCCCTACTTTGGTAGGTCGGTGTGGATCCATGCACTCAACCTTGTGCTACCTATACACCTGTACTTGGCTCAAAGGTCACTTGGCCTACGCCAGAGTGCAGTGGAGTTCCCCAGCCGAGACTGGACCGCTAGGCCTGGTCGGAGCTTCCGGGGACTCCATGACATGACGGACTGGCGAGTGTGGGCCAAGGAGCAGATCGACAACTGGGAGCGGAAGGGCAAGTAGGTCCGGTCGGAGGCCACATCCGACGATGCGTACTTACAGGCATTCGCCTTAAGGTACAACGCAAGGGTCTACTACGACAGAAGGCGTCAGGTAAAATCTATAAACTCAAACACTGTGAAATTGATCTTTATTTGAATTGAACTGACATATTTGATTTGTAGATTGACGTGGCCGGGGAGATTGCCTCACTACGGGCCTTGCTACACTCAGCTGTGCAGGACTGGGCGGCGGCTCAGAGGGCGACGGAGCAGCTGGTAAGTACATACTCAAACTTCCATACATTACCATTTTCATAGCTGATTTGAAGAAATTAACGTGTGTTGCATGTGCAGCGGAAGGAGTTGGAGAGGGTGAGGAGAGCGGTAGGAGCTGGAGCCTCCTCTTCCAGGGCGCCAGAGAGTTCCTAATCGGATCTAGAAGACCGACTAGCGGCCGCAGTGAGGAGGGCCGAGGAGGCATAGACCGAGCTGGCCGAACAGGTAAGTAAGACATTGTCTTTAATTTAAAGATTATTTAAACATGGCACTGAGTTGAATTCTTTTGCAAGGGAGGGAGCTGAGGACCGCCACTGACCGCGCGTCCCAACTTTAGGGACAGGTTGATGCCGCCACGGGCGAGAGGGACCGACTGCGCATCCAGGTGGAGGCAGCAGAGCTACTGGTGGCAGAGACGACGAGGGAGTTGGTGACACTGCGGGTGCAGGGGTCGTTAGTGGACCAGACGGAGATGGCGAGGCAGCATAGCGAGGTGACGGTGCAGCAGATTAGGATAGACGAGCTCCGAGGTCTAGTGACGACCCTAGGCCAGGCGGCTCCGAGTAGGACAGATGTGAGTGGGGCGAGTGGTGCCTCCGTTCGACAGTATCTAGTAGGTTCCTCCAGTCGTAGGAGGAACGAGGAGGAGGAGAGACGCCGTCGCGGCGAGGCGAGCGCCCAGAGTGGTAGGGGTGGTGGAGAGATGCCACCACCTCCAGAGAGGCAAGAGGGATCCGGGGAGAGTGGTGGTAGACAGTGAGGAGTTTGTGAGCCACCTCCCCTTATCTTTGTACATATGACTTATCACTTAGTGGATCTTTTACTTTATGTCAATGTTTACGAAATGAATGATTTTGCAATTGACATGCGAGTGAGACGAGATTCGAACATAAGAGAGAGGGAAATCCGAACACAAGAGGGAGAGAACAAGAGTACCCCGAGTACACAGATGTGCTTGCTCCAAATTTCTTGTCCTGTACACTTAACAGAACATGTTAGATCTGTTCTTTGGCTCCCCCTTGCGTTAAAAATGATCTTGACTTCGTAATTGTCAAGGACTGAGCCTTATTCAAAAAGCGATAAATAATGAAAATAATGCATGTAAAAGGAAAGCGATGTACAACACAAATTTTTTTTGGGTTTCGAGATTTTCTAAAATTTTTTTAGATTTTGGGATTTTTAGATTTTTTTAATTTTGGGATTTTCTGATTTTTTTTTGCTTTTTTGGGATTTTTGATATTTTTTTGGGATTTTTTGATTTTTTTTGGATTTTCTAGGATTTTCAAATATCGACATCTTTTGCTCTTGAGTGATGGGCTATGGATCTTATTCCTCTCTTGTGTTTGCCAAACAACCTTTATGTGTAGTGTGCATTTGTTTTTTTAGCTTCCCTATGGCTACTTGCCCCTAGTCATTAGCGTTCCAGCATAGACCAAGTACGGGGTCCTTCAGTCATTAGCGGGGATAAGAAGACTTAAAGGAGACAAGACTTGGACTTAGTGCTTGGGAGACTGACTTGTATGACTCGCAAATATGTATTTCAAATGGAATCCATCTGTTGTCAAGAGACTTTGAAGGGTTATGCGGAATAACACAATATGGTAATCTAGAAGGGGGGGTTGAATAGATTACGACAATTTCTAATTACTGATGGATTCTTTTTGCTTCTACAGCGATCTTAATGAAACTTGATTAGAATTCGATTGAGTATAAGAAAGCTTGAGTTGATGTAAATGGGAACAGGGTATCAAACATGAGTATGAACAATGTGCCTACCAATCATCTATCGCAGACGCCAACAAACCACGAGAACACGATGATTTAAGGTGGTTCGAGTACACACTCGTGTATCCTACATCCACCGTCCACACACACACGCAGAAACGACTGCTTATGAGCGAGTTCACACAACAACTCACACACACACACGTTGTCTGATGAACCACGATCAGAACAACCACAAACTCGTGAATCAAGCACAAGGAATGCTTGAAACACAACCACACACACACAATGGAATGGAATTGTGAAATGGAGAAGAATTTAGAGTTGGGGAACAAATCCAGTTGGAATTCTTCTCGTGATCGTCCAGACGCTCTTCAAACTTCGATTGGATGTAGACTGATCGATGTAGAAGGTTGAATTACGACGATCCGGCTTCAGCTCCGCATAGATGGTGATTCCACGACGATCTGGGCGGAAGATTGAAGCAGAGCAACAATTGGGGCTTTTCCTCTTGGTCCCTTGAGGCTCTTGGTTGGGAGGCTGCTCTCTGCGAATTTTGCTCCAAAACGATGCTTATATAGTGTTAGGTAAAGGTGGGGTCGTGGAGGAAGGAAACACCCAAATGGGGCCGGAGTTGGAATCTCTAAATCTCATGTTTTCCGTCGTCTGTCGACAGGTGCACTGCATCTGTCGACAGATGCACTCAGGCTGAGAACGGGTTTCAAAATCTGAATTTCTGAGTGTATCTGTCGACATGTAATTTGCATCTGTCGTCGACGTGCACTCAGGGATACAAACCTGAGGTCTGTCTTGGGTTGTCTGTGTATCTCGACAGGTAATTTGCATCTATCGACAGGTGCACTCAGAGATACAAAAACTGAGCTCTGTCTTGGTTGACTGTGTGTATCTGTCGACACATGCCCTGGGCCTGTCGACAGATACATTGCTTTGACATTTCCTTGGTCTGTTTTGCTCATCTCTTTGATGCTCCATCTTTCATGCTTGTGCACCTACATGTAATACATTGTTAGTGATATACATTGTATGATTTAGCAATATTTAACACTATCACTTTCATGTGTTTTTTCATGTTAGTTAGCACATCAATTTTGCATTAAATCAATGTTCAAGGATATTAATGTGATCATCAAAAACATGATATATTGAAAACCCAACAATCTCTCCCTTTTTGATGATGACAAAAACATTCAATTGATGCATAATATTATTTAATTGATGCATAATATTGATGTTCTCCCTCTTTTTGACAACATACAAAAGGTCAAGTCATGCACATATTAAAGACAGATAAACATGAACTGTGAGTTTTTATTGATTGATCATTCAAATTTCACAGTACAAGAGACAATCATTACATGACTCAATAAAATTCAAAAGGACGGGAAATAACATGAACAAGCAAAAAACAACATGACTAGTGAGACTAACTCCCAGCTAGACTCTTGGCGACCTCTAAGGACCCTGAGACCCTCTATTCATCATCATGTCCAGCAGGTGGAGGATGACGGGATCCAGCTCTCTCGGAGTAGAGGTAATCAGCCGGTCTCGGATATGCACGTGAGACTCATCCAGAGAGTTGAGGCGAGCATCCACTTGATCAAATCTAGAGTTCAGTTGAGCAAATCCAGAGGTCATTTGTTGATGCATTTGTGCCAAATAATCACGAAGAGATTGTTTCTTGAGGCACAGGGACATCAGCAAATTCTTGAGGTTGATCAGGCATTTGCTCATCCTGAGAGTCTTCATCAGCGCCTTCATTATCGTCATGGTCTTCATTGTCTTCTTCATTGTCTTTCTTCATCATCACCTTGTTGTTCTTGCCTTTGAGATTTCTTGTCACTACACCGTCTACAAACTTGTAGCCCATTCGGTGAGCGGCAGTGAGGTCAAATGCATTGCGGGATTTTAAGGAGATGAGCTCACTTGAAGGGATAGAATGCCAATGAAAATGAAGAGAGAGGTGATGGGGCAAGCATATGGCATTGATCTCTTGGTGTTAGAGAAACACCGACGGATGAGGCTTAGCATGATTTCAGGCAGATTGATTTGTTGACACTTGAGGAAGAATATGAACAAAGACTTATTGACCTCAGTGACTAATTCTCGGCTTCCATCCTTTGGGAAGATCAAAGTAGTGAAGATGTGATGGATCATCTGGATCAAAGAAGGAAATGAGTTGGCATTCAAGCGTGCAATTTTCTTAGTGGAGTCATAAGGTTGCAACGTGAGAAGTTCATAGTACTCAGAAGCGGAAGGAGTATAGTTGAAGATTTCAACTCCTGAGTTTGGGATTTGAAGGGCTGTCGAGACAAGATTTGCGGTGAGGCGAAAACAAGTGCCTTTCACTGAAGAAAAAAGATCTCCCTGATCGGAAATCCCTAGGTTATTGAAAAACTCTGTGACGGCAGTTGGAGAGTATTGCAAGTGTGAGTACAGAAAGGATGTCCACCCTTGAGTGTCAAAGTAGGGTAGGAGTGAGGGGAACATCGATCCTAAGGACTCAAAGTCCACATACTGGGATTGGACGAGTTTATTGAAGGTGCCTTGTACCCGGATGAGATGGAGACCCTGGGAACAATGAGTTCCGGTAAACGATCTTCGCGATGCTTGCTACGATGTTCTGAAGGAGCCCGGAACTCTCTCCGGCGTCCGTCAAAGCCGACGACGGCGAGTGGAATCTTGGTCTTGGGTGCCATCTCAGGAAGGAGGTTGAGAATGGTTTTTGGGAAGGGAGAGTGGAGGGATCTCAGACGAGGAGGCAGCGAGATCGTCGGAGACGGATCGGATCTTGAGCCCTGGAAGGGAAGAGAGGGGTTTGGAGAAGAGGAGGAGAACTGAAAGGGAAATGGTGGGAAATGGTCGTGGGAGGCCTTTAGAATAGTTTAGAAGGGTTTTGAAAGGAGGCCCCACAAAAGACTTGAACCGGCGTGAGTGTTGGTGCAAAAACGAATCCGGTCGCCGCTGTCGACAGATGACCATCTGTCTGTCGATAGATAACCACTTTTTGGCTGACGCTTTTTTTGCAAGATTTTTCAAAGGGTCAAGTGTCATTTGGCTTTTAGGGTAAAATAGGTGTATGTACAAGACAAAAATGCATATCCATTATGATGAAGACATGACACAATTCTACAATGATTTTGAATTAAAACCGATGAGTTCTTTAATTAGATCATGAAGAACACATTTCACAAAAGCCAGTGAAAATTAAATAACTGTTTTGATTAAGGCCCATTGAAGAAAACATGCATCTAAATAGAGATGATATTCAGATGACATTTGAATGATGACCACAAGAACATCTTACCCATAAAAGCACATTGGACTTGACAAAATTTTTTTTCCAGAGGCTTCACTCTATTTCTAGTATGATTGTAGGATCTTTAAACAGCAAAGATGGAAAGAGTGGCAATGAGGAGCACTTTCCCTTTTTCATGTGAAAGTACATTTGTGATGCCAATACCCCCATTACTCAATGTGAGTGTCCCATCAAGCCAGTGTGTAGAGATAATGAAACAACCTTTTGACGCGCAAGACCGACATTGGTGATGCCCATGTCCCCGTTACTTAGTGATTTTCATCATTGCTCTACCTCCATCCATAAATGAAAGATATATTTTTTTTTGATTGAAACGTAGAAATAGGTAGCTTTTCCTCCCTTTTATTTTGTTTTTACTTTTCGTCAAGTACATGAATTTTTCTTAGGCAAGTGATAATGTAGAACATTAAATTCAAGGACCTTCTGATTTTTCAAATCATTTGGATTCATGTTTAATGACAAGGGAGTTATTCAAAGGAGATGTTTAAAAATCATTTGGTTTGCTCATTGTGTTCAAATGATCTAAATAGTCCTCAATCAAGTGTTGTATCAAACATCATTTAGATTTGATTCACGACTTTGACATGAAGTGATATGCAAGGTTATATTGCACAAAACAATCCAATGTTACCTTTAAATCAAGTAATGAACACTTTCTTGAAGAGTATGAAGAAGGACTGAGAAAATAATGAGATTGTGTTTATCTGTCGACAACAGGAATCTGTATGTCGACAGATGCACACAGACTGATGAATTGAAGTTTCAGTCAGAGCAAATCTGAGTGTACCTGTCGACAGATGGACTGTGTCTGTCGACAGATATGAGCAGAGTGGATTTTTTCTGGTTTCAGTTTGAGTGCACATGAAGTTCAAGGAAGTGAGGATTAAACATTGAGTGAAGGAAGAGTTTCCTCATGAAAATACTCATCTACCCTGAACTTACTCCCCCATAGTTGTGTGCACGTGTTGACACAACATTTAAGCAAGGATTCACACAACATTGATACAAGGCAAACATGTTCATTTCAAGAATATCATACACAAGCACATGGTCACAGAAAAAGCATGTTTCATGGAGTTAACATGATAAATGTAAAAAACTAAAAATCCTATGTGAAGTACATGACCTTTATATGCAATGGGACTATGATACTTGGCGGAGAATGTGTTCCTCACGCATGATGATAGTTTCCAAACAAGCCGAACTTGTTCTTCCACAGTTCACCATTTTGATATACCCATAGTCATTCACACATAAAGAACATGTACTCCAATATGGAGAATTTTTCATTGCAGTTTACACAAACCAATTCTCTTCTTAAGGATGTGAATCTATCTTCAGACAAGGGTTTGGTGAAAATGTCAGCCAATTGTTTTTTCTGTGGGAAGAAATTAAGTTCCAAGGTTTATTGGCCACTTCATCTCTCTCAGAAATGATGACGGATTTCAATGTGTTTTGTGGCGGAACGCCTCGGCCAAGCCCGTTAAACCGATAACGTACTTGATCCGAGTCCGCCTCCCGCGAACGGGCCGAAGCCTCGCAAGGGATACCAAACCACAGTCCGTGTAAACACAAAGGAACACACCATTATATATATATAATTCACAAGTTACATAGCCAAATTTCCACAAAACTAAAAGAGGTACAAGAGCCTGGGGCATACCCCAGGTACAACTGAAGAAAGTAAACAACTAACTAAACTACACTGCTGGAGAACTACTCCGCTGGAGGTACTGACCCTGCACCGCTACGACGCGGCCCAGAACTGGACGTCGGACGAGAAACGTCCTCCTCGCTCTCACCTGTGGGGGTAGGGTGAGCCTCTCTAGTCACTGGCTCAGTAGGGAACTCCCCCAAAACCGAGCAAACCAAAAACCACAGGTACGAAAGCAGTAAACAATACCAACAATTTATAGAACAGCTAACAGAATATTAAAGCTGTAAAAGTACTCACCGTCTGCCGACTACGAAAACAACAGTAATAATTAAACGGCAAACCAGTACAGGTGTACAAGCTAAAGTAGAGACAGCCAACACGAGCCACGTGAACTGGTTCGCGACACCAGAAACTGACTCGGACAAACTAACACAGGTCTACCTCTCAGTCTCGCAGCCACGGACGAAAGGTCCAGCTGCCGCTCCACGTAAAAAGGTCAAGCAACTGTGGAGACCAACTAAACACCACCACCTGCAGACCACACGGTCACAGGCCCATGCCTGGCACCTCCAGAGACCCTGGCCTGGGCTCGCTAGAGTGAGGCACTGGAAAAGGACTAGCTGGGGACCAGTGTCGACTACTGGTGTCCGTACCCCCAACTACGAGCGCGCTACAAGTGACTAAAAACAAACTCAAGTGTCACTGTCCCACTGTCGTCTTTCCCTCAGCCGGACGTGCAACTCAAACACAAGAGTGAGGGTGTCCAGGTCAGACGACACAGACCTCGACGGTACAACACAAGTACCGGGACAAAGCCCCGAGCTAACAGCCTGGCTCACAAAGAACCTGGGGCACCCAACTGGAGAGGTAACCACGGTAGGCGTCGTACTACTCGCCACGTACACAAAACCACGTGCACGTCACACACAAACCACGTGAAACCTCACGTAAACCACAAGTAACCATGGTCCACTACACGTGAACCCAACTGACTCGCGTAAACAACACGCAGTCACTGAAGTAAGCAACTAACTGCATACCTGTATGCTAAACACGAGAACCAAGTGCACTCAGTGCACCTCATGTGTCAACACACATGCATTATCGATAAATGCTGAAATCAGTCATTTCTGTTATAACCAGTAGGCGGCAACATCGACTGCCGCTTACAACAAGTCAACGGCAAGGGACCTGGCCGTTAACATCTTGGCTGAGGAGCTTGGCGACAAGCGATCTTGACGCCAAGTTCTCCGGCCTTATACCCTGCAGAAACCCTAATCCGGATCTGCGGGTTTTCTAACCGTTCTAACTACAGAAAACATACAAATGCAGTTCCTTTAGCATGCCAGAACCCAATACAATCCATTACAACATGCTTCGTACATTAAACTACTCAAACCACCCATTAACCCCGCATGGTGCAACTTGATCCGAAAACGCATTATCATGCTGATTCAAGTGGTTTGTTATGTTTTAATGTTTCTACGGAGCTACCAGGGTTCGTCCCCTACCTCAGAACACGCTAGAACCTCCCGCAATCTCCCGGTTCACGCCGAGCCCTCCGCGAGCTCCCACGGGAATTGCACCACGCCGCGACGTTTCCTCGCGCAATTCGGCAACGCCACGCGTTCTACGATCGTCCAACCACTCTTCGGAACCTGTTAGAAGCTTCAGAGACACGGGGGCGCAGCTGGGGCAAGAGGGAAAGAGAGTGAGCTGAGAGAACTGCTCTCGGGTGAGCCTATAACCTGCAGAATTCTCAGGTTGGCGTCAACCCCTATGCCGCCAACAGCAACCGCCACCCTTAGCGTCCACATCTACTGCCGCCAAGTTCAAGCAGTCAACGTCCACTAACCTGGACGCCAACCAGTCAACGGCCACCCCTGGCCGCCAACTCCAACTGAACAGCAGCAGGTCCTGTTTCATTTCAGGACCAACCCTGCTCTTCACCTGCTCAAGCCACACATTCACATACACATTCCACACAACTAGCTCACATTGGCCTCACAACGGCCTACACAACCAACACACACATGATCCGCATGGATCCGAAAGGCACGCGACGTTACATTACTATCATCTAAAAAGAAAATTTCGACCTCGAAATTCATAACACAATTCAAAGTAAACAACTTATACACACATACTTTACAAGCACTATCATCTAAAAAGAAAATACACAAGCTTACTCAAACAGATAGGGATACCCTTTAGCCATTTCCGCGGCCAACTCCCAGGTATCCTCACCACCTAATCTATTTTCCCATCTCACTTTAACTAGCTCAATTTCTTTATTCCTCAGCTTCTTCATCTTTCGATCTGTGATCTGCACCGGATACTCTGGCATAGTCATGTCCGGCCTCAGGTCACCACCTTGATATCTAATTATTTGAGCTGGATCTTCAATACACTTTCTCAACATGGAGACATGGAAAATATCATGCACATCTGCAAAATCAGCTGGCAAATCCAGCCTATAAGCTGCTTCCCCAATTCTTTCAATCACCTGGAAAGGTCCCACATACCTTGGACTCAACTTCCCAGACTTGCCAAATCTCATAATACCTTTACTCGGGGAAACTCTCAGAAAAACAAAATCTCCCACCTCAAACTGAAGTGGTCTCCTCCGCACATCTGCATAACTTTTTTGTCTGCTTTGAGCTGCCTGCAATTTTTCTTTAATAAGCTTCACCACTTCCGTGGTTTGCTGAATCAATTCAGGACCCACCAATTGCCTTTCTCCCACTTCATGCCAGTTCAATGGGGTTCTACATGGCCTTCCATATAAAGCTTCATACGGTGCCATCCCAAGACTGGTATGATAGCTATTATTGTAGGCAAACTCAACCATTCCCAAATGATGCTCCCAACTACCTCCCCAAACTAAACAACAAGCCCGCAACATATCTTCAATTGTCTGAATAGTCCTCTCTGTCTGACCATCTGTCTGGGGATGATAAGCGGAGCTATACCTCAATTCAGAACCAATTACTTTCTGCAGACTTCTCCAAAAACCAGAAGTAAATCTTGGATCTCTATCTGATACAATAGTCTTCGGAATACCATGCAGTGGAACAATTCTTTCAACATAAATATTTGCCAATCTGTCCACTGTCCAAGACATACTTACTGCCACTAATCTGCATACCTTAGTCAATCTGTCAACAAACACCCATATTCCATTATGCCCGGAACTCGACCTTGGTAAACCTGCCACAAAGTCCATTGCAATATCATCCCACTTCCACTGTGGAATAGGCAACGGTTGCAATAGACCTCCAGGCTTCTGATGCTCTGCTTTAATCTGCTGACAGATAGCACATCTTGCCACAAATTCTGCTATTTCTTTCTTCATATGAGGCCACCAAAAATGCCTTCTTAAATCATGGTACATTTTAGTACTACCCGGATGAATAGTGTACCTAGATTTATGAGCCTCTTCCAGAACTCGCTGCTTCACCTCTCTTTCTGCAGGAACAAACAACCTGCCTCGAAGCCTGACCACACAATTATCATCAATAGAAACTCCTTCCATTTTTACAATTTCAGGTAACTGCATCTGCTCTCTGAGCCTCAATAATTTGCCAATACAAAGATGGCTCTATAGCACTAGCAGCTAGAATTGCCCGTCGCTGACTGCTGGGCACATACAAGGAGTTCTCCTACTTCTTCATATAACTTCCATTCTTTAATCATCATCAGATTCATATATGCCTTTCTGCTCAAGGCATCAGCTACAACATTGGCCTTACCCGGATGGTAAGCCAAACTAAAATCATAATCCTTCAGATATTCAACCCATCTGCGTTGGCGAAGATTCAAATCTTTCTGCGAGAAGATATACTTCAAGCTTTTATGATCTGTAAAAATCTCAAATCTCTCGCCATACAGATAATGCCTCCACATTTTTAAAGCAAACACAACTGCTGCCAATTCTAAATCATGAGTGGGGTAATTCTCTTCTGCTGGCTTCAATTGTCTAGACGCATAGGCTATCACTTTACCATGCTGCATAAGCACTGCACCAAGTCCTCTCCTTGAAGCATCAGTATACAACACAAAACCACCACTCCCTGCCGGTAATGTCAATATAGGTGCTGAAGTAAGTCTTTTCTTTAATTCCATGAAACTTCTCTGACATTCACCGGACCACACAAAAGGCACTCCTTTCCTGGTCAATCTAGTCATAGGTGCTGCAATCTTAGAAAAATCTTGAATAAACGCCTATAATAACCTGCCAACCCCAGAAAACTTCTAATCTCGGTTATTGTCTTAGGCACTCCCCACCTAGACACAGCTTCCACTTTACTCGGGTCCACTGCTATTCCTTTAGCTGAGATAACATGACCCAAAAACTGAATTTCCTTTAACCAGAATTCACACTTACTGAATTTAGCAAACAACTGGTTATCTCTTAACAACTGCAGGGTAAACCTCAAATGAGCTGCATGCTCCTCTTCAGATGCTGAATAAATTAGAATATCATCAATAAAGACCACAATGAATTGATCTAAATATGGATGAAAAATTCTATTCATCAGATCCATAAAACCTGCAGGAGCATTAGTCAACCCAAAAGGCATTACCACAAACTCATAGTGACCATATCTGGTTCTGAACGCTGTCTTATCTATATCCTCCTCTTTGATTCTCAACTGATGGTACCCGGACCTCAAATCAATCTTAGAAAACACCTTTGCTGATTGCAACTGATCAAATAAATCATCTATCCTGGCAACGGGTACTTATTTTGATGGTCACATCATTCAATTTTCTATAATCAATACACATCCGAAAACTTCCATCTTTCTTTTTCACAAATAAAACCGGCGCTCCCCATGGGGAATGACTCGGTCTAATAAAACCTTTTGCAACAACTCTTCTAATTGCTTTTTCAATTCTTTAAGTTCTGCTGGTGCCATCCGATATGGAGCTTTAGAAATCGGCATGGTACCTGGCAGCAACTCAATAGTAAAGTCCACCTCTCTATGTGGAGCTAAACCAGCAATTCCTCAGGAAAAACATCAGCAAATTCCCTAACCACGGGAACTGCTTCTACTGGCTGACTGGCCTCTATCAAACTCACCGAGGCTAAATAAGCCACACACCCATCATTTATCAACTTTCTAGCTTTAATTGCAGAAATTAGAAACTTGGAGGTATAAAAGGCATATCTTGATATTCAAACACTGCACCATTAGGATGACAAAATCTGATCCTTTTCTTTCTGCAATCTAACATTGCTCCATACATTTCAAGCCAATCCATACCCAGAATGATATCATAATCTGACAACTGTAGGGCATACAACCGACCCGGCATCTGGTTCCCTTCAATCATAACAGGAGCTTCATCTATATAGCTCGAAGTGAGTAAGAAATCACCTGAAGGAACCTCCACCACTAACTCACAAGACTTCTCTTCTAAAGGATGAGCTATATAATCCAGAAATTCTTCGGAAATAAAAGAATGAGAGGCACCCGAATCAAATAAGACTCTTGCTGAATATTCATAAAGAGGTAAAGTACCTTCTATAATATTTGACGCCTCTGCCTGGGCTCGGGTGATAGCCATAACCCGGCCTCTCCCTCGTTGCTGCGGTGCTCCTCTGCCACGACCTGCCTGTGGCTGCTGGAACTTCTGAGGCTGCTGCTGCTGCACACCTCTGCCATACCCATATTCTCTTGCATAGGGACAATTGCGGATCAAATGTCCCGGCTGATTACAATTATAATATCTATACCCTGGAGGAACAATAGGCTGCCTGGCAGTGCTCTGCTGCGACTCCTCCACCTCAGGCCTACCACGGCCTTGTTGGAACTGTGGATGACCTCCCCATCCTCTTCCTTTTCCTTTAAGTGCTTGCTTTAATTTCTGGCCCCATTTACCAAAGCCTGATGTCGAAGGTCCCGCTGGTGCTTTACCCTTGCTTGCACCTACTGTCTGCTGCGGTAGCCGGAAACTACCTGAACCTGACTCACCTGCCTGGCGAGTCCGGATAGACCTCTCCAAAGTAGCTGCCCTCTGAGCTGCCTCTTCCACTGTCTTGCACATGAGAGGTACTATCGCATCCTGCAATTCCACTCTCAATCCTCTGATAAAATACTCAACCATCATGTTATTATCTGAAACCACATATGGCGCATAACGGCTAAGTGCCATAAATCTCATCTGGTACTCTAAGACTGAAGAGTTACCTTGCTGGAGAGTTCGGAATTGCTCTCTTTTTACTTGCTGCACTTGGATCGGAAAGAATGTATCATTGAACACATCAAGAAACTCCGGCCAAGTGATAGCTTCTTCCGTCCTGCCTGCAAAAGTGGTTTGCATCTTCCATCGCCACCATTCCAAGGCAAAACCTCTCAACTGGTAAGCAGCTAACACCACTCTATCCGCTGCCGGACACCTCATGGTCGCAAAGACCCTCTCAATTTCATGAACCCAATGCTCAGCTGTATCTGGATTCGGCCCTCCTGAATAAGTAGGCGGCTGCAATCTCAGAAATTTCTCCACCTGCATCACTGGTTCTTCTGCTATCAACAATGGTGGTGGTGGTGGCACAGGTGCTACAAAAGGCACCTCCACTCTCGGCGGAACTGGAGCAACATGTACAACCTCTCCATCCCCAGGTGGCACTGCAACCGGTGGTACTGGCACCTGCTGATCCATTCTTGTCCGAATATCCGTGAGGCTCTCCCAAATTCTTTCTATCATTCACTGGGTGCTTTCCCCTGGATCATCTCCTCCACCACCCCAATCTCTCCTATCAGCCATTTCAGAAATTTCTACATACACAAAACACCAGGCAAAAATCAAAACCACAAATTATCAAAAACCAGGGTCCCTACCAGCAGTGTATAAAGACCGAAATAAGGCTATGTATCCTTCTAATTCCTTATATTAACACGGACCTTGCTCTGATACCAACTGTGGCGGAACGCCTCGGCCAAGCCCGTTAAACCGATAACATACTTGATCCGAGTCCGCCTCCCGCGAACGGGCCGAAGCCTCGCAAGGGATACCAAACCACAGTCTGTGTAAACACAAAGGAACACACCATTTTATATATATAATTCACAAGTTACATAGCCAAATTTCCACAAAAACTATAAAGAGGTACAAGAGCCTGGGGCATACCCCGAGGTACAATTGAAGAAAGTAAACAACTAACTAAACTACACTGCTGGAACTACTCCGCTGGAGGTACTGACCCTGCACCGCTACGACGCGGCCCAGAACTGGACGTCGGACGAGAAATGTCCTCCTCGCTCTCACCTGTGGGGGGTAGGGGTGAGCCTCTCTAGTCACTGGCTCAGTAGGGAACTCCCCCAAAACCGAGCAAACCAAAAACCACAGGAACGAAAGCAGTAAACAATACCAACAATTTATAGAATAGCTAAACAGAATATTAAAGCTGTAAAAGTACTCACCGTCTGCCGACTACGTAAAACAACTTTAATAATTAAATGGCAAATCAGTACAGGTGTACAAGCTAAAGTAGAGACAGCCAACACGAGCCACGTGAACTGGTTCGCGACACCAGAAACTGACTCGGACAAACTAACACAGGTCTACCTCTCAGTCTCGCAGCCACGAACAAAAGGTCCAGCTGCCGCTCCACGTAAAAAGGTCAAGCAACTGTGGAGACCAACTAAACACCACCACCTGCGGACCACACGGTCGTAGGTCCATGCCTGACACCTCCAGAGACCCTGGCCTGGGCTCGCTAGAGTGAGGCACTGGAAAAGGACTAGCTGGGGACCAGTGTCGACTACTGGTGTCCGTACCCCCAACTACGAGCGCGCTACAAGTGACTAAGAACAAACTCAAGTGTCACTGTCCCACTGTCATCTTTCCCTCAGCCGGACGTGCAACTCAAACACAAGAGTGAGGGTGTCCAGGTCAGACGACACAGACCTCGACGGTACAACACAAGTACCGGGACAAAGCCCCGAGCTAACAGCCTGGCTCACAAAGAACCTGGGGCACCCAACTGGAGAGGTAACCACGGTAGGCGTTGTACTACTTGCCACGTACACAAAACCACGTGCACATCACACACAAACCACGTGAAACCTCACGTAAACCACAAGTAACCATGGTCCACTACATGTGAACCCAACTGACTCGCATAAACAACACGCAGTCACTGAAGTAAGTAACTAACTGCATACCCTGTATGCTAAACACGAGAACCAAGTGCACTCAGTGCACCTCATGTGTCAACACACATGCATTATCGATAAATGCTGAAATCAGTCATTTCTGTTTATAACCAGTAGGCGGTAACATCGACTGCCGCTTGCAACAAGTCAACGGCAAGGGACCTGGCCGTTAACATCTTGGCTGAGGAGCTTGGCGACAAACGATGTTGACGCCAAGTTCCCCGGCCTTATACCCTGCAGAAACCCTAATCCGGCTCTGCGGGTTTTCTAACCGTTCTAACTACAGGAAAACATACAAATGCAGTTCCTTTAGCATGCCAGAACCCAATACAATCCACTACAACATGCTTCGTACATTAAACTACTCAAACCACCCATTAACCCCGCATGGTGCAACTTGATCCGAAAACGCATTATCATGCTGATTCAAGTGGGTTTGTTATGTTTTAATGTTTCTACGGAGCTACCAGGGTTCGTCCCCTACCTCAGAACACGCTAGAATTTCCCGCAATCTCCCGGTTCACGCTGAGCCCTCTGCGAGCTCCCACGGGAATTGCACCACGCCGCGACGTTTCCTCGCGCAATTCGGCAACGCCACGCGTTCTACGATCGTCCAACCACTCTTCGGAACCTGTTAGAAGCTTCAGAGACACGGGGGCAGCAAGCTGGGGCAGGAGGGAAAGAGAGTCAGCTGAGAGAACTGCTCTCGGGTGAGCCTATAACCTGCAGAATTCTCAGGTTGGCGTCAACCCCTACGCCGCCAACATAAACCGCCACCCTTAGCATCCACATCTACTGCCGCCAAGTTCAAGCAGTCAACATCCACTAACCTGGACGCCAACCAGTCAACGGCCACCCCTGGCCGCCAACTCCAACTGAGCAGCAGCAGGTCCTGTTTCATTTCAGGACCAACCCTGCTCTTCACCTGCTCAAGCCACACATTCACATCACACATTCCACACAACTAGCTCACATTGGCCTCACAACGGCCTACACAACCAACACACACATGATCCACATGGATCCGAAAGGCACGCGACGTTACATGTTTAGTCCTTGAGTGTTGGACAGGATTTTTTGAAAGGTTGATAGCACTTGTGTTGTCACATAGTATAGGTGTGCATCCAATTTCAATATTATAATCAGCTAACTGACTTTTGATCCACAACACTTGAGCTGCACAACTTCCTGCAGCGACATATTCTGCGTCTACAGTGGAGAGTGCAACCGAGTGTTGTTTCTTGGATGCCCACGAAACCATGCAACCGCCAAGGAATTGGCAATATGCACACATCCAGCATAATCAACATCAGAATAGGATATCAAATCAAAACTACTGCCTGCTGGATACCAAAAACCCAAATTGCATGTACCTGAGAGATATCGGAAAATTCTCTTGACTGCAATTAAATGGCTTTCCTTTGGACTAGATTGATATCTAGCACAAAGGCAAACACTGAATTGTATATCTGGTCTACTTGCAGTAAGATAAAGGAGTGAGCCAATCATACCTCAGAAGTGCTTTGCATCTACTGGTTTACCTTTCTCATCATTTTCCAATTTGAAGCTTGTGCTCATTGGGGTGGAGGCTGGTTTAGATTGCTCAAATTGAAATCGTTTGAGAAGCTCTTTGACATATTTTTCTTGATTTATGAAGAAGCCTTCTTCATGTTGTTTCACCTGCAAACCAAGAAAGAATTGAAGCTCCCCCATTAGACTCATCTCAAATTCACTATGCATGTGTTTAGAAAATTCTTCACACAGTGAAGGGTTAGTAGAACCAAATATGATATCGTCCACATAAACTTGAAGAACAATTATGTGATTGCGAACTTTCTTAGTGAAGAGTGTTTGGTCTACTTTACCTCTTGAGTAGTTTTTGCTTACCAGAAAATTGCTTAGTCTATCATACCAAGCTCGAGGTGCCTGTTTCAAACCATAAAGAGCTTTGTGCAATTTATACACATGGTTAGGCATTTCAGAATTTTCAAAACCTGGTGGTTGAGAGACATAGACTTCTTCTTTGATATAGCCATTTAAGAAAGCAGTTTTAACATCCATTTGATAAAGTTTGAACTTATGGGAGCATGCATATGCCAATAAAATTCTGACTGCTTCTAATCTGGCTACAAGAGCAAATGATTCTTCAAAATCTACACCAAATTCTTGATTATATCCTTTTGCAATGAGTCTAGCTTTATTTCTGACCACTTTTCCTTCTTCGTTAAGTTTATTCCTAAACACCCATCTAGTTCCTATGATAGAAATTTCAGGGGTTCTAGGAACTAAACTCCATACATTGTTTCTTTGAAATTGACCAAGTTCCTCATGCATAGCATCAATCCATGAGTTATCTTTTAAGGCTTCTTCAACATTTTTGGGTTCCACTTGAGAGACAAAAGCAAAAAGATCATGTTCAATTATTTGTCTAACTTGAGACCTTGTTTGAACAGAATCATTTAAACTACCTATCACATCATCAAGTGGGTGATCTTTGGAATACCTCACATTTGTGATTGTTGAAGGGCCGGGGGCATCTTGTCCTTGAGGAATTTGATCTTGTGAATGTTGTTCTTCAGGAGGTTCACCTTCTAGTGGATTTTCTTCATGTGTTTCATCTTGTTTTCTGAAAGCTTTTTCATCATCTTCATCATAGTCCTTGTGAAGATATCCACCTTTGGTCTTGGAACTTTCTTCAGATTTATCTTTTGCTTTGACTTGTAGGTCCTCAAGTGATGTTCCTTCATCTTCTTTTTCAGTTCTATTAACAGTCAAACTGTTAGTTTTGGCATAAGTCTCATAAAAAATAACATGTGGAGTTTCTTCCACAGTGCGTGATTTATTGTTAAACACCCTATATGCCCTAGAGTGTTCTGAGTAGCCTAGAAAAACACCTTGATCACTTTTGGCTTCAAATTTATCTAAATCAGATTTATCATTGTTATGGATAAATACCTTTGAGCCAAATACTCGAAAGTACCCAAGGTTGGGTTTCTTACCTTTCAACAAATGGTAGGGGGTTTTCTTTATCACAGGTCTTACCATGGCTCTGTTTAGAATGTAACATGAAGTGTTCACTACTTCTGCCCAAAAGCTTCTCGAGAGTTGGCCTTCAACCAGAAGAGTGCGAGCCATTTCCACCAATGTTCTGTTTTTTCCTCTCCACTACTCCATTTTGTTCTGGAGTCCTTGGGGAGGAGAACAGATGATCGATCCCTTGGTGCCTGCAAAAATCAGAAAATGCATTGTTATCAAATTCTCCCCCGTGATCGGTGCGGATTGAGCATATTTTATTCACATTGCCATGCTCAATCTTGTTAAAGAATTCTTGGAAGATTGTAAGTGTTTCACTTTTGTGTGCCAAGAATTTAACCCATGTGAACCTAGAAAAATCATCTACAATGACAAAACCAAAACGTTTTCCATTGAGACTTAGAGTTCTAGTTGGTCCAAAAAGGTCTATGTGTAGCAGTTCATATGGTTTAGATGTGCTTACCGGTGCTTTGGATTTGAAAGACTTCCGGGTTTGTTTTCCCTGTGCACATGCATCACAAAAACTTTCATTGTTGTTAAAAGAAATGTCAGGAAGTCCACTTACTAATTTGAGCTTCATGATCTTGTGCAACACGTTGTAGTTCGCATGGCCAAGCCTACGATGCCACAATGTCAATTCATCCTGTCTATTTGCAACAAGACACAAGTTGTCATTTTCTGGATCATCTAAGTCAACTAAGTAAATGTTATTCACTCTTTTTCCAGAAAATTTTACACTTCCTGTTTCTTTATCAACAATTTGACATGAATTTGATTCAAAGATGACGTTGTGACCTTTATCACATAATTGACTTATGCTAAGCAAATTGTGATTAAGGCCATCAACTAACAGTACATTTTCAATTGAATTGGAGGGACACTTACCAACATTACCTGTGCCAATGATTTGGCCTTTGTTGTTACCTCCAAAAATGACTTGTCCTCCGTCTTTCTCCACTAGGAAACAGAATTTAGCTTTGTCGCCCGTCATGTGCCTCGAACAACCGCTATCCAAGTACCATTTATTTTGATGTTGGGCTTCTAGGCATTCCTGCATATGTGGATCAGACAAGAGGTTTTGGTACCCAAATTACTTTGGGTCCCAAAATTTCATTCATGCAACGAAGTAAATGCTTAGGAATCCAAACTTGTTTGAATTTCTGTTTCTTTGGATTATTCCAACATTGTTTTTCATTATGACCAATCTTTTTACACACATTGCATGAAAGAATTTTCTTTTCAATTTTTTGTTGCTTGATAGACTGTTTATTAGTTGAAGTTGTTCTTGCTTGTCGACAGGCACCATTCCATCTGTCGACAGGTGGCTTTTTCTTTTGTTTGTTGAGAACATTTTGTTTGGGTTGCAATAGTTTGGTCTGAGATGGACTTGTGTTATGCTTTGTGGGAACATGCTTGCTTGTGCTTGGGCTAGGATCAACAAAGGAAGTGATCAATGACTCTCCTATTTTCTTTTGTTTGACAGGTTGATATCCTAACCCATGCTTGGTTACATGTATTTTAGCACCCAAAACCGCATCTAGATTTTGCTTTCCTTTTACAAATTTCATCAAGTCTTCAGATTTCTCTTTCAATTCTGTTTCAGTTTGTTCCAACTTTTTCTTTGTTTCTAGATGTTCTTCTTGAAGGAATTCAAGAGAATGGCTTAAACAGTCCTTTTCCTTTTGTGTTTCTTATAATTTCATTTTCAAACAATCCATCTCTTCACTATGAGTCTTTTCATCAATTTTCATCATTTCTATTTCTTTTGTCAGGAATGCAATTCGTTCATCGTGATTTTTATCATGCACAAGGGAGTTGCATTTCTTTTTCAATGCCTTATTTTCAGATCTATATTCACAAAATTTTCAAATAGAGTAGTGTATGCTTCCTCCCATTCACTTGCAGTGTAATTATCAAATGAGAAGTTTACCTCGGTGGAGTCATCACTCCTTGCCATTAAGCATTTAACTTCTTCATCATCGGATGTTTCTTGTGCATCTTCATCTTCATCTTCATCACTCCAGGTTGCCAACATTGCTTTGGCTTTCTTGAAGATGAATTTTTCTTTCTTCAGCTTCTTCTTGAGTTCCGGGCATTCTCCTCTCATGTGCCCCTGTTTCTTGCATTCATAACAAACTATGTCAGATTTTTTGTTGGACTCATATTTCTGTGAAAAATTTTTCTTTTGAAAAGGTTTGGAGTTACTTGTGTCTCTCCTTTTGAACTTCAGAAATTTCTTGAATTGTCTAGTGAGCATTGCCATTTCATCATTATCACTCTCACTAGATGCTTCTTGCTCATCACTATCTTGTTGAATGGATTTCTTGGAGCTTGTTGATGTTTTGTTGGATGCTTTTAAAGTAATTGACTTCCTAGGATTTTCTTCCAATTCTTTTCTTTTGATGTTGATTTCATATGTCATTAAGGAGCCAATTAGTTCATCCAATTTCATTTTAGAAAGGTCTTTGGAATCCTCAATGACAGTGGCCTTAGTATTCCAAGATGAAGTAAGAGATCGAAGTATCTTTCTTACTAAGTCACTTTCAGAGTATTCCTTTTTAAGACCTTTTAGCCCGTTAATTATTAGCATGAATCTTGCAAACATGTCTGATATGTTTTCATCAGTTTTCATCTTGAACATTTCATATTCAGACACTAACATGCTAACTTTGGTTTCCCTTACCTCGGACGTACCTTCGTAGATGAGTTCAAGTTTGTCCCACATCTCTTTTGCTGTTGAGCATGTGGAGACTCTTGAGAACTCCTTTGGATGCACCGCACATTGCATCATGTTTAGTGCACTCCAGTTGAGAGTTCCTTTAGCTATTTGGTTTTTCGTCCAGGTGTCTTCGTCCTCGGGCAACACATATGGTCCCTTGCTGACTATCTTCCACAGCTCGTAATTTTGAGCTCTCAAAAATACCTGCATACATTTTTCCAATAAGGATAGTCAGTGCCATCAAAATAGGGTGGCCTGGTTACTGAATGTCCCTCGGCCATATACCCTTTGCTAGAATCCATAAGATCGAAAATCTCCTGATCGTTAGATCAAATTACGAAAACTGTAAATCGGAGAAACCTCGCTCTGATACCAATTGAAGGGTTATGCGGAATAACACAATATGG
The DNA here is from genome assembly GCA_014218235.1 of Colocasia esculenta. Taxonomy (NCBI): domain Eukaryota; kingdom Viridiplantae; phylum Streptophyta; class Magnoliopsida; order Alismatales; family Araceae; genus Colocasia; species Colocasia esculenta. The sequence continues at coordinate 14,716,456 of CM024759.1, forward strand.
TAATCTAGAAGGGGGGGTTGAATAGATTACGACAATTTCTAATTACTGATGGATTCTTTTTGCTTCTACAGCGATCTTAATGAAACTTGATTAGAATTCTATTGAGTATAAGAAAGCTTGAGTTGATGTAAATGAGAACAGGGTATCAAACGTGCGTATGAACAACGTGCCTACCAATCATCTATCGCAGAACGCGAACAAACCACGGGACATGATGATTTAAGGTGGTTCGGAGTACACAACTCGTGTATCCTACATCCACTGTCCACACACACACGCAAAAACGACTGCTTATGAGTGAGTTCAACACAACAACTCACACACACACACACGTTGTCTGATGAACCACGATCAGAACAACCACAAACTCGTGAATCAAGCACAAGGAATGCTTGAAACACAACCAAACACACACAATGGAATGAAAATTGTGAAATGGAGAAGAATTTAGAGTTGGGGAACAAATCCAGTTAGAATTCTTCTCGTGGATCGTCCAGACGCTCTTCAAACTTCGATTGGATGTAGACTGATCGATGTAGAAGGTTGAATTGACGACGATCCGGCTTCAGCTCCGCATAGATGGTGATTCCACGACGATCTGGGCGGAAGATTGAAGCAGAGCAGCAAATTGGGGCTTTTCCTCTTGGTCCCTTGGAGGCTCTTGGTTGGGAGGCTGCTCTCTGCGAATTTTGCTCCAAAACGATGCTTATATAGTGTTAGGTAAAGGTGGGGGTCGTGGAGGAAGGAAACACCCAAATGGGGCCGGAGTTGGAATCTCTAAATCTCATGTTTCCGTTGTCTGTCGACAGGTGCACTTGCATCTGTCGACAGATGCACTCAGGCTGAGAACTGGGTTTCAGAAATCTGAATTTCTGAGTGTATCTGTCGACAGGTAATTTGCATCTGTCGACAGGTGCACTCAGGGATACAAAACCTGAGGTCTGTCTTGGGTTGTCTGTGTGTATCTGTCGACAGGTAATTTGCATCTGTCGACAGGTGCACTCAGAGATACAAAAATTGAGCTCTGTCTTGGGTTGACTGTGTGTATCTGTCGACACATGCCCTGGGCCTGTCGACAGATACATTGCTTTGACATTTCCTTGGTCTGTTTGCTCATCTCTTTGATGCTCCATCTTTCATGCTTGTGCACCTACATGTAAATACATTGTTAGTGATATACATTGTATGATTTAGCAATATTTAACACAATCACTTTCATGGTGTTTTTCATGTTAGTTAGCACATCAATTTTGCATTAAATCAATGTTCAAGGATATTAATGTGATCATCAAAAACATGATATATTGAAAACCCAACAAACTTTTGGTCATTATTTTATCCGGGGCATGGGTACGACCGGGCTCAAGGGCGTCCCACGGAGAACTGTACTGCCACTCTTTGACATTCCCTTATTTTCAAACTTTCTGCTTCATATACTTTTCAATTTTCACTTTACTCTTCTTTCCTTTCTTTCCTTTGAACAGACCGTCTCTCTTTGAGACTTCATACATATGAGGTACACCTTGCTGAGTTCTCAAGTTAGTGTCCTTCTGCCCCTAGACCTTGTCCGAGTAAGAGGAGAATTGACCATTTCACCCCATACTAGGGCTAGGTAGGAACACTATCAACTAAAGACAAGTTAGCCTTGTGGTGCCATGTGGTGTGTGACTGAGCATAAGGGTCGTTTGACAACAGATGAAAGGAAGTAAGACATATAGCTACTAACTTTCTTTTGCAAAATGATGTCGTTATTGAAAACCTTTTATTAAGGGTAAAATCTTTTAAGATATAGCCCATTCCACGGGTGAGAAAGCTCCTCACCATCGGCCTTGACTAACCTGTACGCGTTCCCAGGGTACACTTCCTTAACAACGTACGGCCCTTCCCAGTTTGGTTGCAATTTTGACCTAGGACCTCCAGGTTTTATGAAGATTCGCTTCAAAACCATGTCTCCTTCTTGGAATTTGCGCTCAATTACTTTCTTTTGAAAAGATCTTGAGAGTCTATTTTGATATGAAAGCACATGATCGGCCGCGGCTAGACGTCGTTCGTCTAGGAGTTCTAGCTGCGTAAGTAACGCCTCTCGACGTTCGTCGAGGTTAAGTTCCTTATCTAGCTGAACTCTTAGCGAAGGAATGAGGATCTCATGTGGACATATCGCCTCCATCCCATAGGTAAGCGAGAAAGGAGTTTGCCTAGTGGGCGTGCGAACATAGGTTCGGTAGGCCCACAAAGCCTCAATCAATTTCTCAGGCCAATCAGCGAATTTATGAGACTCACAAGTTTTCTTCAGGATTTTCAAAAGCGTTTTGTTTGTGGCTTCGGCTTGACCGTTGCCCTGAGGATAGTAAGGAGACGAATGATGCAAGGAAATATTGAATTTCTTACATAGGTCCTGAAGCTCTTGGGATATAAACTGGGGTCCATTGTCGGTGATGAAGCCGCTTGGTACTCCAAACCGAGAGATGATGTTTTTCATGACAAACCTGCACACGGTCGAACCTTTGATTTCTGTGAACGCCTCAGCTTCAGCCCACTTGGTGAAGTACTCAGTGGCAGTAAGAATGAAAGATTTTTGTTTCATTTGAGCGTAAGGATCACCAAGAGGCCCAATGATATCAAAAGCCCACATGGAGAAAGGCCAAGGGGAAGATAGTGGATGCAAAGAGGAAGATGGAACATGGATTTTGTCGGCATGGACCTAGCACTTGATGCACCTACGAACGTAAGTGACACAGTCCTCTTCTAGGGTTGGCCAGTAATAGCCCTGCCTAAGAATCTTCTTAGTCAACGTTTGACTATTCACATGTCCTCTACACTCACTAGAGTGGACTCCTTCCACTACCTTCCAGGCTTCTTCGTCCGACAAACATCTGAGGAGCATTCCATTTAGAGCACGCCTGTACAACACTTCACCAACAATGGTATATCTTAACGCTGCTCTACGGATGGCTCTCCTATCTTCTGCTTCAGCCTCTTCTGGGAAGGTACCGTCTCTGCAATACAACTTAATTTCATGGTACCATGGCCTTTCTTCTGCCATCATTTCTCCTAGCTCTACAAGCATTACTTCCTTCGCTTCACTTCTCTCTGCCTTTAAGACTAAAGAGCTTCTAAGGTTATTGAACCAAGGGTCTTGAGTGGAGGGAGCTTCTAATCTTTGAATAGTGATTGTCTCGACACTGCGGCTGAGAGGGAAAGAGAGAGATGAGGCCAGGGACGCGAGGGCATCAGCCAGAATATTCTGAGAGCGAGGAGTGTGAATGTAGATGAGTTTACGAAATTGCTTGGCTAGGAGCGTGACCAGATCTTGATAGGGCTTGAGCTTGGGGTCACGAGTACGGTAGGTAGAAAGGACCTGCCGAAGAACAAGCTGAGAATTTCCTATGATCTTGAGATGGCGCGTGCCTAAAAGATAGGCAAGTTTAAGACCGGCTAGGAGAGCTTCATACTCGGAGACATTGTTTGTGGCAGGGAACTGGAGTTGATATGCAAGTGGAATGGTGATCCCTTCTGGGGTGAGCAAGACAACACCTATGCCCCGTCCCCTAGAATTGAGAGCTCCATCAAAGTGGAGCGACCAGAAGGGATCGCGAGAGATGAGTGACAGACTTTCATCGGGGAAATCCTCTTGAACTGTGTCACTGCGAGGAAGAGGAAGGTGAGCAAGATGCTTGGCAATGGCATACCCTTTAATAGCCTTCTGGACTACAAAGGTGATATCAAATTGAGATAGGAAGCTTTGCCAATGCGCCAACCTGTCGGAGAGGACTGGCTTCTCCAGGAGATACCTAATAGGATCCATTCTAGAAATCAAACTCACCTTATGGGCTAGGAAATAGTGCTTCAATTTCTGCACTACCCACACTAGCGTTGCACACATCTTTTCCATTGTGGTGAGTTTGAGCTCGGAAGGATTGAAGAGCCTAGATAGGTAATAGACTGCCCTTTCTCTTCCAGACTCATCATGTTGCGCAAGGACAGCTCCTAGGGAATCCTCAATTGTAGACAGATATAGGATTAAGGGTTTCCCATGGACAGGCGCCTGCAGCATGGGCGGATTCATGAGGTAACTCTTGAGCTCATCAAAGGCCTCTTGACATTTATCATTCCATTCGAGGAGTGTTCTCTTCGAGTCCGAGATTTCACCACAATATCGTCCACGTACACTTCAACATCTATATGAATCATATCGTGGAAGATAGCTAACATTGCCCTTTGATAAGTGGTGCCGACATTCTTCAATCCAAACGGCATGACCACATAGCAATAAGTTCCCCAGGGTGTGGTGAAGGAGGTTTTCTCTTGGTCCTCCGGGGCTAGACAAATTTGATTATAGCCTGAGTACCCATCCATGAACGATAGAGTCTCATACCCAGCGATATGATCAATCAGTACATCCAAATGAAGTAAAGGGAAATCATCCTTTGGACATGCCCTATTCAGGTCCCGGAAGTCTATGCAAATTTGCACTCTTCCGTCTTTCTTCATCACCGGGACTATATTGGCCACCCGCAACGGATAGAGGACTACACGGATGAATTTAGCCTTGTGTAGCTTATCAATCTCCTCTTTCATCTTCAAAGCAATGTGGGGGAGGGATCGTCTCAATTTTTGCTTAACGACAACTGCCCCTGGCTTCAGGATCAGCCTATGTTCCACTAACTCGGGGTCAATGTCGGGCATGTCATCATAAGACCAGGCAAAAGAATCCTTGAACTCCCTTAGTATCTCTATGAGTGCCTCTTCTTCATCAGGAGGGAGACTGGAAGCTATAGTCAAGAGCCTGGGGTCTTCTTCTATACCCACATTTACCTCTTTGGTGGGTTCGTCCATTGCCGAGGTGGGTTCATCAAATTTTCTCATACCGCTTGCATACATCTTGGCAGCGTCCTCTATCTCACCATCTTCATCATTCGCGGGGTCATCCTCAGTTAAGATCTCATAAACCCCGAATCCGTCATCTAGCCCTTCTCCTTCGCATTGAGCTTCTATGTTCAGAATTACTACCTCCTGGATAAACTCTTCGATAGCTAGAAGAGCGCCACACCTTTGCACCAGATCTAACAAATACGTACGGGGTATGCCACTATCCTTTCTCTTCCTAGATGGGGACGGGGACTTGCTAGATCCTACCCCAGAATCTAAACTAGGCTTAATATTTACAGATGGTTCGGGAGAAGTGTCCCGAGGTTTATTCTAAGGGAAAGAAATTGGTGCGGCCGGGCCGCAGGGGTCCTCCGATGGGTCTGGAGGAGAAGATGGGCCACCCGAGCTTGGGGTGCCCACAGTAGAGTCGAGGTGCAGGGGAATAGAAGGCCCCTCACCCAAATCGCCCAGAATGACCATGGCAGTCAATGGGCGAAGATCACAGCTTAAGCAGAAAGAGGAGAAAGACGGGGATCGCCGCCAAGGAGGAAGGGGAGTGAATGACGGGGATCGCCGTCAAAATCAAGGGATCGCCGGGACGGGGATCTCCGTCCGAGAGTTGAGAGCCGATGGGTGACAGGGATCGTCGTCAAAAGCAAGGGAACGTCGGGACGGGGATCACCATCCGAGAGTTGGGAGCAGGGGGTGACGGGGATCGCCGTCAAATGAGGAGACTACAGCGGGGAAGCCAAGAGCAGGGAGTGACGGGGATCGTCGTCTGGAGTTGAGCTTGAAGCGAGGGAGGAATGGGTGCTTTGGAAGGAGGGGAAGGACGGGGATCTCCGTCCGATGAAGGAGGCAGGGAAAGACGGGGATCACCATTTGGAGAAAAAGGAAGGAAAGACGGGGATCGCCGTCCGATATGATGATGAGACTTAAAAGGGAGCAAGTTTTTTTTTTTTTGGAACTAAGGAAAGGCATAATTTTATCTACATGCGGAGGTATCGGGAGAAGGACAGCACTGAGCCATTAAAGAGGATGGCGAAAGAAGATGAAGGAATGGTTAATGCCTCGACAGCGTCTGAGGAAAGTTGGAGAATAAGAGGAGGGGAAGAGGGGATGAAATCAAATTTATGAATAAGGATAGACAACACAAAATGGCTAGAAGGCCGAGAATACCCTGGCCAGAACTCCTCTGTCAATATGATGGGGCTTATCACTTCGAAGTCTTCACCAGATCCAAGCAACTGTCGCTTGGCGGTGGCTGCTGATGCTGACTGTGTTACTGGGGACTACATGATACTACCTTCACTGAACAGGAGGCTGATGGCCGTGTTTAGGTCTTCTGAGCCTGATTCTTCTGTCTCATCTGTGATAGTGACTTCCTCGAACAAGAGGTTGATTGCTGTGACTACATCTTCAAGATCTAGTTCTCCCACCTCCACGTCTTCAGGCTTTCTCCTCTTGCTGGGCTGCTGAGCTTCGAATGCCTGGTATGCTAATGTTGTAGCCTCTATTACAACAGTATTGTATCCTGGTTGGATGGGCCCTCTAACAAAATGCTCATACAATGTCCAAGTGAGAGGCCCTTGGTCCGACTTTGATAAATGTGCTACCCATTCTTGGTATCCCAGGCCATGCTTTGTGAATTTCTTGGGGTCATTGACGATCTGAGTCCTCGCTTGGAGGTGGGCGCCAACACCCTTTCCTGACTGATATCCAATTCTGGCCATTATATTCCAGCCCTTGGTGTTTGTCAATGTGTGCTTCTTAACAACAGCTACTGATGGAGACATGATTTGACGGCTGCTTGAAAATGTGTAGGCCCAAGGAAAGTTTACATCCAACACTGAGATAATGAGTTTGTTAGATGGCCAGACTGATGGCAATACTTTCTCGATAGCCTCCACTGTGTGTGTTGTCGCTACACTCTTGACTTTGACTATCCGCCCTTGGAAAGGGAATTTCAAACATTGATGTGCCGTGGAGGGTACCACCTCTAATGCTTCAATCCATGGGCGCCCTAGGATAGCCTTGAACGTAGGATCAATGTTTAGAACATAAAAGTCCACAGTCATGGCAAGTGGACCCAATTTTACTTGGAGGGAGATAACACCATGGCAGGCCCGCCGAGAGTTGTCATAAGCAGCTATAGTTGTAGGAGTGGGCTGCAAGCGGCGCTCTGAAATGTTGCAGGCTCTTAAAGTGCTTAGTGGGCACACATTAATGGAAGCTCCCGTATCTACCAATGCTGCATCAACGACCACTTTATTTATTGTGAGTGTTACGCATAAGGGCATCCTTCTGGCTTCAGGGGGAGCTAATTCGCCATCAGAAAAGGTAATTATGGGCCCCTTGTTCACAATAGAGAGCACAGAGGGCAAATTGTCAGGATTCATGTCTTCATTGACCATGACCCTTTGCAAGAAGGCTCTCAGGGCATCCTGGTGGGTTTGCGACCTCTTGATTAACTCAAGGATGGAGATCTTCACTGGAGTCTGATCCAAATGCTTTAGAATATCATATTGGGTCCCCGGGACCGGATCTATCTCTTCCATGTCTTGCTGCTACTGGGTGCTAGACTGTTGAGTCGGCTGACCTAGCATAGATAGGGACGCGTTGGGATACATCCGGTGGAACATCCGCCCACTCCGGAGGGCGAGGTTATAGTGGAGTGAAGGAGTGGTGTCAAGGATGGAGGGGTTGGCTAATAATGGTGCTGGCGTAGGGGAGAATGGAATGTTGATAGGTGAAGGGACAACGGGTGGTATGACGGGGGAGTTGTAAAGTGGTGAGGCGATAGTGGCGATGGTAGGTGTGGCGGAGGCGGTAGTAGGCGTGGCAGGAGTAGGTGTGACATGTGAAATGGCGAAGAGTTGGCCCACTTCATGCTCATCATCAAAGGCCCATGCGGCTTCTATCGCACAGGTGGAGGGGGTGGTGGAGCAGGTTGGGGATTCGGAGCAGGCGGATGCTGTGGCATAGGGTTACAGATTATGCCGAGATCATTGGCTGGTTGCTGCGGCTGCTGTGGCTGTTGCTGTTGTTGGTACTGCTGCTGGAACGACTGTTGTTGAAATTGATGCTGTTGTTGCTGGAATTGTTGTTGCTGTTGTTGTGGCTACTGTTGTCTTTGCTGCTGTCTTTGACCCTGTTGGTCCCTCAGTGTCTGGATCAACCTCTTCATCTCAGCCCAATCGATCTGGTTCTGCTCATGAAGGTCATATATAATGTCTCAAAATTGGAAGCAATCTGACACATTGTGGCCCGGATGGCGGTGGTACACACAGTACTTTGTTTGGTCTGCTGCCATGTTCCAGTTTGGCTTCTCGGGAGGGAGTCTAAGGGCATTTAGGGACATGAGGGCCGCAAATATATCAGCAATACTTTCTGAGAGAGGAGGATATTGTGTCCTCCTGGGCCCATTAGGCTTTCGAGGGGCATAGCCATTTTGGGGCGGAGGGACTTGATTGTATTGACGCTGATCTTGCTGGGTGTTCTGGTTTTGAGAAGGTGGCTGTCTATTGTTCCAGGGCTGCTGGGGTTGCTGATTAAGGGGTGCCCTGCCTACCGGGCCTTGAGGGTTATTCACTGCACTCACTTGCTCATTGGTTTGGATTCCCTCAGTAACAGGTCCCTGGGGCTTCTTGGGATAGGGGGATTTAGGGGCCTCAAACATAGAGTGGATGGGCGAATCCTTGAGTTGAGTCTGGATAAAACGAGCTCGGCTATACAATTGGTGCATGGTAGTGATGTCGTTCATAGCTAGAATGGCACGGTAGGTGGGTGTGGCATTGGAGATCAGCTATTTAACTTTCTCCTCTTTCGGCATGGAGCATCGGACTTTAGTAGCCAAGGCACGCCATCTGTCGGCATAGACAACAAATTCCTCATCAGGCTTCATCTTTTCAGCCACTAGATCAACAAAAGAGTACTCGGGTCCGACCCGATCCTGAAACTGCTGTAAGAACCTTTCTTGAACTATCTAAAAATCCCTGGCTTCCTCAGGTGGTAAAGTGTAGAACCACTCGAGGGCCAGACCATCCAATGATTTCCGGAACAAGTACGCCATAAGGTGGCGGTCGTACTTGTGCGGGGCAGCCTCATACACAAAATCTTTTAAATGAACATAGGGGTCTCCTACCCCAGAATAACACCGGAACACAGAGAGTTCTGACTGAGGTGGGACCCAAAAGTATTGAAAAGATGGAAGGGGAATGTCCGCGACCTTTCGAGGGTCCAATTGTCTCCTAAGGTCATGGAGCTCTTTCTTCATAGATGCCCACTCCTGAAGGAAGTCGGAGGGGGGCGAGACATGGTAAGTAGGGACGAGGGAGCATGATTGCCCAATAGAATAAGATTTTTCACGGGGAAAAGTGAGCAGGTTCAGCCTGATAGAAGGAGGATACCGGAGGGGATTTAGGCCGAACTTCCCGCGTTGGGAGGTAGCTGGGCTCCGAAAAGTGAATGGCCCGAGGACGGAGGGGTGTAGGATCTGCCACAATGGTGAGCACATGTGGCGCTGAAGTAACGGGAGCAGAGGAGGCCGCTTGTTGGACAGAAGCACGAGTGGGCGGAGATAGGGGACGCTTGCCTGTGGCAGTGGCCAGGAACTCACAGACTTGTTCTGGGGTGAGGTGAGGGAGGAGTTGACTAAATTGAGAATGGGGGTCGTCTGCCCCTGGAGGAGAAGGAGGGCGAGATTGACTCCCGATGACGAGAGGGGGCTGGATGCGCTCGGAGAGGACGGCCGCAGAGGGTTGGCCCACATCCTCAAGGAGCCCAACGGGCAAGGCATCATCGGCAAGGACCCGGAATTGGTCCATACCAAACAGAGGATTATGATATAATACAACAAATGGAGGAGGCTGACTCGATTTACCTAGACAACGACGCATGCATCGCCCCTAGACGATTAGGGGAGATGATACAAGCACCAGACAAGACTTAGACTCTATCACAGCAAGAAGGGACTACGAGATGAGAGGGGATGCATTAAAAGCACTTGAGTTATCATGATTAACGTTCAAATTTTAAAGCACAAGATTGACCTTTAATTGGATTGATTAATGGAGTATCACTCAGACAAAAGGGACCCTAATAGGTATGAACTCAAGTCCTTCGGTGTGACTAAAGATGGCACACAACTCACAAGTAGGGATGGCTCAGACTAAGGGTACAACAGGTACAACTTGCCCGGCGAACCGCAACGTGCGTACGGTCACGGAGACTTACGGAGGTCCTCAGAAGGTGGCCCTAGTCAACCCATGAGTGCTCGCAGGTGAGAGGACTCACTCAATCAAGGGGGAAGACCTAAACAATGGGATGAGTAGTGTATGCACGGGCCTAAGTTCCCAAAATGAATGCAATGTCTAAGCAATGACCAAGATAGGGTGGCTAACAGGTCTCGGGTCAAGTCGCGGCGGCCAGACACACCGCGACCCTATCGCGACAGGAAATCCCGCCGCGATATCAACATAAAGCCCAAGCTTGTAGCAACGTGCAAACAAATGACAATCAGACTAAGCTAACACACAATAGAAGCATGGAATCACTAGAACAACACAGCAAGGATCATGTGTCGGACAGAAACTAGTATATGGATCAAAGCATTAACATCACAAGTGTACCTGTGGACGCGACGTCCAGCTCCGGCGCGACCTGGACGCGACCTCACGATCCACCGCGACAGGACCCGAAAATTAACAGTGAAAAGAAAAGGGAAAACTCGAACCCTAGCAGGATTCTAACACTAAAAAATGCGGGGATACATGGTATAAAAGCATAGAACAAACATATATGAATCCACAGAGAAGAAAAAAGGCAGACGGAAGGGTAAAATGACGCACTATAGATCGCGTCGGCCATGGAGGACGCGACGAGCTCGCGTCGCCGTGATACGCCGCGTCGTCAACTGAGAACAGGGACGTCAAAAACAAGGCAAAAAACAAACTTAACAGGATTCTAGGAAGGCACTTAAACAAACAAACATGGCAGGCAAGCAAAATAAACTCACGAGGGTAGCACTGAAGGTCCCACCGTGATCGCCAAAAGGTGTAATCACGGGGATTGTGAGCCCCCAAGTACACAAAAGAATGTGCTCAATATGAAGGCATGGAAAAGAGGATGTGATCACCACCTAGATAGTTGCCTAAGAATAGAAATAACACGGGCTAACTAGTCTAGGAAAAGGAGAGAGAACATGGAGGACTCACTGATATCGCGATGGAGGACCCCGTCGCGATGGCTCTGATGATGCGACGCCCGTGAAGGGCGCGTCTCTGTGTCACGTCTCCGTAGTCCGTCGCATTCTCTACAGTGCGGGAGAAGTATAGGTGGACCTCGTTCCTGTCCTCCGGCCGGCCAGAAGATAAGAGCTCCTCGTGAGGTGTTGCCTGAATACCTGCCAAAACAACGAAAACAAAGAAGAAAACCTTGTTAGAACAAGCTAAGCATAGTATCTATTCGAAATTGAAAAGAAAAGGTGAAGCATGGTGGGAATGGACCTGGGGGTGATTTTAAACCCCTTGGGTGTGTGTGGAAAACGTGGGAAGGAAAAGGGAAAATGATTCCTATCTAACAAAGCAATAAACATGCATGAAATAAGAAAGAGGGAAGAGAGGAAGAAGGAGCCCCGTATGGGGCGACTCCCTGGCTCCAAGTGGTGTCTTCAGTGGGTGTAGAAGCTCCAAGGGTCACCTCCTCAAGCTCCAAGCCTTGTAGATGGGGAAATGAGCATGGCTTGGTGAAGGGAATAGGAGAGAAATGAAGGGAATGGAAGAGGTACAGGCTAAGTGTTGATCAGAGGGAAATTCGACAGCCCTTCGGGGTGAAAAACGAGGCTCTCCCCCTTCTGAAAGAAAGACCCTTGCTTTTATAGAAAAAGAGAGAAAATATCCCGTCCATGGGAGATAATGCTCAAAATAAAAGGGATAAATCACATGAGAAATCGTATTGGAGAGTCCTAGCAAGTCCCTAGGGTGTCCCACGAGCTCAAACCGCGCTCAGGGGGTTGGGGAGTTGCTTAGAGATAGGGATATGGCCATAGGAGGATAAAGTGGAGGTGGTTGCAGAGGCCTGCATGCGTGGCTGTAGTCGCAACACATCATAGGGACGCGACAAGGTTGAACGCGACGGTCTTAGGCGTCGCGACTCTGAAGCCACGTGCATGGATATACAAGGGCTGTCGCGACGGCCAAGGAGGTCGCGACAAGCTAACGCGGCACTACGATACGACGCGTTAAGGAAGTAGATTATTTTTTAATTATCAACCAATCACATAAGAAAATAATGATCTTTAAGCTCAAGGACTCTTTTAAATTGATAATGGGTGGGATTTTATGGAAATTTGGGTTGTTAATGGGCTCAAAGCAAGGTTAATGGTGGGCTCAAGGTGAGTGACCAACTTGGGGCTCACTTAAATAACAAGAAATGTGGTTCAACTTGTAGGCCAGAATCAGTGTCTTTACTAAATAAAAATAATTACTAGCTGTCATTCAACAAGTATTACATGACTCTCAATTTACAATCCAAAAGTAAACGCCGCAAAGGTTGATCTCTCAGCCCACAAATCCCAATGTCCTGCCTTCTAGAACTGTAGACAACCTGAAAAGTAGGATTTGGGGAGCTAACTAGCACAGTAGGATTCAATCTATTAATCAAAAGAATTAAGATAATCAAGGACAGTATAAAGAGTTTAACCGTAACAAGGTTAGATAACAAAAGTGACTGGACGACCAAGAAAACAAATAACAAACAGGAATACTGAAATAAGATCGCATGATCAAGAATTCAGAATAACAACTATATTCTGATTCAAATCATATCTAACTGATGACATAACAACATGATGACTAATCCAGATTATAGTGATGCAATGCCAAACATCCTTAGATCCTTTATCATTCCGCACGGCCCGTAAATGAATTCGGGTGCTCCTCCCAGGACTGGACCAGCCCTATTTGCACAGGCATATTAATCAAGTGGGGTCGAGGGACCCAATAATTGTCATCACAAGTCTTTCATCAACAATTGTGTTACTTAAGTACTCAAACTCTTATGTAATCAAGAACATGGTTTGAGATCATTGAATACAGGAAGTTGTAACAACCTAGGAACTTCTTATACTTGAAGACTTTAAGGATAATCCAAAGTAGGAAGTGGAAAACAATCGGATGACATCTTTAGTGACACAATGGTAAAACCCAAGAGAATGGACACAACTTACTAGGCTAATAGAATAAAGAACCAACAAAAGATGGACAAGAAAAAGGTACTGGAAAACTAGACAGAATAGCATGTGTCGACAGCCAGGAAGTGGCTGTCGACAGATGCAGGCTTCCAGAACCAGATTTCTAGAGCCTGAATAGTACCTGTCGACAGGCCTGGTTGGGCTATCGATAGGACAGACTCATCTGTCGACAGATGAGAGACATCTGTCGACAGCTACTGCTTTTCCAGAAACTCTAGGTTCTGGGAACTTGGGGCATGTTGACAGATGCATTCCATCTGTTGACAGCCGTAAGACTAGCTTCTGGAAATGGTGATACACACCTCTAAAGACTCCTCTACATGCTCCTATGGATCTATACATGATTAATACATCAGAGAGGGGTTAATTACACCCCCACACACTACTCTATATGAAGGAATTCAATAGAATAATAGGGACAAACTGAATCCTATACAATTTCAACAAGGTGATAACTGGAACACAACTTCTTGCGAAGCATATTCTCATGCAACTACTCAGAAGATTTCCATCAATATACTTGGAGAAACTAATTAAAACATGATGACTTGGGATGGAAACACCATTCTAATGATATTTCCAGAACTAGTCGCAAGTATAATCATGATCCAATGCTTATACATGGACTTCTTAACATGGAAGAAGGATAAGAATGAGTAAGGGAGGATGGTAAGAAGGAATCCTACAGACTCACATACTAAAATATGATTACAAGAGATGGACACACAGTTCTTAAAAGGATTTACAAGTTTAAAGGCAAGTGTGTAGGTGATCATGAGTTCTTTAGCAAAGGTAGGAGACAAGGATTGAGAAAAGAAGAGAGAATCCTACCTTACTTAAGAGGTTAAGAACCTTCACTTCTTCTTAACGAAGAAGTCCTCAACCAGCAAGAAGAAGAATTCCACGAAGTTGCAGATGTAACAACAATAGGAGCAGCTACGACAACAGCTTCACCACAACAAGCGCCGTAGAAGTAGCAACTCCAGTAGCAACAGTCCAAACGCAGCAGCAGGAGCAAGAACAAGGCAAAGGAGTTGAGCTTGGGGTGCAGGAGTTGTGATCATAGGGTGAAAAGTCTTGCACGATGGCTGAAGAGAGTGTTTTTATAATTCTCCAGGCACCCATGCATGCCGGCACGTCGGTTTATAGGTGTTGAGGTATAAACCTCATTTACCCACCCATAGCCACCTGGTCCATGCAACTCTTCAAGAGTTACACGTAGGTAAATACGTGTAGGGTGTTTAACTCCCAATGACATGAGCTTACGTTGCCCAAAGTACGTAAGCAAGAAAATCCCATAATTGGTTACCGTAAATGGGCAATAAATCAGCTGGCCCATTTAACCTCAAGTTTATGTATCCTAAAAGTGTTCAATTAAGTTGAAATTTCAACCATAAGCTAATGAAAAGGTTTTACAAATTATAGTGATTTTAGTTTAATTTTTAGAATTTATTTTTCACCCAGCAAAAATTGCCCGGAAAATAGTTGCGTCGGCTTAATCTCGAAATCCGCACGTCAATAATTCTGGATATTTATATTTCTGATATCATCATATTTTTCTAAGAATTATGGTGTTCTCAGATTTCATTTTTGTTACCGAATTTCGGTGTCGTCCTGTCGGAATGCGCACCTCTGAGTACGATACTAGAATAATATTAATTATTACCAATTACTCCTAAATTAAAGTTAATTACATCTCATGACAATGGTTATGTTTAATCATCAAATTATTCACATTTTTCTAGTAAATCAAATTTTCGGGGCGTTACAACTCTCCCCCACTAAGAAAAGAGTTTGGTCCTCTAAACTCCATGACTAGTTTGGATGGATCACAAAGATTAAGTTTTCAACGTTTTAAATTTTATTTAATCCAGATTAGTATTACCAATCTCGTCATGATTATTATGTCATACGATGTTTGCACCCTCTATATAATTTGTTATCATGACATCGTCAGTTGATGGGGATCTAAATATTAGCATTTTTAGTTATTAAAGAGCCATATTGTGATCATAGGTTCAATTAGATTCAACCTTCACTATGTTCCTTATTTCTGGCAGTAGTATATTAAGTATTGAGTAGACCCTTATTAATAGCATATTATACCTAAAGTCTCCCCCACTAAGGAATTACCTTAATCCTTAGAGAGTTATATAAATACATATTCCCTTGAGAAGGGTAATAAAGTATGACAAGAATGATGAGTATTGTCAATATGATGATAAACAACAAATATTTTATTCATCTCATAAAGTTTCTAGTACAGAACTCTATAATTCAGCCTTACAAAATTACATGGGTTGGTAAAACTTACCAAGCTTGACATGCTATAACAACTAATTTTAAGCATTTCTCACCATACTCTAATCCTATTGACTTATACATAAAAATTACTTCTAATAGCTTCAATCACTTTTCCTTGTGGCTTATAGTTTTCCCGAACTCTTGTCTTTGTTCTGAGAGAGTACAGGACATTCTGAGATCCGATGCTTTAGACTTCCGCACTTCAAATATGCTCCTAGTCTCCACCAATAGTCTTCTTTGACATGGCCCGGTTTGTGACAAGATGCACAAGCTTCCTTAGGTTGTGCCTTGACATTCTCTTGCTTGTTGGCCTTCTTGATCTTTTTGCTTTTCTTGTTCCTCTTCACCATCTTTTTGCTAGTTGTTTCTCTTTTATTGGAGGGAACTGTTCTCTTCCGTATAGATACTGTAATACTCATTGTTTCTTGGAGATTTGTACTTCTAATATTTTCATGCAGTTTCATTTTCCTTTGATCACCGACTGGAACTACTTGCTCCAAGGACTGAGCAAGATTGTTCATTGCATATTGAACCTCTCTCCAAGGTGTTTCTTCTCCCATCCCATTGGCTGAGCAAACAAATTAAAGTTTGGTTAATCAATCTTGCAGTTTAAAACTCAGCTTTTCTAATTAATACTAGTAGTACAGTTGTTACTGTATGTATCTAGTTACTTGATACATTGACCTTCGTGATTAAATGATGTCTGTTCCTTACAAGATTTTTAAATATGACAGATGATTTATGTTGTATCTCTAGTTTTGATAATGTTACAAGTCAAGCAAAATGTAATAAAATATCTAACACAAGTCTTTTATATCATAAGAAAAGTCATAAAGTCAAAAGCTCCTTTTTTTTAATGTGTTGACTTTGGTTACTCTATAGGTCGACACACAACTAACACTGAGTGAACTACTGAAGTTTGGTGATGCATATGAGTCAACTAGCTTAGACAACACAAGAGTGTGTCAACTTTGATTGAAGGTGAAACGGTTCTATTTGTCAACATAAACTGGTGGTTCTACATAATCTGGTTTCTGGAAGCATGTACCCTGTCGACAGGTAAGTTCTAGTTGTCGACAGGTGTAATCTAAACTTCCAAGAATGTGGTAAAACTACCATAGGAAATTCTACCAAGTGTTTCTATGAATGCTTACATGATTGACAATATCAAAAGGGTTTTGTTTCCAGTTCTAAACACTACTTTACAAGAGAGAAACAAGTAGAACAACAAGAATATATGGTGGCATGGACACCTATGACAAGTTGATATACTGGAAACATAACACTTCAAACCACATTCTCTTGTAACTAATAGGAAGATTTCTACAAACATGCTTGGACCTAACATGAATATTAGCTAAACATGATTACAAGGAATAGAAGAACAATTCTAAAGATGTTTCCAGAGTCAAAGGCAAGTGTGGACATGGTCAAACACTTAAACATGTAGTTCTTCTGTATCAGAGAAAGACTAGAACAAAAAGAGGAGATCTTTATGGTATGGATAGCATGGAAAGACTTCTGGAAGAAAGAAAATTACTTACACAAATCCTTCATGAGAATCTTTCTCGAATTTGGAAGGAAAGTAACATCAAATACATGTATCAATAACCAAAGACATGAACTTCACTAAAGGCATGAACACAGTGAGAGAGAAAGACACTCCTATTAGCTTTACTGAACTCAAATCAAGATAATACTAAAATAGATGGTCTCAAGGATTTTAATAGAAGAAGGAAACCAAAGGAAGGTGAGTTTTACAGAACATGGAACAAATAGTAAATATGGATTTATAAAAATGGAGAGACCACAAGCATGAAACAAGAAATGGAAGAAGAGTCGTAGGAAGGAACCTACCTCTAGATATTCCGTTCATACTCAATACAATCTATATCTAGCTTAACCTCAGGCTTTTTACCCATCCTCATAGGTCACTACAGGATGTTGAAGGCCAATGACCCTAAAGTATTTGGATCCTCAACCGATGCTCTGATACCATTATGTCACGTCCCGACATTTAATATATCCATAAATGCCGGAACGTGAATGAACAAGAGATCAAGAGTAAACTTGAACTATTTGAACAGAAAATTGCTCGGGGCTTTACTAAATAAAAATAATTACTAGCTGTCATCCTACAGGTATTAAATGACTCTTTGTCACGTCCTGAGAATTTTTCAGTGGATATTGATAATAATTCGGAAATAATTCGAGACGATAACCCGAGACGTGAACAGTCGGCAAATAAGCCTCTAGATAGCATGCACTAAATGTATAACAACATACATCATCATAGGGCCCAAATATTAAACTCAACTAATCTTTTATTCAAATCTCAACTCATTGTATTCCAAATGGAAACTATTACAGGACTAAGACTCAATAAAAGAAAAAGTACATAATACCTCACTTCCTACTATATTGTTCTACCACTCAAAATAAACTAACTATAGATAGACTCATAATTGGAATGCTCTTCACTCGGATGCATTCCCATCCTCGACTTGATCTTCCTCTTGAACTTCATAGTCACCTAGATTGGGTAAAAGTAGGGGATGAGCAAACTAGCCCAGTAGGGTTTATATCTCAATGTGCGGGCAATGATATAAGTGATTAACAATTTAGAACTAGGTAAGCACGAAGAATGTCATGATATGCATGTGCAAATAAAAGTCGTTAAAACATGAAACAAGCTAGATAGAGTGATCATGATAGAACGAGATCTAGAATGAGATGACAAGATAGAATGAGCAATAGATCACTTTGTACAAGCACGTAAGATTTCACTTGATGTCAAGAACACAAGATATCACTAATTGCAATAAATGCAGGATGGCCATATCAAGCAAGCAAGAACGCACGAGCACGATAATGTAACCCTAATCAGACACGTAGATACTAATGTACACCAAGAAAAGATCCATCAAGAATGTACACCAGGACACGTGTATGTGGTTTCTGTATCTATCATTCAACACGCACGCACGACTCCCAGCGCAGATGCAACGCCAGTAATCATTATACCCCATAGTTAACAGTATATTTATGACTCGCCGTCATTGGGGCTAGACTGGAGCCCTTGGACACATGTCGTGCCCTGTCAGCATCTTACTTAAATTTTAAATGTAGATACCCACAGTCATTAATAATGGCCAATGAGAGTTTCAAGATGTAAGCATGTGTGATATCATGTTCATAATAATGATGAGAACCAACAATAAGTAAATTGAACATGATTTCATGATAATAATGGTCAAGAGATAAATTTGGCAGCATAACGGTACGATTCATACTTGGTTCAATCTTTACATTAATGGCTTTAGTCTATATTGTAAATCACACTCACGAGAACAAGATGAGAGAGGAAGTGCATGCTATCTCTAAGGAACTTCAATGGTACAACCAACTCGTCGGCCATGTGGGAATCCATGGTCAGAGGAGATTTACGGAGGCCTTAGAGAAAAGGTCACTAGTCTACCGATTCGGAATGACCGGTAGAGAGTTTCCAAATCCCCAAGAAAGGGCTGCCTAGATGTGCAAGTGTGTAGTGACATACACGTCTCAATTCTCAATCCATCGGTCTCAAACTCGTGGAAAACATTTAACATGATGACATGCGAATGACAATGTATTTAACTATGCATGGGTTTGCAAGATTTAAAGATAATAATCATCATTTTATCAAGCTAGAATGGTAACAAGAGTCAATCACAAGTTTCATGAATGATCATATCATTAAGAAAGAATTTAGAATAATATTCATGTATTTAAGGATTTTTAAATGGGTTAAACACTTTTAAGCCGTTAAATAGACATCATGCATTGATCAGACCCATGACATACAATTTACACATTAAAATCATATTAAATAGACCTTGGGTATAACGGTAAAGTTTACAAACAAAATAGTTGGGGCTTCATGCGAAATACTGAGGTCGCGACGGATCCTGGTAAGGGTCGCGACGGGTCAGGAACAGAACATGACAGTGCCTTGTACAGGTCGCGACAGGCATGACAGAACAAGCAGGCAGATCGCGACAAGGGTATGAAGGGAACGTGACAGGTTCTGGCAGACCGAGCAGCAGATCGCGACGACATGTCCTGTCGCGATCCGATCGCGACAGTGCGCTCTGTCGTGACGGCCTTGTGAACGCGGCCTATCGGGCCGTCGCGTTCACATGGTCCGTGCCAGAGTACAACAGGGAAAGGACAGGGCATTGGATTGCGGTCCAGAACTGCCTTATATTGACACAGGGTGCTTCAAAAATAGAGAACAAATTACACAATGCATGAAAAATAACAAAACCAGTTTTAAACCAACCTAGACATGCAAGGGTGCTTCCAGTAAATCGTAATTAGAAAACAATGATGGTTTCGATAGGCTTTAATCAAGTCAAACTCGAACGTAAAACCAAGTGCTACCTGAAAACGAAGTTTCAAACAGCAACCCTCTTATCATACTTATAACTCTCTAACTAATGACATTTAGACAAAACATTCAACACAAGACATGACGAGGACAACTAGTAGGAAAACTGTTATGTTGGGGGTTTGCTTTAATTCGGTCTCAAATCGTATGCAACAAATAAAGAACGGGAAAAACCCTGACAGTGCGCGACTTTGGGAAAACACTTATAGTTCAAAATCTACTCAATGAAATTCGATGAAACCAGTGGGAAATGAAAGTTAACTTGATGATCTACACATTGGTATAGGATATGTTAAGGTTTGGCCCAAGAAAACCTACCTTCTGGGTTGAAGAAGTCCCTTTTTTCCAGAAAACCCATGTTCAGACCACTATTTGAAGAACAGTTAATACTCCGCGTATACTGCATGGAATTTGGGCATTTCACTTGGGTTAGAACGTAGACTTGACCCTCTTTCCAGGGGTATAAGCCTTGTAAGGCTTGGTTTAGGTTTGGCCTACCTTTGGTCGACTTCAAGTGGATGGTTTGTGCAGGTCGTAGCAGAAGAACGGGGGAATAAGATTAGCTTCTTGTGGATGATCCATAGCTCCCCAGCCACCAAGAGCTCCTCCACACGACCCCAACAAGTTCTAAACTCATCCCTAGGGTTTGGGTGAAGAGTATTTAAGCATCTATGGGTTTTAGGAGTCCTAATGCAACAAGGAAAGAAGGGTTGCGGGATTGGCTTGTGTCTTTCCATAATTTGAAGATCTCTCCCTCCATTAGAGAGTATTGGCCATCAAGCAACCTCCATGGGTGGGTAGGCACAAATTTGGGTTGCCAAGAATGCATGATTGCATCCCAATTAAACCCTAATTACCACTTTCTAATTTCAACTTATTTATGGTTACGAATTTCCATGCATTTTCTTGCTTCATTTGATTTTTGGGTCATATGAGGTCCAATGGCCCAATTATGATAATGGGTCACCAATATATAATGTTGGAAGTCTCCCCAACTTTTTTATTGAATTTATAGTTGCGTCGTGTTTTCGTGTTAACGATTTTTCGACTTGTTTCCTAATTTGGATAATTGGTCACAATAATTATTAAACCTAGCCCAAACGATTTTTCTTGTCACCAATTTCTTTGTGTAACACATAGTAACAATGTTTGGGGTTGATTTATAATTTTTACGGAATTTTCTGATGTGTTTTAGCACATACGATAATGATACGTATGTTTAAATACTTTGGTATTATGGAAATTATTTATTTCCATTTATTTCGATTTTTTTTATATAATTAAAATTTCCGGGGTGCTACACCCTCCCCCACTTAAGAGAATTTGGTCCCCAAATTCATGTATAGAAAGTTATTGTACAAGTGATGTGTACTTACTTGTGAATAGCTCCGGGTATCTTTTGCGCATTGCTTCCTCGGTTTCCCACGTGTCGTCTTCATCCATGCGTTGATTCCATCTAACCTTTACTAGTGGGATGACCTTGTTCCTTAGTTGGCGCAGTTCCCGGTCCACGATCTTAATTGGCTTCTCTTGATATGTTCTGTCTTTGTTGAATTCCAGGAGCTCATATTCTATGACATGCCACGGGTCTCTTACATACTTTTTCAACATGGATATGTGAAACACATTGTGTATTCCCTCCATTTGTGGTGGTAAAGCGAGACGGTAAGCCACCTCGCCGACTCTTTCATGAACCTTGGTGACAACTTGCCTTTAATACCAAAACGCCTGATCCCACGGCCCGGGGACACTTTCAAGAATACATGTTCACCAACCTGAAACTCCAGGTCTCTTCTTCTATTATCCGCATATGCCTTTTGTCTTTGCTGCGCCACTGCCATTCTTTCTTTAATAAGCTTTACCTTTTTTGTGATTTCCCTTATCATTTCTGGTCCTAGCATTTGTTTTTCGCCAACTTCATACCAGCATATTGGAGATCGGCAACTCCTGCCATAGAGTGCTTCAAATGGTGCCATTTGAATGCTAGCTTGATAGCTATTATTGTAGGCGAACTCCACAAGAGGTAAGTGTTCGTGCCAGCTACCTCCAAAATTTAGAACACATGCTCTAAGCATATCTTCAATCACCTGGTTGGTTCTCTCCGTCTGACCATCTGTCTGTGGATGGAAAGCTGTGCTAAAGTTTAGTTTAGATCCCAAGGAGTAGTGCAGTCCTTTCCAAAAGTGGGATGTAAACCTAGGGTCTCTATCTGACACGATAGACACCGGTACTCCATGTAATCGGACTAATTCCTTCACATACAATGCAACCAGTACATCTACTGACCATTTATTCTTCACTGGCAAGAAGTGAGCCGACTTAGTTAAGCGGTCGACAATAACCCAGATACCATCGAATCCACCTCTAGATCTGGGTAGTCCGAAAATAAAGTCCATCCCTATCCCTTCCCATTTCCATCCTGGGATTTCTAGGGGTTTGAGTTTACCTGTGGGTCGCAAGTGTTCCGCCTTAACTTTTTGACATGTTAAGCATCGGGCGACATATTCCGCCACCTCTCTCTTCATATTAGGCCACCAAAAGCTTCTTTTCAAATCTTGATACATTTTGGTAGATCCAGGATGAATGGTATACCTGGTCTTGTGAGCCTCATCCATAATCATTTTCTTTGTCTCCGCATGGTCGGGTACACAGACTCGATCCCAGAACAATAGTCTTCCATCTTCAGTTAATGAGAAATCCGGCCTGTGGTCTAGATTAGCCTTAATCTCCACAAGTACAGGGTCATTGTCTTGGAGTGTTGTGATGTCCTCCAATAGTGTAGGTTCTGCTCTAACACTAGCAAGAAGGCATCCCTTCTCTTTGATGTCAGCATTAATATTTAACTTGGCGAAGTCTTCTAATAACTTCCATTCGTCCACCATTAAGCTTGACAATGTGATCATTGGCTTCCTACTTAGAGCATCTGCCACAACATTTGCTTTTCCTGGATGATATTGAATCGTGAAGTCGAAGTCTTTGAGATACTCCAACCACCTCTGCTGTCTCATATTCAAGTCCTGCTGTGAAAACAGATACTTCAAGCTTTTATGGTCAGAAAACACAATGAATTTCTCACCATATAGATAATGACGTCATATCTTCAAGGCGAAGACTACAACAACTAGCTCCAGATCATGTACAAGATAATTATCCTCGTGCTTCTTCAATTGTCTGGACGCGTAGCATATAACTTTCCCATTTTGCATTAGCACACAGCCAAGGCCGATCCCGGATGCATCGGTGTATACTTCAAAACTACCCTCAGCAACTGGCAGTGTCAGTACGGGTGCCGAGGTAAGGTGCCCTTTCAATGCCTTGAAACTTTCTTCACATTTATCAGTCCATGCAAATGGATTCTCCTTCTTGGTAAGCCTGGTCAATGGTACAACTATCTGTGAGAAATCTTTGATGAAGCGACGATAATAACCGGCTAAACCCAGAAAACTCCTAATCTCCGACACAGTTGTCGACCTTTCCTAGTTCTTTACCGTCTCCACCTTGGATGGGTCCACAAAGATTCCCTCCTTGGATATAATGTGACCAAGGAAAGACACTTCCTCCATCCACAATTCACACTTACTAAGTTTAGCATAGAGTTGATTATCTCTGAGCACTTGCAGAGCAACCTTCAAGTGTTCCTCATGTTCTTCTTTGGATTTGGAGTAAATAGGAATGTCATCAATGAACACCACTATAAACTGGTCCAAGTATGGCCTATAAATATTGTTCATAAGTTGCATGAAAGCCGCTGGAGCATTTGTTAAACCAAACGGCATGACCACGAACTCATAGTGACCATATCTACTCCGGAATGCAGACTTGTGAATATCTTCTTCCTTTATTCTCAGTTGATGGTAGCCTGATCTTAGATCTATCTTGGAGAAGTATTGTGTACCAGAGATCTGGTCAAACAGCTCATCGATGCTGGGCAGTGGATACTTATTCTTTATTGTCAACTGGTTTAACTGACGGTAATCAATGCATAGCCTCATTGTCCCATCCTTCTTCCTGATAAATAGCACTGGCGCTCCCCACGGGGATGTGCTAGGCCTGATAAAACCCTGATCTAGCAATTCTTGGATTTGTCTCTTCAACTCCTGCAATTCCACAGGGGACATGCGATACGGAGCTCTTGAAACAGGGGCTGCCTCAGGGAGTAACTCAATGGTGAAGTTTACCTCCCGCTCAGGTGGTATACCAGGTAATTCCTCTGGAAATACATCAGGATAGTCCCTGGCTATTGGAATGTCTTCTAGGGATGGTTTCTTCTTTTCAGTTGCCAAGACTGAAACTAGGAAAGCATCACAACCCTGGTTGATCAACTTAGAAGCCTTTAAGGAGGATATCAAGATAGGGTGTATGTGATAACGGGTGCCAAGTAGTGATAGAGTTGGGAGGTTTGGTCTTTTGAAAGTGACCATCCTATGGCGACAGTTTACATCAGCATCATATTTGATTAGCCAATCGACACCCAAAATGGCATCATAACCCTTCATATCTAAACAGATAAGGTCTGCAGGGAGATTGTATTCCCCAATTATAGTTTCACATTTTGGCAAGTAGTGGGTAAGTTTAGATTCTGAGCCAAGTGGAGAAGCTACAGTGATCTTGGATTTTAAGGGTACAGGTTGGACAGATAGAGTTGCAGATAATGTGGTGGAAATAAATGAATATGCAGCTCCAGTATCAATAAGCACGAATGCAGGTTGCGAGTGTATGAAAATGGTACCTTCCACCATACCCCCTTCCTCGGGTAGGTCAGCTTCTAAAACAGTATTAAGGCATCCCTGACGCCGTGGTACATTCTGAGCTCTACCTGGCTGATCCTTCAGCATAGGACAATCAGGAATACGGTGGTCACGACCTCTGCATTTCAAGCATGTCCCGAGCTTCTTCCAGCATTCTTCAGCTCGGTGCCCCGGTTTATCACAGAATTTGCAGTTTTCAGCCAACTGCCTACCTTCCACTTTGACTCTCTTGTCTCCGGCAACATCTCTTCCGGTATTCGGCCTCTTGTTGTTGTTGTTGACGTTGTTGTTACGAAAAGTTGGAGCAATATTGGGTGCTCCCTTCTTGACGAAGACTGGCTTAGAGTTGTCCTTGCCCCTCATGCCCTCTACTTTGGCCATGGTGTCTTCTACCAGCTGAGCTCTTTGGACCATCTCAGTGTAAGTTTGAATGTTGTTTGGTCTAAGCCTTTCAATGAACATGGGCCTGAGCCCATCCATGAACAGATTTGCCTTAAGTCTTTCAGTTCCCACCAAGTGTGGGGCATACACAGCAAGACGTGCGAACTGAGCCTCATACTCAGCCACGGACATCCCTTTCTGTTTTAGTGCGGCAAACTCCGCTGCTTTCTTCTCCTTGACTCTCTTAGAGAAATACTTTCCCCGGAATATCTCCAGGAATCCGGCCCACTCCAGTTCGCCAACATTAGGTAGGTGGGCCGATGTGGCCTTCCACCATACTCGAGCATCCTTAGTGAATTGGAAAGTGGCCAGTACCACCTTCTCCCTGTTAATGCATTGCATGACTTGGAAGATCCTTTCTATCTTCTCCTGCCAGTTCTCTGCTTCGTCCGGATCAGGGGATCTAGAGAAACGAGGAGGTTTCAAACTCCTAAAATTGCAGTGCAAATCACCGGCTCCATTTCTAACTGCAGCAGCCTGATTTCCAGCCTGAACCACATTTTGCAGGGCCTGAGTCAATCCAGCTACTGTTTCTTGCATAGCTTGCCATTGGTTGCGAGCCATTGCAGTTGAGTGCAAGAGTTATGAGGGTTCCTGAGAAAAGAATGGAAACCAATTAATGTCTCTAGATACATTATCAGAGTCAATAGGTAGGAGTGTTTAATTCTTGCTAACATATTCCCAGTCTCTACCCCTTCTCACCAGGTACTGTATTTAATTTCCATGACCTAGGTTCCATAGGTATCTCCTATTCCTGAGGCATACATCCTATTTGGTGTTCCTAGGCTCTGATACCACTAAACTGTCACGTCCCGAGAATTTTGCAGTGGATATTGATAATAATTCGGAAATAATTTGAGACGATAACTCGAGACGTGAACAGTCGGCAAATAAGCCTCTAGCTAGCATGCACTAAATGTATAACAACATACATCAGCATAGGGCCCAAATATTGAACTCAACTAATCTTTTATTCAAATCTTAACTCATTATATTCCAAATGGAAACTATTATAGGATTAAGACTCAATAAAAGAAAAAGTACATAATACCTTACTTCCTACTACATTGTTCTACCACTCAAAATAAACTAACTATAGATAGACTCATAATTGGAACGCTCTTCACTCGGACGCATTCCCATCCTTGACTTGATCTTCCTCTTGAACTTCATAGTCACCTAGATTGGGTAAAAGTAGGGGATGAGAAAACTAGCCCAGTAGGTTTTATATCTCAATGTGCGGGCAATGATATAAGTGATTAACAGTTTAGAACTAGGTAAGCACGATGAATGTCATGATATGCATGTGCGAATAAAACTCGTTAAAACATGAAACAAGCTAGATAGCGTGATCATGATAGAACGAGATCTAGAACGAGATGACAAGATAGAACGAGCAATAGATCACTTTGTACAAGCACGCAAGATTTCACTTGATGTCAAGAACACAAGATATCACTAATTACAATAAATGCAGGATGGCCATATCACGCAAGCAAGCAAGCACGCACGAGCACAATAATGTAACCCTAATCAGGCACGTAGACACTAATGTACACCAAGAAAAGATCCATCAAGAATGTACACCAGGACACGTGTATGTGGTTTCTGTATCTATCATTCAACACGCACGCACGACTCCCAGCGCAGATGCAACGCTAGTAATCATTATACCCCATGGTTAACAGTATATTTATGACTCGCCGTCATTGGGGCTAGATTGGAGCCCTTGGACACACGCCGTGCCCTGTCAGCATCTCACTTAAATTTTAAATGTAGATACCCACAGTCATTAATAATGGCCAATGAGAGTTTCAAGATGTAAGCATGTGTGATATCATGTTCATGATAATGATGAGAACCAACAATAAGTAAATTGAACATGATTTCATGATAATAATGGTCAAGAGATAAATTTGGCAGCATAACGGTACAATTCATACTTTGGTTCAATCTTTACATTAATGGCTTTAGTCTATATTGTAAATCACACTCACGAGAACAAGATGAGAGAGGAAGTGCATGCTATCTCCAAGGAACTTCAATGGTACAACCAACTCGTCGGCCATGTGGGAATCCATGGTCAGAGGAGATTTACAGAGGCCTTAGAGAAAAGGTCACTAGTCTACCGATTCGGAATGACCGGTAGAGAGTTTCCAAATCCCCAAGAAAGGGCTGCCTAGATGTGCAAGTGTGTAGTGACATACACGTCTCAATTCTCAATCCATCGGTCTCAAACTCGTGGAAAACATTTAACATGATGACATGTGAATGACAATGTATTTAACTATGCATGGGTTTGCAAGATTTAAAGATAATAATCATCATTTAATCAAGCTAGAATGGTAACAAGAGTCAATCACAAGTTTCATGAATGATCATATCATTAAGAAAGAATTTAGAATAATATTCATGTATTTAAGGCTTTTTAAATGGGTTAAACACTTTTAAGCCGTTAAATAGACATCATGCAATGATCAGACCCATGACATAGAATTTACACATTAAAATCATATTAAACAGACCTTGGGTATAACGGTAAAGTTTACAAACAAAATAGTTGGGGCTTCATGCGAAATCCTAAGGTCGCGACAGATCCTGGTAAGGGTCGCGACGGGTTGGGAATAGAACGCGACAGTGCCTTGTACAGGTCGCGACAGGCATGACAGAACAAGCAGGCAGATCGCGACAAGGGTATGAAGGGAACGCGACAGGTTGTGGCAGACCGGGCAGCAGATCGCGACGACATGTCCTGTCGCGATCCGATCGCGACAGTGCGCTCTGTCGTGACGGCCTTGTGAATGCGGCCTATCGGGCCGTCGCGTTCACAGGGTCCGTGCCAGAGTACAACAGGGAAAGGACAGGGCATTGGATTGCAGTCCAGAACTGCCTTATATTGACATAGGGTGCTTCAAAAATAGAGAACAAATTGCACAATGCATGAAAAATAACAAAACTAGTTCTAAACCAACCTAGACATGCAAGGGTGCTTCCAGTAAATCGTAATTAGAAAACAATGATGGTTTCGATAGGCTTTAATCAAGTCAAACTCGAACGTAAAAGCCAAGTGCTACCTAAAAACGAAGTTTCAAACAGCAACCCTCTTGCCACGCTTATAACTCTCTAACTAATGACATTTAGACAACACGTTCAACACAAGACATGACGAGGACAACTAGTAAGAAAACTTTCATGTTGGGGGTTTGCTCTAGTTCGGTCTCAAATCGCATGCAACAAATAAAGAACGGGAAAAATCTTGACAGTACGCGACTTTGGGAAAACGCTTATAGTTCAAAATCTGCTCAATGAAACTCGATGAAACCAGTGGGAAATGAAAGTTAACTTGATTCTCTACACATTGGTATAGGATATGTTAAGGTTTGGCCCAAGAAAACCTACCTTCTAGGTTGAAGAAGTCCCATTTTTCCAGAAAATCCGTGTTCAGACCACTGTTTGAAGAACGCTTAATACTCCGCGTATACTGCATGAAATTTGGGCATTTCACTTGGGTTAGAACGTAGACTTGACCCTATTTCAGGGGTTTAAGCCTTGCAAGGTTTGGTTTAGGTTTGTCCTACCTTTGGTCGACTTCAAGTGGACGGTTTGTGTAGGTTGTAGCAGAAGAACGGGGGAAGAAGATTAGCTTCTTGTGGATGATCCACAGCTCCCCAGCCACCAAGAGCTCCTCCACACGACCCCAGCAAGTTCTAAACTCGTCCCTAGGGTTTGGGTGAAGAGTATTTAAGCATCTATGTGTTTTAGGAGTCCTAATGCAACAAGGAAAGAAGGGTTGCGGGAATGACTTGTGTCTTTCCATAATTTGAAGATCTCTCCCTCCATTAGAGAGTCTTGGCCATCAAGAAACCTCCATGGGTGGGTAGGCACGAATTTGGGTTGCCAAGAATGCATGATTGCATCCCAATTAAACCCTAATTACCACTTTCTAATTTCAACTTATTTATGGTTACGAATTTCCATGCATTTTCTTGCTTCATTTGATTTTTGGGTCATATGAGGTCCAATGGCCCAATTATGATAATGGGTCATCAATATATAATGTTGGAAGTCTCCCCAACTTTTTTATTGAATTTATAGTTGTGTCGTGTTTTCGTGTTAACGATTTTCCGACTTCCTAATTTGGATAATTGGTCACAATAATTCTTAAACCTAGTCCAAACGATTTTTCTTGACACCAATTTATTTGTGGAACACTTAGTAACAATGTTTGGGGTTGATTTATAATTTTTACGGAATTTTCTGATGTGTTTTAGCACATACGATAATGATACGTATGTTTAAATACTTTGGTATTATGGAAATTATTTATTTCCATTTATTTAGAATTTTTTTTTATGTAATTAAAATTTCCGGGGTGCTACACTCTCAATTTACAATCCAAAAGTAAATGCCGCAAAGGTTGATCTCTCTGCCCACAAATCACGATGTCCTGCCTTCTAGAACTGTAGACAACATAAAAAGTAGGATTTGGGGAGCTAACTAGCACAGTATGATTCAATCTATTAATCAAAAGAATTAAGATAATCAAGGACAGTATAAAGAGTTTAACCATAACAAGGCTAGATAACAAAAGTGACTGGATGACCAAGTCAACAAATAACAAACAAGAATACTGAAATAAGATCGCATGATCAAGAATTCAGAATAACAACCATGTTCTGATTCAAATCATATCTAACTGATGACATAACAATATGATGACTAATCCAGATTATAGTGATGCAATGCCAAACATCCTTAGATCCTTTATCATTCCGCACGGCCCGTAAATAAATTCGGGTGCTCCTCCCAGGACTGGACCAGCCCTATTTGCATAGGCATATTAATCAAGTGGGGTCCAGGGACCCAATAATTGTCATCACAAGTCTTTCATCAACAATTGTGTTACTTAAGTACTCAAACTCTTATGTAATCAAGAACATGGATTGAGATCATTGAATATAGGAAGTTGTAACCAACTAGGAACTTCTTATACTTGAAGACTTCAAGGATAATCCAAAGTAGGAAGTGGAAAACAATCGGATGACCTCTTTAGTGACATAATGGTAAAAACCCAAGAGAATGAAGGACACAACTTACTAGGCTAATAGAATAAAGAACCAACAGAAGATGGACAAGAAAAAGGTACTGGAAAACTAGACAGAACAGCATGTGTCGATAGCCAGGAAGCGGCTGTCGACAGGTGCAGGCTTCCAGAACCAGATTTCTAAAGCCCGAACAGTACCTGTCGACAGGCATGGTTGGGCTATCGACAGGACAAACTCATCTGTCGACAGATGAGAGCCATCTGTCGACAGCTACTGCTTTTCCAAAAACTCTGGGTTCTAGGAACTTGGGGTATGTCGACAGATGCATTCCATCTGTTGACAGCCGCAAGACTAGCTTCTGGAAATGGTGATACACACCTCTAAAGACTCCTCTACATGCTCCTATGGATCTATACTTGATTAATACATCAGAGAGGGCTTAATTACACCCCCACACACTACTCTATATGAAGGAATTCAATATAATAATAGGGACAAACTGAATCCTATACAATTACAACAAGGTGATAACTGGAACACAACTTCTTGCGAAGCATATTCTTATGCAATTACCCAGAAGATTTCCATCAACATACTTGGAGAAACTAATTAAAACATGATGACTTGGGATGGAAACACCATTCTAATGATATTTCCAGAACTAGTAGCAAGTATAATCATGATCCAATGCTTATACATGGACTTCTTAACATGGAAGAAGGATAAGAATGAGTAAGAGAGGATGGTAAGAAGGAATCCTACAGACTCACATATTAAAATATGATTACAAGGGTGGACACAGTTCTTAAGAGGATTTACAAGTTTAAAGGCAAGTGTGTAGGTGATCATAAGTTCTTTAGCAAAGGTAGGAGACAAGGATTGAGAAAAGAAGAGAGAATCCTACCTTACTTAAGAGGTTAAGAACCTTCACTTCTTCGTAACGAAGAAGTCCTCAACCAGCAAGAAGAAGAATTCCACGAAGTTGCAGATGTAACAACAATAGGAGCAGCTACGACAGTAGCTTCACCACAACAAGCGCCGTAGAAGCACCAACTCCAGTAGCAACAGTCCAAACGCAGCAGCAGGAGCAAGAACAAGGCAAAGGAGTTGAGATCAGGGTGAAGGAGTTGTGATCACAGGGTGAAAAGTCTTGCACGATGGGTGAAGAGAGTGTTTTTATAACTCTCCAGGCACCCATGCATGCCGGCACGTCGGTTTACAGGTCTTGAGGTATAAACCTCATTTACCCACCCATAGCCACCTGGTCCAT
This sequence comes from Colocasia esculenta, assembly GCA_014218235.1. Lineage (NCBI taxonomy): Eukaryota > Viridiplantae > Streptophyta > Magnoliopsida > Alismatales > Araceae > Colocasia > Colocasia esculenta. The sequence continues at coordinate 14,747,813 of CM024759.1, forward strand.
GCAACTCTCCAAGAGTTACACATAGGTAAATACTTGTAGGGTGTTTAACTCCCAATGACATGAGCTTACGTTGCTCAAATTACGTAAGCAAGAAAATCCCATAATTGGTTATCGTAAATGGGCAATAAATCAGCTGGCCCATTTAACCTCAAGTTTATGTGTCCTAATAGTGTTCACTCAAGTTGAAATTTGAACCATAATCTAATGAAAATGTTTTACAAATTATAGTGATTTTAGTTTAATTTTTAGAATTTATTTTTCATCCAGCAAAAATTACCCGAAAATTAGTTGTGTCGGCTGAATATCGAAATCCGCACGTCAATAATTTTGGATATTTACATTTTTGATATCACTATATTTTTCTAAGAATTATGGTGTTCTCGAATTTTATTTTCGTTATAGAATTTCGGTCTCGTCCTGTCGGAGCGCGCACCTATGAGTACGATACTAGAATAATATTAATTATTACCAATTACTCCTAAATTAAAATTAATTTCATCTCATGACAATGGTTATGTTTAATAATCAAATTATTCACATTTTTCTAATAAATCAAATTTTCGGGACGTTACAGAGAGAGATCTCAGAGCTTGAGAAATTCCTATCTTGTAAATCTTTGTCTCATGTTTTTCTTCAAGACCAAGTGCTGAGTCTATTCAATTTTTATTGAACTTGGTCTTGAGTTGGGTTCAGCTTTACTTCTTCAGAAAATATTTGTATTCCTCTTTGTGGAGTGAAGAGAAGACTTGTAATGATTCTAGGTGGTTTTTGTTCCCCTTGGGTAGAAGGGAAGACCAAATGGAGATGGATGTTGTAAGTCCTTAGGGGGACTGTACCCTAGTCTTAGTGAAATTTCAAATAGTTGTTTGGGGACTGGATATAAGACTGAGAAGGAGATCAATGCCAAACCAAGATAACTCTTGTATGTCCTTTGTGTTGTCTCCTCTATCTTCCTCACTATGTGCTTTTAACTAACGACCAACACACTATAGATTTGAATTTTTCAAGACACCCATTCACCCTCTCTAGGTGTGCCGCCCTGGGCAACAACAGTAACGGGACAACCTTCTTTGCTGGTTTGACTCGATGTTTCAGCTCCATACCTGCGTCCATCCACCCCAACCGCTACTACATGCACTCAGCCACCTCCCACTATGCCTCCATCAACTTCCACCATGATCTGATCTGTGACTTACCCCAGTGCACCATCTTCGACTCTCTCGATGACCACGGCCTCCGACATTCACTAAGATATAACATGCTTTTGGGGGATAGGTTAGTTGATTCTACTCTTTAGCAATTAGTAACATTGATAGACTATCAACAATAGGCGTAAAATTGAGAGTACGGGTAGATTCTATAAACATAGAGGTATATTGATAATTTATAGATTTTAAAAGGAAATATATATAATATTGCCACCAGTGATTTTGTTAAACCAATGCGTAGCTCTTTCTCATTCTTGACCCTATGTATGTATCTGGTTTGCCATTGAATTCGCAAAAGGGACTGGCCAAAGCTTAAAAAGGCGCCACCTTGAGACTATGAGGCACATGCCTTAAAGTGAGGTGCCCACTTATAGCCTCAAAGGTTTACGCTTTGGGAGAAATTAGTGAGGCGCCCACTTATAGCCTCAAGGCTTACGCTTTGGGACAAATTAGTGAGGCTTACGTTTCATTAGCGTGTGTGAGGCGTACGCTTTAGTATTTAGTAATGACTTAGTGTGCTATATATGAGTATGTGTGAGGGTGTAAGTGTAATTAGTAATTACGTACTATTATTGTTTAAGTGTTAATTTTTTTTTTCATTCTTATGATTTCATCATTCTAATGACTTCATTTCTCAAATCTTAGAATAGTAATTTAGATATTAGCATCATACCATGGCACCTTGCATTGTTTGCATGATTTGAACTAATATACTTAACAATATGTCAATCACACTGATCTCTATCATTGAGATAAGACATTATTTATATAAAATAGTTTGAATCGTAAATTGTGAATTGCGAACGCTAGTGACAAACTTTGGTAGCTCTTCTCTCTCTTGTCAATTGCGAACGAATGCTAGTGGGGAATTAATTAACTGACCTCTGACCGATTGAGTTTCTTTGCTTTCTTTCGAAACAGTAGTTGGAAAAAGAATCCCTCATTGTAGAGCTAAGTAAGGAAGGTTTTAGAATAAGTCATCGTTTGTTCCAAAAACAAAACCCCCTTAGCACCCGGAACGAGAATTAAATTGCAAGGTGAGGGAAGGGGGGAAGCTCCAGGAAGGCTTTGCTGCGTATGCCACTAGTGTTGCCAGATGAATCGTAAGCTGGGAGGTGTGACCATAGTGCTTGGTCTAAGGCGTAATAGGTGAGTACCATTTGAGGCTGTACACGTCTCGTGAGGCTATGACCCACTGCCTCATGACTGTTTCAAGTCTTTACAAACCTTGGGACTAATAATATATACATGTTGACTAATTGTTCAGAATGACCTTTTAACATGATCACTGACGCTATAGATTGGCTATCGCTCTCACTTTATCTACTTTCTCCTTTGTTGCTCTTACCACATTCTTCAACCTCTTCTATTGCTTAAGAACGACTTGCTATCGGGATGGGCTGTCTATTGCCTTATGTGTGTCGGATAACGAATGGCCTACCTTAGTCAAGTGGTCATAGTTTTCCCTGTTCCTTAAATCCTCCATGTCTCTTCCTGAATAAAGGGCCCCTAACAAAAAATTATGGTTTTCATTGTCTTGGTCGTGTATAAGTAGACATTTTAAAATTAATATGGTGGAAATTAAAAGTTCTATAATTTTTTTCTTCCTTTTGAGTAGCTCTTCTCTAATTTAACAGAGTATTAAAACAACCGTGCATATGGACCAATTCTGTACTTTGGAGAGTTATGAGAGCTGTGCTCAAGCTTGGCTTATTCTACAGATATTTGCACCGTAAGATTTACATAAGAAGAGAGAGACGTGAAGGTGGACATGTATAGATAATAGTCTCGAATGATTTTTTTTGGTATTTTTTTAATTTCTTAATATAAGTGTGGGTGGAGAATTGAATCTAAAACTTAAAAATTATACATTTGAAGATGGGTTAATTACCTATATACCCTTGAAAACTTCACAAATTACCCACATACCCTAAGTTTATGTAAAAGACATGTATATCCTTAAAAAATCAAAGTACTCTCCTTCATATGCCCACCATCAACGGTCTATTACTATTGTTAACTAGGGTGGTAACTGAACACGTAAAAAGGCTAACCTATCCCTAAAAGACTAACTGGCATTTATCGATCAACTTGGGTTTCGAAGCCCCACCCTTAGTTGCCCACTTCATTTCCATTCTAGGGTTCTAAAACGGTCGATCGACCCTTTTGTGTCCTCCAGCGTCTTCCATTTTAGAGATTGGGAGGATCTAGTTGCTGCTGTGTCACCGGAATAGGGAGGGGAACCGATAACAAAGCCCTCCCTAAACCACTACTGCGTCGCCGGAATAAGGACGGAAACGTGGGAGAGGGCTAAAGGTATATTGACCTCATTGAAGATGATGATGGTGGGGTATGAACCCTTTTCTATGTCCCATACCTATGTCTCTTTGTTTGTATGTGTTTTATCTAGTTATATTCCTCCTCTCTTGCGTGAATGTGGTCCCAAAGGGTTGGTGTTTTCTAGTGCTTTGGATGTTTGTGAGAGTAAGACTTGTCCCACATGTGTCTGACCAGAGTTGCAGACACCACTATCCCACCATCTTCCTCACTATGGCTTGAACATTTGTTTAGTGTGGGAATGGGATACTGTGCACATGCTTATTGAATATTCCACCTTCATGTCCCAGTAGGACCCAATGTTGGGCACTTTGCACATGTTTATTGAATAGTCTAGCTTTATTTCCCAGTAGGACCCATTATCGAGGACTTTGCACATGCTTCTTTGACTAGTTATTGATTCATTTTTGATAGCTTTGTCACATGTACTATGGATGAACAATATGCAATTAAGTTGTATTATGGTGGTCATTGGAAGGTGACTGGTGAAGATGGTCAGTCTAGGTTGTCTCCTGGGGGTTTAGACAGAGGTCCTTTACATGGAGTAAGGATTATTTTAACTTTATGGAACTACAGCTGGTAGCAAGTGGGCTATTTAAGGAGCATATATAGGTTGACTAATTATACTTTGCGATTGAAGTGCCCACTAGCAGCAGAAATAAGAAATTTTTTAACTTGGACACAGATGAGCACATATTGTGAATGTTTGACATGTGCAGTAACAATAAGATAATTAAGGTGTTTGCTACTCAGGATTGCCCGACAGTACCCATAGATGTTCAGGAAGCTGAAGAAGAAGAAGATGTAGATGCAGTTGGGCTTGATGAAACACTAGGAGATGCATAGGTTACTTTAGAACAAGCATCAGATGGGGACGTGAGAACTGATGATAGTGAATACAGTCCAAGTAATTAAGCAGTTGTCCCAAGCTGGACGGGTAGTTCTTATCAAATCTACTCTTTGTAGTCAGTTTACTTATCTTGCATTGATGGTAAGTATCCCAAAAACTATTACAAATGCTATTGACAGATTGTATGCTATTTGTTTTTTGGGTGTAATCATAGGGTTGTGCGCCCCTCGAAACATGACAACGAATATTGCATACACTAATGAACAAAGGGATGTGATCACCACCTAACAAGTTGTCTACAGATCTTAGAAGTATGACAAAACTAACCCATTAGGAAGAACGAGAAGAAGGCGACTTACTAGTGTCTTTCCTGACGCGATAACAAGCTTGTCGCAACTGCCCAACTGGATGTGATCTAATTGTCATGATCGTGCACTCCATCGCTTTCTATGTAGGAAGTGGAAATGTGTGGTAGGACCTCCTTCCCTTCCTCTAGCCGGCTAGAGGATGAGAGCTCCTTGTCTGCTCTTCGTGAAGTACCTGCCAAAACAAAGAAACGAGAAAGAAACACCTGATTAGATGACTCTTTGAGTGAAGTATCTATTCAACTTAAAGGAAAATGGGGAGAACAAGGAAGGTGCGAACCTGGGGGTGTTGAGAAACCCCTAGAGTTAAAAATGGGTGTGTGTGGACATGCAACTATGTAAAAGATATAAGAGAAACAACTAATTTAATGTATGCAAGAAAAGGAGAGGAAAGAGAAGGAATGGTCCAAGAGGGTGGCTCCCTGGCTGAAAATGGGTTCCTCTAGAGATTTCGGCAGCATCTGGACGTAGAAAAGGAGCCTCCTCCAAGCTAGAGGGTGGGGCCATGGTTATATAGAGAGTAAGATAGCTTATCTCGTCCATGAAGTGATAATGACCCAAAAAAAGGATAAAGTCAAGTAAATCTACAATGGGAGAGTCCTAGGAGTGGTCTAGGGTCAGATAAAGCCTATCTCCGTGGCTGGGGGTCCTTCCAAGGCCATTAGGATAGAGATAAGACCAATAGTGTCACGACCCCAATTTTTAGCAGCAGCATGAATCGGAAGACACGATAAACAAGCAAGTATTCAAAAGCTATAAATGAATAGCTATTAAAAATAGGGCCCATAATAGAATAATCAAATTCTCTTCCTTTATCTATCAAAACAAATTTTCTAACCTCCAATGTCAAATGAAACATTCTTTGCTCACTAACCTATCTATCTCTAAAAGAAATGAGAAAAGTACAATAATGACCATTCTCTCATAGACTAAATAAAAATATGAATGACTCTCTAAGTGTACTCCACGCTTGGCGCATAAGTCCCATCATTTATGTAACCCGGTTCAGTCATACTGACTTGCATCAGATCTAAGAGAAAGATTATAGTAGGAAAGTACCCAACTTTAAAATGTAACCTACACCTGGTTGAGTTATACACAAATAGAAGGACAATATAAATAGCGGAAGATAAAATTCATTTCCATGAACTTAATGTCCAACACCACAGTCTATATAAAAGTAAATGTCCAGCATAACATGAAATATTCATGTCATACCCAGTCCAACTAAAATATAACAAGTTTTAATACATAAATCCTCACATACATAAGTCTCTCAATACTCTCAAATCTAATCCTCCTTCTCAGAGTCTGAATGGACAATCTCCTCAGTCACGGGATCCTCAGCCTCTCCTAAAATGTTGGCAAGTATGAGTCTACATAGACCCAGCAAGTAAACAGTAGCTATGCTCATAGCCTACATATATGTTAAGCTTAAATCAATGTGCTATCGTAAGACCATACTCATTCATACATGGTACATATTCATAACCTTGTCATTTTCTCATTCTAGCATAACAATTTCCTACATTAATATGAGCATCATATGATCATAGAGCTATCAAGCATTCAACATATGCATGAGGTTGATTATATCACATCTAAAAAGTATCATTTATGCATGATACTACATATTGTCATGGTTCCATGATCATCATTTATCATATGCTTGCAAAGAGGTAACAATCATAACTAAATCCATTCTAGATTAACATGTAATCACTAAACATTTTTATACAAGTCTAATTCAGAAATATTCCATGTACATTCATGTAGCATTCATTCATTTCAGAATTGACGAATTTATTCGTGTAGCAATCATTCACTCATTCAATTCATTTACAATAACATGGTTCAAAATTGCCAAGACACAACCCTAACCACCACTAGAGGCCAATCATTCAATCATTCATTCACTTATCACCTAGGCAAGGGTGAATAAGTCTTGGTTATTGCACAAAATCAGGGGAAGTCCTCCCCACCATTACCAGTGGTACTTGTCCACCTACAAGATTTCATCCCCATTGCCCTTAGGGCCACGTAGTTATGCAGTCATGTAGGTAAACCATCACCATAGGGGCGCTACTATGGTTTAGTTTTATGTAATATTGCCTATGGTGGCAGTGTCTTATAGGCAATTTCAATATCATTCGTTCATGTAGTTCATGTAGGAGTTCACATCATTTCCATTGTACTCATTCACACGTTTACATGCTTAAAGCATAAATCACAAATCCGCATCTTCGGATTCAAAATTTCAGTTTACCGTAGCATACTCTATTCAAAGGTTTAGGATCTATCATGGTATGAGCTCAACTCTTGCATGCATTTTCATAATTTCGGTTTTCGTAAACTTAAAGCATCCATATTCAAAACTATGTAACTTTCTGGACATAGCTCAGAACTAAGTGAAATTTTAACTGTAACATGCTTCCAATATATTTAACAACATTTTAATTTTCCATATTTTTCTGACATGCAAAATTATTTATAAAATTTAAACAGTAATTCTGGGAATAATATCACATAAATCCAGAATTTCTATGGTGGTCAATACTTACTGTCAGGAAACCTAAACTAGCATGCTCAGACCTGAAACAATTTCAGTCATGCCATTTAACAATTTAATCACTATGCATAATTGCACAGAAATCAAATAAACATTAAACTATTCTTCATTCAATATATTCAGAATTTAAATTAAACCATTTTGGATGAAAACCCTTGTTCAGAAATTCAAGAACTGATCACAGACTTTTTCTGGTAACTTGACAAAACTACCAAAAAATCTGAAATCATGCATTCGTTCTCATAGCATTCTATTTAGAAGAAATAGAAGAATACTGTAAGAAAGAACATGACGACAACATCGACTGCCGTTTACACATAGTAAACGACAATGTATGTTGTCGTCAACATGTGTTAGCGGCAATGTTGATTGTCATTAACCTGAACTTAGTGGCACAGTGTGTTGCCGTTTAGTTTCTCCGAACAAAAACCATAAAAGAACAACACATGAAATGACGAAGGAAAACCCCCCTCGTAGAACCCTTAGATTAATTTGTAAAAACCCAGTAAAATCATAACCTAAAGAACCTATGACCATGAAGCAAAACCCTTGGTTACTTGCCTAAAAAACTCCATGAATCATCGAATTAATGTTGCCTTCCATAATCCGATCTACACTCCAAAGCCTTTTGGGCGCCAATCCCTCATCCACAGCACCTCTTCTGGTCCAAAGGAATCTTCCTTACACATGGATCATCCCGAAAGCTTTCCTTGGATAGAGATCGCTCGCACCAAGAAAACACCTTTTTCCCAAGGAATCTTAAGCCAAAATGAGGCTTCAACCGGACAAATCCGAGGTTATTAGCATAACTCCACAATCTAAACACCTAATCCTAGCCATCCACTTCAAAATTCCTAAATCCTACGGCCCTAAACATGCACAGATCGTTGCCATAACTGCTGCAAAAATCTTGGTGAAAATTGGGAAATGTTTATTGATGGCAATCAACATTGTCGTTGAACCATACTTAATGACAATCGATGATTCCGTCAGTAAAATAGAAATCCGGGTAGATGACAATGACTATTGCCGCCGAAATTAAGTTAATGGCACTCAACTATGTTGCCAAGTGTAGTTGACGGCACACTATCATGCCGTTAAATTCATACCCGCAGAACAGAAGCATAACAATAGCAGAACTTCATCATAGCATACACTCAGTTTAGAAATAAAATTGCAGTCAAATTTCTAGGGCACTACACCCTCTCCCCTTTAAAGTAATCTTCGTCCTCGAAGATTGGATCAAGGGTACTTACCAAATAAAAGCAGATACTTCTTCTTCATAACCTATTCAAGCTCACATGTTGCTTCTTCTTGGGCAAAGTTCCTCCAAAGCACCTTTACTAAAGGTACAAACTTTGATATCAGTTCTTGTACCTTCCTGTCTAGAATCCTCACAAGTTGCTCTTCATAAGACATATCCAGCTGAAACTCCATCGGTTCATGATTGATGACATGTGAAGAATCCTGAACATACTTCCTCAACATGGAACTGTGAAACACCAGGTGAACGTTGGCCAAGGATGGGGTAAAGCCAGTTGATAGGCAACACTACCAACTCTCTTTAAGATCTCAAAGGGGCCAATATACCTTGGGTTCAATTTCCTACGCCGACCGAATCTTACCACTCCTTTGGTCAGAGAAACATTCAAGAACACATGATCACCAATCCCAAATTCCAAGTTCTTCCTTCTAGAATTAGCATAACTCTTCTGGCGGTCTTAGGTAGCCTTCAATCTCTGCCTAATCACCTGAACCTTCTTTGTGGTCTCATCAACTAATTTAGGTCCAACAAGTTGCTTGTCGCCTAATTCTTCCCAACACAAAGGTGATCTACATGGCCTCCCATACAATGCCTCAAACGGTGCCATGCCAATGCTTGCATGGAAGCTATTATTATAGGCAAATTCCACTAGTGGCAAATGGCGCTCCCAATCTCCTATCCAATCTAAAGCACAAGCTCTAAGCATGTTCTTCAAAGTCTGGATAGTCTTCTCGGACTGCCCATCGGTTTGAGGATGGAATGCTGAGCTCAGCTTCAACTGAGATCCAAAAGCCCACTGTAATCCCTGCCATAGCCTTGAAGTAAACTTGGGATCACGATCTGAAATGATAGACTTTGGAATCCCATGCAACTTTAGACTGTTGTCTACATACAACCTTGTCAAACTCTCCACTGACTGCTTCTTTCTCATAGACATAAAATGTGCAGATTTAGAGAATCTGTCTATAATGACCCAAATGGAATCATTACCTCTTATAGAACGAGGCAAACTAAACACGAAATCCATGGTGATCTCCTCCCACTTCCATTGAGGAATAACCATCTTCTACATTAACCCTAACGGTCTCTGGCGTTCTGCCTTAACCTGCTGGCATACCAGACATCTAGCTACAAGGTCTGCCACATCACGCTTCATTTCTTGCCATCAATAGGAGCGCTTTAAGTCCTGATACATTTTCCCATTGCCCGGGTGAATTGAGAACTTTGATCTATGTGCTTCCTTCAAAATTTGATTCCTCAAATCCGTCACACATAGGACACATACTCTATGCTGAAAACGAACCACTCCTTCCTCATCCCTAGCAATACCGGATTTCCTAATCAACTTCTGCAACTGGGGATTATCTTTTTGTAATTCTAGCACTCTGTCCTGCAATGATGACCTAATAGATAACTGTGCCAAGAAAGCCTGACACTACTGAGGCTCAACCATAGCCAAAGATCAAGACATGTCCTCAAGCATCTTTCAGTCTCTCTGCATCATCTGCCTTTTTCTGCTAAGAGCATCGGCCACCACATTGGCCTTCCTTGGATGATAGCTCAACTCAAAATCATAGTCCTTAAGGATTTCAATCCACCTCCCGGGACAAAGATTCAAGTCCTTCTGGGAAACGAGATACTTCAAACTCTTATGATCCACAAAAACTTCAAACTTCCACATCATACAAATAATGCCTTCAGATCTTTAGAGCAAAAAGAACTGCGAGTAGCTTAAGGTCATGAGTAGGATATGTGTGCTCATGTTCCTTCAACTGGTAAGAAGCATATATCACTACCTTCCCATCTTGCATTAGCACACAACCCAACCCAATCCCCGACACATCTAAATAGATCGAGAATGGGTCCACACCATTAGGTAACACTAGCACTGGTGCAAAAGTCAATCTAGTCTTGAGCTCTTGAAAAATCTTCTCACAATCTTCTGTCCAGACAAACCTCACACCCTTCCTGGTTAGCTTAGTCAAAGCCACTGCAATCGAGGCAAACCCCTCAATGAAACAACGGTAATAGCCAGCCAACCTTAAGAAACTCTGAATCTCAGAGGGTGACCTGGGAATCTCTCAGTCCAGCACTGCTTACACCTTAGTCGGATCCACAGCAACTCCTGATCCTGAGACAACATGACCAAGGAAGTGCATTTCTTTCATCCAAAAATCACACTTGCTCAGCTTGGCATACAACTTATGCATACGCAAAACCTGCAACATAGTCCTCAAATGCTCCCTATGTGATGCCTCATCAAAGGAGTATACAAGTACATCATCAATGAATACCACCATGAAGCTATTGAGGAAGGGCCAGAAAACCCTATTCATCAAATCCATAAATGCAGTAGGGGCATTCGTCAAGCCGAAAGGTAAAACTAAGAACTCATAATGGCCATAACACGTCTGAAAAGCTATCTTGTACGTGTCATCCATCCTGATCCTGAGCTGGTGATACCCCGAATGGAGGTCAATCTTCGAAAACACTGAAGCTCCCTGCAACTGGTCAAAAAGATCGTCTATACGAGGCAAAGGATACTTGTTTTTTATCGTCACCTGATTCAACTTCTGATAATCTATGTATAGCCTCATAGAGCCATCTTTCTTTTTGACGAAAAGAACTGGAGCTCCCCAAGGTGAAGTACTAGGATGGATGAATCCCTTATCCAGCAAATCCTGTAACTGCCTCTTCAATTCTACTAGCTCTGCCAGCGCCATACGATAAGAAGCCTTCAAAAGAGGCGTCGTTCCAGGCATCAACTCTATAGTAAAATCTATCTCCCTATCTGGAGGTAATCCAAAAATATCCTCTGGAAACTCATCCTGGAACTCATGAACAACCTCAATGTTGTCAATGAGTGGTGCCCCATCTACTTTCACCACCACACTAGCCAAAAATGCATTGTAACCATTGCCAAGCATCTTGGCAGCCTTAATGCAGAAATAACAAACTTTCCAGCTAGATTATTGAGCAAGGGATGAGAGAACTCGTCCTCACCTAGAATACAGAAAATAATCTTCTTCTTTCTATAGTTCAGCAAGGCATAATGCTCTTCTAGCCAGCCCAACCCAAGAATCGCATAATTCTTCATTTTTAGGAGATAGAAACAACTCGGTAAATCCCTCTCCTCAATGCATACATGTAGTGAAGGAAAACACTTTCCTGTGGACATTGATCTAGTGGGGGTATGCACTGATAAGGGCACATCTAGGTCTAAAGCCTCCATTCAAGACTCCCTGACTAAAATCTCAACAAACTGTTGGACACATGTGCGTAGCGCCAGTGTCGAAGAGAACTCTAGCATAATTACCCATGATAGGAACGGTACCTTCAGTCACATGCTCTGACTGCTCTGCCTCCTCTCTTGCTAAAGCAAATAGTAGAGCTTGGGCCCAAGGCCTTCCTACTGTCCTGGCCACTGGTCTCATTGTTGTTGGGGTTGATGCTGCCGCTACCTACTATGCCATCTTTGGACAATCCTTGTCTCTACAATGAAGACACCTCCCCGAAGCAATCCAGCAAACGTCTCCACCATGCCTCTTCCCACACTGCAAACATAATGGCTTCTCAGCCACTCTATCCTCTACTACCTATGGTGTCGCTCTGGATGGTACAAAGGTCTTCTACTGCTAGTAGACCACCTGCTTCTTCTTCCTATCACACTGCTGAAAGGAAGAACTAGGCCTCTTCATAGAACCCTTCTTCTCCTCCAAGTACTTCTCCATCTTTGACTCTTGTCTTCACGCTGCACTCAAAGCTGCCTCCATAGTCTGGTGATTTAATGCCACTAGCCTGGTACGAAGTGATGCTCAGAGCCTGATCACAAATTTCTTCACCTTCCTCCTCTCATCTGCCACAATATGGGGTGCATACTTGGATAACTTTGCAAATTGGGATTCATACTCCAAGACTGACATTGCTCCCTGGGTCAACGTCAAAATCCTGCTCCATCTTATCCTGCACATGCTCAGGTATGAACTTCACCTTGAACAGACGAATAAATTCCAACCATGTCACATCCTGAGCACCATCATCAAATCACATGCACAACACTGAGGTCCACCATACATCCGCATGTTCCTAGAGCAACCACAACTCAGATAAAATACCAATCTTTAACCCAACTATTTAAAAGTAATAAAGCTTCTTTACCTGGAGCAAATAAGAAGCTAAACTAACTTTGTCCTCCTTGGCACATTTAATGGCACGAAAGATTTTCTCGATCTCTCTTAGCCAACTCTCAGCTACTAAAGGCTGACTCTCCCCCTTAAAAGAGGGTGGGGCCATCCTTCTAAACCTCTCCATAACCGAAGCACCACCATGGTCATGGTGTATGGCGCCGTTGCCGGGGAGGCATTAGAGTTTGATTTAGATCTATTTTGATTTGATTTCATTTCTATTGGTTTTACATTGACTTGTTTGTGGGCTTTCATTTCAGATTTGCATAAGGAGTGGACCATGGAGATTGGGCTTGACATTTGAGGCCCATTGGAGGAGAGAAGCTTGCTGAATTTTTTTTATTTGCTTTTAATTCTGAATTTTAGATAGAAAGAGTGTGAGTGAACTTTGTAGTGAGGATTTCATGTATTCTCTGTGCATGTACAGAGATTTCTTTCACGTTGGCATGTAATAATTGGCCTCTTTGTGGTTTGATTGGTTTGGCATTAGTCTATAGTACCACTTCATATTTTCTTAGTTAAATTTTATTTCATTTAGTTTAAAAACCAAATAAAAATTAAAAAAATTCTAAAATCTAAAATTTTTCAAATCGCTCTTTCATGTTAGCCGTTTGTTTGTAAATAAAAATTTCATCTCTCAAGATTAGAAACACATGTTTTAGGACATTCATCATTTTAATTGTCATTTCATTTTTTTGCATTGAAGAGAGCGGGGGAAAGGTAAGACTTCCACCACTTGTTTCATGCATTAGACTTAGCATTAGAAAATCCATTGTTTGAATTTGATCTTTGCATTTCATATTTGAAAAAGGGACTGTTTAAGGGCTTAACCCATTAGATAAAAAGATAAGGTGAGGGATTTCATCACCCTTTCCTTTGCCCAAAAATCACAAAAAAATTCACATTCTTGCATTGTCCTAAACTTTCAATAAAAATCAGTAGACTTGGCCCTAGGGTTCATAATTAGATTTGTTCTTTCTTAATTCTAAAACTTCTCTTTACGTCTGGTGTCTAGGATTAGAGGTTAAAAAGCTTACGCTTAAGCGAGCTAGAGGTTACTTAATTGGGTCCTTGCGAAAGCAAGGGGGGCCTCCCTCTACTCCACCTCTTACCTGGCCGGTACAAGAAGAGTTAGAATTGGATCTAAGCAAGTATAAATCTGATTTTGAGAAAATAACATAAGTCCAAGGAACACTTAGTGTCTAGGTTAATTTGATTTGAAAGTGTTTGTTTGTTTGTGTTTGTTTAAAAATTCATCAAAAATCAATAAAAATCTTAAAAAATTCAAAAATCATAAATAGAAGGCTTTTCATCTGTGCATGCTTGGTAGACGCTCCCAGGACTCAGATTTGGCTCAACCTATAGACGAAATTGAAAGATTCTTTCATAGGATGGCCAACCAAAACCAAAACCAAGTTGCCAGAAATATAGAAGAGGCTGCACCCAGACAGATGAAGGAATACTTCATTCCTTCTGACTATCAACCTGCCACTTGCATTAGGCCGGAAATTCCGGCAAATCATTTTGAGATCAAACCTGGAACCATTCAGATGTTGCCATCTTTTTATGGCAATCCCAATGAAGACCCTTATAGGCATATAGATGAGTTCATAGAGATCTGTTCCACTGTAAGGATCCAAAACTTCACTGAAAATGCCTTAAGGTTGACCCTATTTCCATTCTCCTTAAAAGACAAGGCTAAACATTGGTTGGGAACCATAGGGAAAACTATCACAACATGGCCAGAAATGCAGCAGGAATTTTTAAAGAAATTTTACCCGATTGGCCGAACAAACACAATGAGAAGAGCAATCACTGGATTCTCCCAACACCCGGGAGAATTAATGCATGAATCCTGGGAGAGATTGAAGGAGTTGCTTAGGAAATGCCCCCACCATGGTTTGTCGAGGTGGCAAATAGTTCAAGCTTTTTATGAAGGTCTGACAGAATCGAATAGGCAAATGGTTGATGCTTCGTGTGGGGGAGCATTCATGACTAAGAGTGAGGATGAGGCATATAATCTTTTTGAAACATTGAGTGAGAACTCTATCAATCATGCCTCACTCTACTCTTATGAGAGAGCGTTAGGACCTGTAAAAAAGGCAGGGATGTATGAAGTAAGAGGAAGAGGGGAACCAGACTCTAGGGTAGAAGATATGATAGCTAGACTTGACCAAAGATTGGAGCAGAAGTTGGAACAAAAATTTGATCAATTACTGTCTTTGACTGGGCAAGCCACACCCAATTTTTCTCAACAACCTGAAACTTGTGCTATGTGTGCTAGCCCAGCTCATCCCACCAGTGCTTGTCCCACTACTGCCCAATTACCCCCTTTCATTCAGGAACAAGTCCAAGCTGCTCAAGGCTTCTACAAACCCTCCTATGATCCATACTCCAACTCATATAACCCTGGTTGGAGAAATCACCCGAACTTTTCATGGAAAAATCAATCTGAACAAGTTTCCCAACCTGCCTTCAAGCAATCCATGTACGGTCAATCCTATCCCAATCAAAATTCGGGATCTGGCCAATCTTCTAATTCAAAACCTCCACAATACCAAGGAAATCAAAATTCTAATCAATTTGCTCACACAAATTTTCAACAACCTTCATATCAACCACCACCTCCTCAACCTAATTGGGATGATAAAATGAATCAACTCCAGAATATGATGGCGACTCTGTGCCAAACTGTGCAAGAACAACAAACTCAATATCAAACTCAAACTCAAAATTTTCAACAAAATTTGGCAAGGATAGAGTCTCAAATTGCTGATGTATGTCAAAGGAGGGAAGTAGGGCAATTGCCAAGTCAAGCTGTAGCAAACCCAAGGAACAACCCTCCCGGATTTTACCAGAACCAGCAATACCATCAGGGTCAGGGGTACAGACCACCACCTGCTAGACAAAATGCACCTCCACCACAGAACCCACAACAAGCTTTTGTCCAGAACATTCCTGCACCTCAAAATCAAAACCAACCTATACAACAGGATCATCCTCCTGCCCAAGCTAGGGGCCCGCAAGTAGAAAATGCAAAAACTGTGTCTACCTTAAGAAGTGGAAGAATCAGAACAAATCCTCACCCACACATGTCAAATGAGGATACGGAAAAGGAAATTGAAATTGAAATTGAAGAAGAAATTGAGGAAATTGTTGAAAAAGACAAATCCAAGGGAAAAGAGAAAATAAATGAAGAACCTCTAGACACAATCAAGAGGAATGAAGATCCAAACTGTTACATCCCAAGAGTTCCTTTTCCTGAAGCTTTAAAACCAAAATCCAAAAACAAATCCACTGGTAATGAAGAACTCTTGGAACTGTTTAAGCAAGTTCACATCAACATTCCTCTCCTTGATGCTATCAAGCATGTGCCGGCCTATGCCAAATTCCTAAAAGAAATGTGTACTCCAAAACGTGAAGTAAGAAACAAAACTGAAACAATAATTCTCCCAGAAATTGTGAGTACCATTGTCTTAAACCAACTCCCTAAGAAGCTCAAAGATCCAGGCACTCCACTAATTCCTTGTACCATCGGTGGAGTCACTTTTGAGAGTGGCCTTTTAGATTTGGGGGCCAGTGTCAACCTCCTACCTTCTGCCATTTTTGAGAAATTCAAGCTAGGAGAGTTGAAACCCACTTCTGTTGTCCTCCAACTAGCCGATCGTTCTGTCACCACTCCTAAGGGCTTAGTTGAGGACGTGATTGTAAAAATCAATGATTGTTACTTCCCTGCCGATTTTATCATTTTGGACATGAACACTCCCCAAGATTTGACTCAGTCCACCATTATCCTTGGTAGACCCTTTTTGGCCACAGCTAGAGCCAATATTAACTGTGCTACCGGGATGATGGATATATCATTTGGAGATAGGCGGGTTAGTATCAACATTTTTAGGGCATCTAGGCATCATGATGAAGGAGAAAGTTGTCTAGTGGTAGACACCTTGGAAGAGTCTTGTGTGGAAGAAGCAATAGACCAACCCTGTGCTCTAGGGTTTGAGGGAGAGGAAGGACAATTTAATTCTATGTTTCAAGATAATGATCCATCAATTCCATTTGAGTGTCCTCCTAAGGTTGAGCTAAAACCACTCCCTGCAAATTTAAAGTACATCTTTTTAGGAGAGAATGAGACATGGCCCATCATAATCGCTAGTGATCTTGAGGAAGGGCAGGAAAGGAAATTGATTGATGTTTTGAAGAGTCATAGGAGAGCTATAGGTTGGACAATAGATGATCTGAGAGGGATAAGTCCTTCAGTTTGCACACATCGCATCTACTTAGAAGAAAATGCCAAGAGTTCAATCGAAATGCAAAGAAGACTTAATCCCAACATGAAAGAAGTTGTTAAGAAGGAAATTGTCAAATGGCTGGATGCAGAATTTATTTATCCCATCTCTGATAGCCAGTGGGTTAGTCCAACTCAAGTTGTGCCTAAAAAGTCTGGACTAACCGTGATTCAAACTGAAAAGGGTGAGCTCATTCCCACTAGGCTGGCTACAGGATGGAGAGTGTGCATTGACTATCGTAAACTGAATGCAATGACCAAGAAAGACCATTTCCCCTTACCTTTCATTGACCAAATCTTAGAGAAACTGGCTGGCCAAAAATTCTTTTGTTTCCTTGATGGATACTCAGGGTATAACCAAGTGGCTATTCACCCTGATGACCAAGAAAAGACCACTTTCACATGTCCATTTGGAACCTTTGCCTTTAGACGCATGCCATTCGGGCTGTGCAATGCCCCTGCAACTTTTCAACGTTGCATGTTGTCTATTTTCTCAGACATGGTTGGGGATTACTTAGAAGTCTTCATGGACGATTTCTCTGTGTTTGGAAATGACTTTGATTCGTGCCTCGACCATTTGACTGAAGTGCTCAAAAGATGCATTAATGCCAATCTTGTCTTAAGTTGGGAAAAGAGCCACTTCATGGTTAAGGAGGGAATTGTCTTAGGGCATATTGTCTCAGGGAGAGGGATAGAGGTAGATAAAGCCAAGGTAAATCTCATTTCCGAATTACCTCCTCCCAACTCTGTCAAACAAATTCGATCCTTCCTTGGTCATGCCGGATTCTATAGGAGGTTCATCAAAGATTTTTCAAAATTGCAAGGCCATTAACTTCTTTGTTAAAAGACACTCCATTCATTTTTGATGAAGCTTGTCATAAAGCCTTTGAGGAATTAAAAGACATTTTGACCAGAGCTCCAATTCTACAATCTCCAGATTGGTCATTACCATTTGAGATAATGTGCGATGCTTCAGATTATGCAGTAGGTGCCATTTTGGGCCAGAAAACTGATAAAGGATCTGTGGTGATTTATTATGCAAGCAGAACATTGAATGATGCTCAGATTCGATACACAACCACTGAAAAAGAGCTCCTAGCTGTTGTTTTTGCCTTAGAGAAATTCAGATCTTATCTCTTAGGAGCCAAAATCATTGTTTTCACTGACCATGCTGCCTTGAGGCATTTGCTTGCCAAAAAGGATGCTAAGCCTAGATTGATCAGATGGATTCTATTGTTACAAGAGTTTGATTTGGAAATTCATGATAAGAAAGGATCCAAGAATGTGGTAGCTGACCACTTGTCTAGAATAGTTGCCCCGGACTCTATGCCGATTAGAGATGCTTTCCCAGATGAGCACATTTTAGCTGTCTCCAACATTTTATCTCCATGGTACGCACACATTGTGAACTACAAAGTCATTGGACGAGTGCCTGGAGATTGGACCAAAAATGAGAGAGAGAGATTCTTTGCTAGAGACAAGTACTTTATTTGGGAAGACCCGGAGCTATTTTTCATAGGACCAGACCAAGTGATAAGAAGATGTGTCCCTGAGAGTGAGCATCAAAGTGTCCTCAAGTTTTGTCATTCTCTCGCCTGTGGAGGGCACTTTTCAGGAAAGAAGACCGCTGCTAAGGTCTTAGACTCTGGTTTCTATTGGCCCACATTGTTTAAGGATGCCCACCAATTTTGTAAGGCCTGTCCTAGATGTCAAACCATGGGAAACATTTCTAAAAAGGACATGATGCCTCTTAACCCCATTTTGGTTGTAGAGATTTTTGATGTTTGGGGGATAGATTTTATGGGACCTTTTCCACCATCCTTTGGATACACGTACATTCTAGTCGCTGTTGACTATGTGTCCAAATGGATAGAAGCCATAGCCACGAAGACCAATGATCATAAGGTGGTTATCAAATTTGTTCAGAAAAACATCTTTTCTAGATTTGGGTGGCCCAAAGCAATCATTAGTGATGGAGGACCTCATTTCATTAACACCCAATTCAGGACCCTCCTAAGGAAGTATGGGATCACCCATAAGCTAGCAACACCTTACCATCCCCAAACTAGTGGCCAAGTGGAAGTATCCAACAGGGAGATTAAAAACATTCTTCAAAAGTCGGTTAGGCCTGATAGGAAAGACTGGTCAGAAAGGTTAGATGATGCATTGTGGGCCTACCGAACTGCTTTCAAAACTCCCATTGGAATGTCCCCTTACCGGCTTGTCTTTGGAAAATCATGTCATTTGCCGGTCGAACTTGAGCATAGAGCCTATTGGGCTATTAAACAAGTCAATCTTGACTTAGCCCAAGCTGGTCAACAAAGGACCCTTCATCTGAATGAGCTAGAAGAGCTCAGAAATGAGGCCTACGAAAGTTCTAAGATCTATAAAGCCAAGGCCAAAGCATTCCATGATAAAAACATTCATAGAAAAACTTTTCAAGTGCATGATAAAGTTTGGTTGTTTAATTCTAGACTTCGTCTGTTTCCGGGAAAATTGAAGTCCCGGTGGGATGGGCCTTACATGGTTGTCAAAGTCTATGACAATGGCGCTGTCGTTATTCTTGATCCTAAAACTGGACAATCGTCCACTGTTAACGGGCAGAGGTTAAAGCATTTTTTTGAAAACCCGCCTTCCTTGAAAGTTGAGTCTACCAAGCTAGATGAGCCAAGTAAAGCCTAATTGCGTCTGGCTGAAGACGATAAACTTAGCGCTTCTTGGGAGGCAACCCAAGTGTACAGATTTTCCTTATCAGGTAATTTTCTATCTTGCTTTCTTTTCTTGCAAATAAGTAGGGGGGAGAGGTAGAATAAAGCATGCATAGTCCCCATCCTTAACCAATGCTTCATTTTCTTTCTTTTTAGCTTGTACATATGCAAATAAAATTCACATGTTTCATATTTGAATAAAATCTTTGAATAAAAATGCTTGTCATTTCCCAGACTATGTGTCTGATCTTTAACCATTAAAATTTTGTGGTTGTCACATTCCCTTGCAAATATCCATGTTAGATAGCATCTAGTAAATGATTACATGTACTTCTTGTCTACCTTATGTAAGGATTTATGGCAAGAAGTTTCATACACACACTACACAGCCATTGAGACTAGCTGAACCTGAATGTAGCAAATTTGTCAAGGCTAGTAGGAGAGAGGTGATTGGTTTTCTCCCTTCCCCTTAAGTGAATTGTGAAGGAAGTGAAGGTGTGTGATCAAGGAACCTGACTGTTCATCATTCCGAAAAGAGGAAAAGAAAAGAGAAGCAAAGCAAAATGCAAAAGCAAAAGAAAAAAAATATATCCATGAAAAATGCCCCGGATCTGAGTAAAGTTGGACTCGCTACTCTTGAAAAGTGATGGGTTGTGCAGCATTATGGATGAAAAGAAAAAAAAAAAAAATCTGAGTGCACAAAGTGCAAATAAAGGGACAAAAGTCTCCAAACTCAGAGAAATAATCCTCAAGGAAGATGAGCAGAATGGAACTGAGAGAAACAACCCGATCTGACTGAGCAAAGATCTTATTCACAATTCTTTTCTTTTCTCTCGAATCAATCTAATCTCAATTACTAGCTAAGGCAGAGGAGCTCCAGTAGGGCTGATGTGAACTCTTAAGTGAGCTATCATTTGTGCACTAATTTCTTGCCATAAGCCTCAACAATTAGGAAAGACATGTCATTACATTAATCTTTTACATGATGGTTATTTGAACATGAGACATTGTAAGTTCTAGTCCTAAATTTGGAGTAATTTTCATTGCTAAGGGACTAGCAATGTTCAAGTAGGGGGGAGTGATAATTACTTAATTTTTAGCGTTAAATTTCGTACATATAGTTAATTTTAGACATCAGTTGTCCATAAATAATGTGCAATTTGATTGTAATTCTCATTTCATCTATAAATAAGTTTTTGAACATATTAGGTGATATTCGGGTAGAATGCACTTGTTAAATTCTCATTCAACAGTTACTGTTTCTTTTTGACTAATCATATTTAGTTTTCTTTTCACAAGTTTACTTTGAAAAATAAAAGACATTTGTAAATAAATAAATTTTGTTAAAAAACTTTTGTAAATATTCTTTTAATAGATAAACTGTAGTTTAATCACCTAAATCCCAATAAATAAATAAATAAATAAATAAAACTTTTAACTAAATACCCCTCACCAAATCAAGCCACATACCCCACTTTTTAAATCCATTTTTCTCACCTCACCAAATCAAGCCACATACCCCACTTAACCCTTTCTTAACCTTATCCTTTTAATCCTTCTCCAGGTCGGAAGCTACTGGAAGCGCAAGCTTGGTTTGTGGAGATAAGAGGGCGGCTGGGTCTTGTGGGCGGCCAAGGCTGAAGCCCCTGCTGGGCGCCCATGGTGCGGCGCAGAGGAGCTGCTGTGCGCGACGGAGGCGGATGGCGACCTGCAGATGGGGGCTGCGGCTGCATGCGGCTGGTGCGCGGCATCTGTGCGCTGGCGATGCTGGCTGGGCAGGGGCGCGGATGGCTGGCGTGATGGTGCAGGCGGTGCGGCTGGCGTGATGGTGCAGGCGCCAGGCGGTGCGCTGCTGCGGAGGCGGGCCCGTGTGTGGCAGTTGGGCGGCCAGGGTGCGCTGGAGCTCCTGTGTGTGGAGGCCTGTGCTGCGTGCGATGGGCTGGAGCTGGCCAGATGGAGCCCGGATCGTGAGGCTGCTGTGGGCCGGGCCAGATGCAGGCGATGGTGGTGCTGCGCATGCGACAGATGTTGGGCATGGCGGTTCGTGGCTGAGGAAGATGGGCCGGAAGCTGGAGGCGCCTGGCGACCTGGGCTGGGCCCTGGCGCGATGCTGAACCAGGAGCAGCTGAGGTGGCGTCCAGGCTGCTACTGGCACTGGCGGTGTGTAATCTGGTGCGCAGCAGGGTGGCTGTGCTGGCGATCCGGGTGTGCTGTGCGTGGCCAGCTGAGGTGGCCAAGACGAGATGGAGGCTTGCGCAGGAGGAGTTCGAGAGGAGGCGCCCGGCATCTATAAAAGGACCCGAGGTCCTCATCTCCGGGCTGGCTGGTTCGATGCTTAGAATTTTTTTAGTTTCCATTTTCTTTCCTGTCTTGTATTTCTCTGTTCTTCCATAGTGCAGTGAGGGAGACGAATTGTGAGAGATTGAGAGCTTAGCCAGTTCAGATTTTATTTTGTTCTTCCAGTTCTTCTTGTATTTTCGGTTTTAGCAGAACCAGTAGATGAGGGGATTGGCCATTAGAGGTTCGAATTGTTGGGATTTCTAGCTTTTTAATTCTTAGTTTCTTTCTGTAATTTCCTGTTCCTTTATGTTCTTCAAGAGATGAGAGCTGAGAGAGTGTTGCTGGGATTTCCTTAGTTTTATTATTCCATTTTCATCTGTAAGCCTCGAGATGGTGTTAGTTTAGCAATTGGGTTCCATTTTCTCATTTTTCTATTTGAGCAATCGATTCAGTAGAGTTAAATCTCTTGCTTCTTATGTGTTGAATTTTTCCATTTTTTTATTCTCTATTATGTTCTTCTTTGCTCTGTGAGGCCCCCGGAGGGGCTGCTGTGATTTTTGGGGATTTCATCCTCTCATTTTGGAGGATTTCGGCTGCTTCTGTGAGGATTGGAGTGATATTTCTGTTTCAGTTCTTATTTCATTTCATCGGTGTTTAGGAGAAATAGATCTAGTGTTATTTGATTTCTTTCTGTTCTTCTGGAAGGAGTTCATCAGATCTGTGTAGTTCAATAATTATCTTGGAGGTATTCTTCCGTCTATGTTCTGCAAGCAATTAGGAAGGGTTGGACGACTTCTCCTTTGTTGTTGGTTGATTGAGAGGAGATAGTTCTGCTTCTCCTCTTCACTGCTGCTGCTGCTACAGTGAGATTGTTCTTCTGGTGGGAGTCCTGCATCTGTGAGAGATTGGTGGCGGCTGGCATCTGGTGCACTTGAGGAATCCCGGCGCCATGTGCAGCAGAGAAGGCATATAGCGACCAGGAGCTCTCCCCCCCTTTACTTGGTATGTTCTGGGTTAGTCCGGTGATGGTATACATAAAGTTGTCGAAGGTAGCAGAGAGCAATTAACAATTGAGAGATCAGAAATTTGATTCCTCTTCTGTTTTTATTCTTGGAGATTTTTATTTCGTTTAGTGTTCTCTCCCCTGGACAGATCGGATGTTGGATGTGCAGTTTATATCTTTCTCTTTATTGATTTGATCTTCATCCCTCAAGTTGAGGGTACAGTGATTTGAACCTCTGATAGTTCATATTGTTTTCAGTGAAAAGAGTGTTTAATTTGATCTGTCATCAAGAGTTCTTAGTTCAATTTTAACGCATTGATAATTAAAGATCTGTTGGTGCTTAGTTGATTAGTGTCCCAATAAATTTTTGTTTCTTAATTTTCTGTCTATCTCTGCGTTGTGAGGATACGGTCCGGTGTTTGTGGAGAGTTGCGATTATTAAGTGTTCATCTCTCGAGCTGTGAGGGTACATTCTTGGTTTTCAAGTTTATTTGTTTCCCATTAAAATTGATTTGTCAAGTTGTGAGAAATTTAATTGATGTTGTTTACAGAATTACTTTTAATGCAATGTGATTTTGTTGAGAAAGTGTCTTTAAGAATTGATCCAAGTCAAAGTAGTTTTAATTCAAGTTCTATTCTGCCTCTCCGTGGATATGACCTGTACTCACCATTATATGAGTTCATTTTTACAATTTTAATTCGTGAGACAGTTTAGATGAAAGCGCGCGGCATTGTTGACTGAGCATTTCGTTGTCCAGAGTTCATCGCACAAGGAGATGAAAGCGCGCGGCATTGTTGACTGAGCATTTCGTTGTCCAGAGTTCATCGCACAAGTCACAATGCGCACTTCCTCTAAACTGTCTCACGAATTAAAATTGTAAAAATGAACTCATATAATGGTGAGTACAGGTCATATCCACGGAGAGGCAGAATAGAACTTGAATTAAAACTACTTTGACTTGGATCAATTCTTAAAGACACTTTCTCAACAAAATCACATTGCATTAAAAGTAATTCTGTAAACAACATCAATTAAATTTCTCACAACTTGACAAATCAATTTTAATGGGAAACAAATAAACTTGAAAACCAAGAATGTACCCTCACAGCTCGAGAGATGAACACTTAATAATCGCAACTCTCCACAAACACCGGACCGTATCCTCACAACGTAGAGATAGACAGAAAATTAAGAAACAAAAATTTATTGGGACACTAATCAACTAAGCACCAACAGATCTTTAATTATCAATGCGTTAAAATTGAACTAAGAACTCTTGATGACAGATCAAATTAAACACTCTTTTCACTGAAAACAATATGAACTATCAGAGGTTCAAATCACTGTACCCTCAACTTGAGGGATGAAGATCAAATCAATAAAGAGAAAGATATAAACTGCACATCCAACATCCGATCTGTCCAGGGGAGAGAACACTAAACGAAATAAAAATCTCCAAGAATAAAAACAGAAGAGGAATCAAATTTCTGATCTCTCAATTGTTAATTGCTCTCTGCTACCTTCGACAACTTTATGTATACCATCACCGGACTAACCCAGAACATACCAAGTAAAGGGGGGGAGAGCTCCTGGTCGCTATATGCCTTCTCTGCTGCACATGGCGCCGGGATTCCTCAAGTGCACCAGATGCCAGCCGCCACCAATCTCTCACAGATGCAGGACTCCCACCAGAAGAACAATCTCACTGTAGCAGCAGCAGCAGTGAAGAGGAGAAGCAGAACTATCTCCTCTCAATCAACCAACAACAAAGGAGAAGTCGTCCAACCCTTCCTAATTGCTTGCAGAACATAGACGGAAGAATACCTCCAAGATAATTATTGAACTACACAGATCTGATGAACTCCTTCCAGAAGAACAGAAAGAAATCAAATAACACTAGATCTATTTCTCCTAAACACCGATGAAATGAAATAAGAACTGAAACAGAAATATCACTCCAATCCTCACAGAAGCAGCCGAAATCCTCCAAAATGAGAGGATGAAATCCCCAAAAATCACAGCAGCCCCTCCGGGGGCCTCACAGAGCAAAGAAGAACATAATAGAGAATAAAAAAATGGAAAAATTCAACACATAAGAAGCAAGAGATTTAACTCTACTGAATCGATTGCTCAAATAGAAAAATGAGAAAATGGAACCCAATTGCTAAACTAACACCATCTCGAGGCTTACAGATGAAAATGGAATAATAAAACTAAGGAAATCCCAGCAACACTCTCTCAGCTCTCATCTCTTGAAGAACATAAAGGAACAGGAAATTACAGAAAGAAACTAAGAATTAAAAAGCTAGAAATCCCAACAATTCGAACCCCTAATGGCCAATCCCCTCATCTACTGGTTCTGCTAAAACCGAAAATACAAGAAGAACTGGAAGAACAAAATAAAATCTGAACTGGCTAAGCTCTCAATCTCTCACAATTCGTCTCCCTCACTGCATTATGGAAGAACAGAGAAATACAAGACAGGAAAGAAAATGGAAACTAAAAAAATTCTAAGCATCGAACCCCCAGCCCCGGAGATGAGGACCTCGGGTCCTTTTATAGATGCCGGGCGCCTCCTCTCGAACTCCTCCTGCGCAAGCCTCCATCTCGTCTTGGCCACCTCAGCTGGCCACGCACAGCACACCCGGATCGCCAGCACAGCCACCCTGCTGCGCACCAGATTACACACCGCCAGTGCCAGCAGCAGCCTGGACGCCACCTCAGCTGCTCCTGGTTCAGCATCGCGCCAGGGCCCAGCCCAGGTCGCCAGGCGCCTCCAGCTTCCGGCCCATCTTCCTCAGCCACGAACCGCCATGCCCAACATCTGTCGCATGCGCAGCACCACCATCGCCTGCATCTGGCCCGGCCCACAGCAGCCTCACGATCCGGGCTCCATCTGGCCAGCTCCAGCCCATCGCACGCAGCACAGGCCTCCACACACAGGAGCTCCAGCGCACCCTGGCCGCCCAACTGCCACACACGGGCCCGCCTCCGCAGAAGCGCACCGCCTGGCGCCTGCACCATCACGCCAGCCGCACCGCCTGCACCATCACGCCAGCCATCCGCGCCCCTGCCCAGCCAGCATCGCCAGCGCACAGATGCCGCGCACCAGCCGCATGCAGCCGCAGCCCCCATCTGCAGGTCGCCATCCGCCTCCGTCGCGCACAGCAGCTCCTCTGCGCCGCACCATGGGCGCCCAGCAGGGGCTTCAGCCTTGGCCGCCCACAAGACCCAGCCGCCCTCTTATCTCCACAAACCAAGCTTGCGCTTCCAGTAGCTTCCGACCTGGAGAAGGATTAAAAGGATAAGGTTAAGAAAGGGTTAAGTGGGGTATGTGGCTTGATTTGGTGAGGTGAGAAAAATGGATTTAAAAAGTGGGGTATGTGGCTTGATTTGGTGAGGGGTATTTAGTTAAAAGTTTTATTTATTTATTTATTTATTTATTGGGATTTAGGTGATTAAACTACAGTTTATCTATTAAAAGAATATTTACAAAAGTTTTTTTAACAAAATTTATTTATTTACAAATGTCTTTTATTTTTCAAAGTAAACTTGTGAAAAGAAAACTAAATATGATTAGTCAAAAAGAAACAGTAACTGTTGAATGAGAATTTAACAAGTGCATTCTACCCGAATATCACCTAATATGTTCAAAAACTTATTTATAGATGAAATGAGAATTACAATCAAATTGCACATTATTTATGGACAACTGATGTCTAAAATTAACTATATGTACGAAATTTAACGCTAAAAATTAAGTAATTATCAGTGTACAGGTGCTTGAGCCTGAAAGCAAACCACAACTTAGATACCTCAACCAAAAAGTACAAGAGGACAACCAAACACCAAGCCTACAACACTACCAAGAACGGCCCTCAACAGACATCATCGCGACCCTCAGGCCGGTCGCGACCTCATCAGAGGGGGGTCCCGAGACAGCCCTCCCAAGAATCACCCCAAAAATGGTACAAACCTCACCTACAGGGGGAGGGGAGCATGGGAAACACTAGGAAAGCATGAAAATAGACAAACCGCCCTCAAAACCCCACGAATCATGCATTTAAACAAGAAGATCCTACGCTCGAAGGAAACCTCTCCACGAATGAGGCACGGATCTCTCTTTCCCAAACCCCAATCATGGCAAAGAAGCAAGAAACACAAGGGGGAGGGGAACATGCTAGAACGAGAGAAAGAGGGAAGGTCCCTACCTCAAGGTGTAGAGCGAACCCGTTGGGGCATTCTCGTGGGAATGGCCGCCACCTCCTTGTTCCAAGCACCACGAGCACGTCGCCTACACGAAGGGGACGTCACCTCCTCACCAAGAGCACCACGAACACATCGGAGAAAGAAAGGGAGCTCGGGGAGGAAGAAGAAGGGAAAGAATAAAGGGGAAGGGGGAAATGGACGCCTGCCTTGGTTTTGAACCGACGGCCCCAGAAACGAGACAGGTCGGGGCGACGTGACAAGAGCCTTATCGCGATAGCTCCAGAAGTCGCGACACCATGTTGCGACCGACCCCCAGGTCGCGACCCCAAAAGTGGTCAAACCAAAGACCGGTCAAACCAGAACGTGATGTCCTGCTAGGTCACGTCAACGTTGTACGCATCTGACACCCGACAAGGTCGTTCTGACAGAAAGGACAAACGTCAGAATGGTCAGAAAGAAGTCGTGTCGCCTCCAGACAACGTGGCAAGAACGTGACGCCTCCAGACGGCGCGTCAAGGACGCGATGCCCAAGGGGGAAGCGACAAGAAGCATGTCGCGACCGACCCTGCTATCGCGACACTGTCGCGACCAGCAGGTCCGTCGTGACCTTGAAGATGGGGCCAAAGCCCAAAGAGAGCCGGATCTTACATCCTTCCCCCCTCAAGAGATTTCATCCTCGAAATCGAAGAAAACTGTCACGTCCTGTCATTTAATATTTCCATAAATGTCGAGACGCAACCGAATAGGAAATCGAGAACAAGTTTAAAATTTTTCGAGCAGGAATTGCTCGGGGTCATGACTTAACATAGAAATATAGATTTAACAGTCGTTCCTCAAAGTTGAGGTATTTACATGATTCTCAAACCGTAATTCAAAGGTCAGACATGACAAGTGTTGATATCTCAGCACACAATTCTCGTTGCCCCGCCTTCTAGAACTGTTGTATACCTGGAAAAAGAGTAGGTATGAGCAGTCTTGCCCAGTAGGATTTGTCCTCTAATAACAAAGAAATAGATATTGGAATGAAGGAAAATTTGCTGCACACGAGGATAACAATTAACAGTGTTCAAGAAATGGAAGAATAATGCAAATCAAGATGTACAGTATTAAACCATGCAAGATTAAATCGATACATTAATGAACTGAATCAAAACAACGAGTGTCAGGAACATAATGACATGCGATTATTATCAAACGTGTAATCACTATCTAGAAGTCCATTAAACACGTACTGACAGTAAGTGCAAACTAGTTATGTCATGATGATGGGAAACAATAACATATAATTCATCAATCAAGCAGTAGGTAGTGTCTGATGCTGAGACACTCAGTAGGTTCAATGTCGGCGGGACATATTCGAATAGACCGATTCAGTGGCCGGGTTTGGAAGATCCATTCTCGATGGGTATATTCGAATAGACCGATTCAGTGGCCGAGTTTGGAAGATCCATTCTCGATGGGTATATTCGAATAGACCGATTTAGTGGTCGGGTTTGGAAGATCCATTCGCTGCGGGTATATTCAAATCATGTTCGATTCAGTGGCCGAGTTCGGTGTTCCTCCCAAGGACTTGGACTTGCCTCAATAAGCATCTTGATCCAATAGAGTTCAAAGACCCGAACAGTAAGTACACATTCATTATTGTTATGTTCCCGGACAGTTATGCAGCACTTTGGAGTTTCAAGGATAAGGCACATGTGAAAGACTGTATAAGAATCTCAAAAGAGTTGGAAATGATTGGAGTTACAAGGTGTAACACTGTTATGCAATATGAGAGGTTTATGATAGTGAACCAAATTCGAGGTGTAATTCTTTCAGAAGTCAATCGGGAGTCGATGTATCAAGTCGGTTTGCGAATCAAATGCTAAACGGAATTTCCAAACGATATTACCAGGTCGAAACACTGGTCGTAGTTACAAGACGGTCTAAACTTACAAATTCTGGAGATATCATGTAGCATTTTCTACTCCTTTTTAGGCTTTAGAGAATAGCTCCGTGATATGGTACTTAGGCTTACTTAACATATTAAGTCTTAAACCTTTTATCGAAAAGTCAACGGAAGAATACATCACAAGGATAGTCATGAAATCAATATGATCGAGCAAACCATTCATTTACTAATTCTTATTTAGAGTTGCAGATAATATCATATCAATGTAAAAGTCATATTAACGAAAAATAAGGGATGAGCAGGTTTGACTTCTATTTCAGTAAGAGAGGGCTCCCTTGGAGAAGTCATATGCGTATTTATCATTTTTTCGCCGGACCTTGAATTTTTAGAATTCTACTATGTTTATTTGAATTATAAGACTTTCAGGTAGACCAAATTGTGAGAGATTTGAAAGATGCTATTTTGATGGAATCGCCAAAATCACATTTTTCTTCTTCGGTGGGAGAGTTGACTTTTTATTGGTAAGGGATATAATTTTTTTGATATTTTTATTGGATTCAAATGGGGGGTACTTCCTTATTTACATGTAATATCTTAAGTAAATGAAACTAAGGTATGAGTTTGTAGTCTCGCAGGGTTTCTGTTGACACTTCTGGAAGAAACAGTCCTACCTGAAAAACTATAAAATCGGTCGACCGGAATGGCAAGGTCGGTCGATAGATTCCGATAAAAACCAAAAATCATAAAGCTTCAATCGCACGGTCCAAATATGCTTGGAATGAAAGTGAACAATCAAAAAGGATATAGAGGAACCTACTTATCAGTTGGGCATGGCCGTCAGATAGGGATGAACTTCCTAAGCTCCTCATCTCTCTTCTTTCTCTCTCCTCCGAGCACTGTAGCCTCCTTCTCTCTCTTCCTTGCCTCTGCACCTACTCCCTCTCTTCTTCTTTCCAATGCACCTACTGCTCTCTCTCTTTTCTCTCTTTCTTTTGTATGGTGGTGGTGGTAGGAGGAAGAAGCAGTGAAGAAGAAGAGGTATGAAGAAAATGAAGAAGAAGTAGCAGAGGAAGCCGCTGGAAGAAGAAGAAGAAGAGGAAGAAGAGTAGAAGACGCAGGAAGAAGAAGAAGATGATGAAGAAGAAAGAATGGCAGGGGTTTATAAAACAGAGGAGGATCCTTATCCTCCCACAACCATCCTTGGATAAGGATCACCCACAGCCAACACGTAGCCTCCCCACACCTACGTCACCCATCTTACGTAAATGGTTACGTAATTCAGATTTAATTCGTTTAGGTTCTTTGGACCACTGATTTTATACTTAAATGATATCCAATTGAGATGAAATTTTAAACATAAGCTAATTAAGATATAATCCAAATTGTGGTGATTTTTTTTTTAATTTTTCAGATTAATTTTCCATCAGGTGGAAATTACCCCCAAAATCATTATGTCGGCTTAATCTGAATATCTGTGCATAAATAATCTAGAATAGCTATATTTTTGAGATCAGTACATTTTTTGGTAATTATGGCATTGTTAGATTTTACTTTTATTACCAAATTTCGATGTCTCCCTGTCAGAGTGCACACATCTGAAGACAGTATCGGAATCACATAAATTATGTGAAAAGATTCTACATTCAAATGTAATCATATTCTTGTATGTTTTATGGTAATCATTATCTTTTATAATGTTCAATATTTTATTATTATTTAAATTCTGGGTGTTACAAAAACTCACTCTCGAGAAAAGAAAGTAGTAAGGGAAAACAACATACCAATCACTCAAACAAGTATGGAAACTGCTCTTTCATCTCGTCCTCGCGCTCCCAAGTGGCCTCGCCACCAACGTGGTTCTCCCAAATGACCTTGACGAGCAGAATCTGCCTCTTGCGCAACTGCTGTACTCTGCGGTCCACAACTCTGACCGGGTACTCTTGCACTGACAAGTTTGGTGCAACCTCAATCTACGAGTAGTCCAACACATGTGACGGGTCTGTGATGTACCTCAGTTGCGAAACGTGAAAAACACTGTGCACTGCTGCTAACTATGCTGGAAGACTCAACATGTACGTGAGTAACGCGACCTCGCCGATTCTCTCCAAGATGGGAAAAGGCCCAATATACCTTGGACTAAGCTTTCCCTTCTTACCAAACCTCATAACTCCCTTGGTCGGCGAGACCCATAAGAACATGAGGTCACCTGCCTCAAATTGCAACGACCTCCTGCGAACATCCGCATACCTCTTTTGCCTGCTCTGTGCTGCCTGCAGTCTCTGCCTGACTAAACTGACTGTATTTACACAATGCTATACCATCTCTGGCCCTAAGAGCTGCCTCTCACCCACCTCGAACCAATGAAGTGGTGTTCTGCACGGCCGACCATACAAGGCTTCGTATGGTGCCATTCCAATACTAGAGTGATAGTTGTTGTTATACGCAAACTCTACCATCGGAAGGTGCAACTCCCACGTGCCACCCCAGTCCAAACAACATGCTCTCAGTATGTCCTCCAAAGTCTGAATAGTCCTCTCTGATTGGCCATCTCTCTGCGGGTGGTTATTGTATCTATCATTCAACACGGAAGTACTCCCAGTGCAGATGCAATGCCAGTAATCATTATACCCCATGGTTAATAGTATATTTATAACTCATCGTCATTGGGGCTAGACTGGAGCCCTTGGACACACGTCGTGCCCTGTCAGCATCTCACTATTTTCAAATGTAGATACCCACAGTCATTCATGGCCAATATAAGAGTTTCAAGGTATAAACAATGGTAATGCCATGTTCATGATGATGATGATGTCAAGAAGTAGTAAGTCAAGTGAACATGATTTTCATGATAATAATAATCAAGAAATATTTTCGGCAGCATAACGGTGCAATTTATAATTTAGTTATCTCTTCATATTAATGGCTTAAGTCAAGATTATTGTAAGACCCGGCTTCCCGGCTTTCCGTTCGGTGTCTAGGATGACTGGCCACTAACGCGTCCAGGCTGGGTGACACGTTAGTGTCGCGTCGTCGGTGTCCGATGTAGACACGCGATTTTGACTCCACCACGGGAAAATTTCATATTGCGCCATGATGCCACAAATGGCCCTCCTTTTGCCTTGCAAGAGTATTTTCCCATCATTATGGGTCTCACCCAATTCTTCCCCGGTGCTTCCCCTTCATTTCCAAGGCTTGTCGGAGGTCGTGGGCAGCATTTTCAGATCGCGTCGGGTATGGCGGACGCGTTTATAAAGGCAGCCGAAATGCGTCTGGTCTAGTGGATGCGATTATGCTCGTTTATCCGCCTTTTGGCACATGCTTCAATTGGAATTGCGTCCACCATGGCCGCCGCGATTAGGCCCTGGACCTAAAGTCATCGTACTCAAGAGCGCCCATGCGTCGAGTCATGGCGGATCTTTAAATCGCATCCGCCTGAACCACCGCAATTTTAAAGTCAAACCCTAAGGTCTCCAGCTAGGACCGACGCATTTATGAGCCCCATGCTTCGAATCATAGCGAATTTAGAATCGCGTCCGCATGTGTTGCTGCGTTTTCAAAGCCATCAATCAAATCAACATCGATTCTGTCAGAAGATTGATTCGTAGGAAAACGCGGCATCTTTGCTCGATGCGATTCTCAACGTAGCTGGGCTATCATCATCCTGCGCCTATCCCATCAAATTGACTTTTGAATCGCGGCGCTCATACCCGACGCGTTTTCAGTTCATAGTCGCGACGATTGTGCCCGACACGATTCAAGCCTTCCACCTCTATAAATAGTTTTGTAAGAGGGGGCCCTCAAACACGGTGAAGCCCTGCAGAATTCCCACCTCGACTTCCGAGCCAAGGGGACCTTCTACTTCAAGCCCTTCATTCGATCCCCTGGAGTTCGGAGCCGACGTCTCCTCCGTCGTCCACGTACATCGAGGTGGGAGCATCTTCCTCCTCTTCGTCCATCCAATCGGCAGCGCCGCCGCGCCATTCATTCATTGGGGAAGCACCCCCCCCCCCCCTTCTCTTCCTCTTCTATTTGTATCATCTTCCTCCGAGCCCCACGTAGCTCTTTTACTCCTTTTTTTATATGCACACACATGCATGCATACACACACACACCTGCCTTTTAGGGGTTTAAAAGCCATCACCCAAGGTGTGTCCTTCTCCGTTTATTCATATTCTTTTATTTTCATTCGAGAATTTGTATACTACATGCGGCTAATCTCCTATTCTTTTTCTTTGTCTATTTTGCAAGGGTAATCAACGAGGAAAGCGCCTTCTACCACGGCCGGCCGTGCTCGTAGAAGAATAGGAACCCATGTCCCCGTGTAATCTCCCTCCGCTCCAGAAGGTACACATCTGCGATCACCTTTTCCTTTTGTGCCCTTCGCGCACCATGCACACATCGCCACTTCTTCCACCTGCACCCCCTTCGCGCGTGCATTCCTTTTCCTCCTTCGACACCCTCGCGTGTCTAGCAATCACGGCCATCTTCGTAAGTGGTGGGTCAAGTCCTTGAAAGGGGCAAGATTCGATACCTACAAAATTGGCGATCACGGTGGGACCTCTTTTTGCATTTTCTTGTTGATTACCCTCCCACCTTTGTGCCCCACGTGGCACTCTTCTTGGCGCCCTCGCGCGCCCCTCCTTCTTTTACCTTTATTTTATACTCTGCAAAGCATGTTGTGTGTTTGATTTTTCTTCTTGTGCATATTCTATGTTTTATTGCTTTCTTTCCTGCTTCCTTTTCGGTCCTCAGGTTGCCTTTGGAATTGCGTCCGATACAGCGGACGCGATTCAATGCTTGAGAACGCGTCCAGTTAACCGGACGCGTCTCTGTTTTGTGTCGCGGCGGCAAAGGCCGACACGTTCTTGTCAGCAGTCTGTCCACAGGGACCAGGCGCGGCTCTGAAAACCTTCTGGGGCTTTCCGATCTGCGTCCAGGTGACTGGACATGATTAGGTTGAAGTCGCGGAGGCTGTACCCACCGCGATTCAAACTGCTAACAGAAACGCACCCCTCTGCCATCCTTTGCTATAACTGCTGCATACAGGGCATTTTGCATCGGTCGGGGGACCTCCTTCCCTCGTATCCTAGGCTCCACACACCCTTCCGGTGAAGGCAAGCTCTCCATTGGGCATTCCATCCCTTTGGACTAGAAAACCTTCTCCCGGAACCCCGTAAGTCTTCGTACCCCGTGGATTCCCTGACGGCGGACCAAGCTGGCGGTACCCCTCCGTTGACCCGGGTTAGTTATCCCATTGCGTGGTGAGGGTGAGCTTAGTTGTACCCAAAGTTCCATACTCTACCCAACTAAGGTCTCATTTGGAGTGACACAATATTTTTCAATCCATTAATTAATTGTGAAACTCTTAAAAACAAGCGCTAAGCATCACAACTTGTTTGAACCATCTTTGATTGACTTATATCTGTGCTCAACTTGTTTGTTTGCTTGCCTTGTTAAAATGGACCCATACCATCATGCTGAATTTAATTATATGGACTATGAGGGTAATGTTAGATCTCCATCTTTTCAATCTCATGTCCGTCCATCTCACCACTGTAAGGGGCAGCCCTCTACTTACTATGGTTATGTGCGCACACCGCGCACTAACCAATTTGATGTCCCCTCACACTTACCACCAATTAAAACCCGGCAAGAGCCTTCCCCCCATCAAGATTCCAAAGTCCAAACCATCTTGAATGCACTCGATCAACTCACCCCTCAACAACTAAATCTGATACAATCTTTGGTTGAGGGTGTGACTCCTCCTCCCTCTCCTTCTCCTAGGCACCCGCCTTTGTATATTTTGGCGACTTCGCCACATCTCCCTGTACATTCTTCATCACCCCGGCCCCCTGGCCATTTGCACTCCCGTGCTCTGGTCCGTATGGACCAACCCTTGGGAAGGCCCATTAATTCAAGGCCACCCCCATGTACTCCCTCATATGCCCAGAGGCAACCCACTCCACTCCAACATGCTCTTCTCCAGAAATTGAACGATCTGGAGGGTCAAATCAATAAGCTTTCCAATCCCACGGGTGACCCCGTCGCCGCCATGCCGGCTCTCCCTCAAATTTATATTCGGCCTTCAAAGATGCCAACATACCGATTGTATAATGGCACGGGTAATCCCTACCTTCATGTCAAGGAGTTTCTCTATGAGTCTTCTCGTTGGCAACGAGACCCAATAACTCTGGCATATTTATTTAGGAAATCTTTTGACAGCCCTGCACTCAAATGGTTCTACTCTCTAGAGCCAAGTGAGCCAGGAGACTTCCGCCCCTTGCATAAAAAATTCCTTCGAAGGTACAAAGATCGCGTTAGTCCTTATCTCTCTATCACGGATCTAGCATCCGAGGAGATGAGGGCCAATAAGGCCTTTGTACAATTTGCTGACCGTTGGAGGTCAATGGCCACAAGAATGCAGCATGTGCTCTCGGAGTCAGAGCAAATCAAAATAATCATTTCAAACTCTACTCCAAGGTTCAAGCACATCTTGGCCATGAACCGAATTGATTTCGTGGAAGAGCTCTACGAGCAGGGATGTTACATTCAAACCCATTTGATGGACTCCCCAATCGTGGACCTATTTGATCAAATTAATCTGAGAAAGAATGGATCAGTGGATGCCATCCACCATCCACCTCGCCACCCTACAACATCCACATCATATGCCCCTCCACAAACACCCATCTACCACAACATGCCTCCACCCAGGAGTCCACTGATTCGTCCTCCTCGGACTCAACAACCTCCAACTGGGCCCTACGACGCCCCCATGCATGAAGAAGCTCACGTGCCCTACGTTGCACCTGCTCCGATACCCATACCAGCTCCAGCTACCATACCTCCATCACAGCCTATTGCTCGGGCTGAGGTTGCCAGTGCCCAACCCATCTACGAAACCACATGGTGTTACGACGGTGAACCTTCCGAGGTCATGTTCGTACGCCATTTACCTACCCCTCCCACATTGCCTTCCATTATCATCAAACCCTCCTCAATTAAACCTCCACCAACTGTTAAACCAATCATTACACCTCCCACTGCGCCAACACCATTGGCAACCGAGCCAGAGCAAACCCTTGCCATCATACCCATTACACCTCCACAAGCTATACAGCCTTCCACTACCCCCACATCCACCCCCATCCAACAGAGTGGGTGCAAGTTTTTAAGGAGCAACAAGCCAAGTTAGTAGAAGGAAGCCCCGGGACCGGGCATGCTTTTCAAAATTCAAGATTACATTCCTCGCATGCCGGTCATTGTTTCCGTACCGAGCACAATTACCGAGCGAAAGTCCTCCCCTCCAATCATGGCCATCAAGAGGCCCTCTAATAACATGTCAATCATTCACGTTGCCAGCCGTGCTCATTTCCAAATACTCATAGGGAATCTCTCCCTCCAAGCTCTCATGACCCCTCACACCATTGTTGTGAACCTTCCCACTCCAGTGAAGGGGTCAACTATCCAATTTGTACTTACGCATTCAAAGGCCAAATCCTTGGCACAACCAATTACTCAAGGGGTCGTGCCCCCTTCTATATCACGCGCCATACAATCTTTGGGCACGGACCCCTTATTGTTGCTTCCAACTCCACCAGTGGAACTCCCCACCTTTTCATTAAGCTACATTCCAAGTGAGTTTCCACTGTTGATTGAAACTCTGACGGAAGTCAACAACCCAATCATTGAGAGCCGTTCAAACTCTCCGAGAAGAGCAAGATCATCTGTCTGCTGGGCAAAATATGTGAGGAAGTACCTGAGGGTCAGAATGCCAACTCCCAAGCGGAACATCAAACGCCGGGCAAGGCAAAAGACCAGGGGGCCTCCATCTTTTTCATTTTCATGTCAATCATCTTTCGTGCTTCTTAGCACCTTCCCGTGGATTCTCCACATTCCCTCCCCACGGGAGGCCTTTTATTTCCACCTTTTTTATGATCCGTTCTTTTGCACTAGGCATCGCTCCCCTTTTTGTAATCCTTACTCTCCCCTCCGTGCCCCACGTGGCACAACTCCTTTCCGTGCCCCATGTGGCACATCTCCTTCCAGTGCCCCACGTGGCACATCTCCATTATGTGCCCCACACGGCACATCTCCTTCTTGCGCCCCACGCGACACCTTTTCCTTTTGCGCCCCACGTGGCGCACCTTTCCTTTTGGCCCCTCGTGGCCCGCTTTTTCTTTTCCCTCCTTCAGCCCATCCGGATTCCTTTTCCCCTATTGGGCACCGCGCCCTTCTTCTCCTTCTAATCCCTCCGACCCCGTCGGAGTCTCCAAAATCTTTCTACAATTCTCTCCTCTCCATTTTCAATCAGGTCATTCGACCTTTCTCCCACTGTTTTCAAGGCTTTAGTCCCCATGTATCTCTTTAATTCTAAATAAAATTGTAAATTCTTCAAGACCTCTGAGTCTCGCCCCAGTCCAGGGCATTCGTCCTCCTTTACCCTCTGAATTCTTTATTATTGGTGTTGACAAAAAAATCCATAAAAATATGAATATTGAATATTGCCATGCTACCGCAGCACTCCCGTTATGAGAACTCTACGCGAGGAGTCCAAAGTTCCCTCCCGGGTCATTAAATCTCACCTTTAGCGTGGGCACTTACACACACTTCACGACACCCTAAGCCGATTGCTTCGGAAGACGTCACTGTCACAGCCATGCCTGAAAGGCACAAATGTCTATTTCTCCTCTCGCTCGGCCAAAGTATGGGTAGTAGAGGTAGTCTGGGCAAGGCAACCAACCTGAAGCACTCTGTCATGAGAGGATGTCTCGAAAATGGGCAAATCAAATGACCAATAAAAATCAAAAGTCCACATGCATGTCAAGAGCGGCAAAGTCCCCGCAGAGATCCAAATGGACCTGGACGTATGCATGCAAAAATCAAAATCAATCAATCACTATAATAGGGCATGGCAAAGAGTGCCAAAGTCCCCACAGAGATCCAAATGGACTCGGTCGTACGCATGTCCCTACAAATGAATGGTCATCAAACTAATTCCAAAAGTCCCAAATGCTTAAATGAAACTGAATCTTCTGACGATTATGCCAAGGGAGGAAGTCAAACCCAACTCTTCAACATCCAAACCAAGCTTATCTCTAAAACTTCTTCCCTTCTCCCTGCTAGACTTAGTCGCCTTTTCAGGCATGGCTTTGGTAGTGGCACCGTCAACCAAGTGCAATCAGCCCATGGGCACCACTTTAAATACACGCCCTACTTTGGGCAATCTTTAATGAAACAGGAGGTAACAAGGACCCATCGCTAGTCAGTTTTCATGACTCTAATGCCGCCATAACATGACAATATTTCCAAAAGTCAACAAAAAATTCAAATATTTCCAAAATCACAAAAAATCAAATATTTTCAAAATCCATAAAATTCAAATATCTTCAAAACAATCCAAAAAAATTTCAAATATCTCCAAAACCCAAAAAAAAAATCAAATCATGATGGTGCTGCACATGGCAAGCATTGTGCCTCTCGTTGTGCCGGATCGAGTCAATCCTTCCAAATCATTGATTCCTCCTATCTTGAACTCCAAACTCTTTCTTGGCTAGAGACCACTTATCCTCATGGTTAAACAAACAATTGAGTGAGTTGTGTCTGTTGTTGACTACTTTATCCATGCTCCCTGCTATGAATGTGTTATTCCATGATGTTTGTTATCTCTTGGCTAATGAATTTTTGAGTGTAGAAATCGAGTTACCTCATTCGGCGCTGCATCAGACTGCAACGTGCCGCCACTACCATCAAGTTATCTATATGTTATACCTTTAGAGCATATCAAGGATCTTGTGGCTCTGAGGAATCTGGGATTTGAGTTCTCTTTTAACAAAAACAGTGATTATCCCAGTGGATCCTTAGCCACACGGATATGCCGTTATGCTTGGCACATGAGGACGACGGACCCATGCATAAAAATCTGGTCCTGACTCAACGCCATCGTAACAATAATATCCTTGATTATTTTCTACTCCTTTAACCTTATTTTCTTTTAGCCCAGCATACATGCATATTGAAATCACTGTGGAAAACCACTCTTCCAATACAACTTGAGAGCCATTCTCACTCCAACTCCAAAGCAATTTGAAATATTCCATTCCGGGTCGAATACCCAACTCCCTTTGTTGTTGCCTCTGGGCTGATTTCCTTAAAGAACTCTTGTTTTGATTTATCCCTCATTATTTCGTCTTAACTCCCAGAGATCCACCTGAGGCAGTGGCAGACGCCCCCGATGGTGCAACCTAACGGATTGTGTCCTTAGGTACTTCCTCTACGCTGGAAGTTGATCTCTCTTTTGTGCCCTACGTGGCACCTTTCCTTCGTGTACCACGTACACACCTCCTGTCGTGCCCCTCGTGCGGACACTTTGTTTTCCTTCCGATCCAAACATTTGTTCCTTTAGGTCTTCTTCCTGGTGGTGACTTCCTTGGGTGTTGGTGAAAGACTCTTATCAGGTGGCAGTCATCAACGATTATATATGCGTGTCTAATTTTTCACCTTGGCGTCTACTTTTCAGTCCGCTCCACTGCATTCTACTTCGCTACGCTTCATTTCTTTCATTTCATTTCACTCCATTACGCTCCACTTCGTGTCCCTTCGCTTCGCTCCCCTGCAAAGCAGACGCCAAGGCGTGGCAACTGTAGACATGCGATTTTGACTCCACCGCGGGCAAATTTCATATTGCACCATGATGCTACAAATGGCCCTCCTTTTGCCTTGCAAGAGTATTTTCTCATCATTCTGGGCCTCACCCAATTCTTCCCCGGTGCTTCCCCTTCATTTCCAAGTCTCGTCGGAGGTCGTGGGCAGCATTTTCAGATCGCGTCAGGTATGGCAGACGCGTTTATAAAGGCAGCCGAAATACGTCCGGTCTGGTGGACACGATTATGCTCGTTTATCCGCCTTTTGGCACATGCTCCAATTGGAATCGCATCCACCATGGCCGCCGCGATTAGGCCCTGGACCTAAAATCGTCGCACTCAAGAGCACCCATGCGTCGAGTCACGGCGGATCTTTGAATCGCGTCCGCGTGAACCGCCGCGGTTTTAAAGTCAAACCCTAAGGTCTCCAGCTAGGACCGGAGCATTTATGAGCCCCATGCTTCGAATCATAGCGAATTTAGAATCGCATCCTCACGTGTCACCGCATTTTCAAAGCCATCAATCAAATCAACATCGATTCTGTCAGAAGATCGATTCGTAGGAAAACGCGACGTCTTTGCCCGATGTGATTCTCAACGTAAATGGGCTATGATCATCATGCGCCTATCCCATCAAATTGACTTTTGAATCGCGGTGCTCATACCCGACGCGTTTTCAGTTCATAGTTGCGGCGGCTGTGCCTAACGCGATTCAAGCCTTCCACCTCTATAAATAGAGCCCCGAGGGTCATTTGTAAGACGGAGCCCTCAGACACGGCGAAGCCCTGCTGAATTACCGCCTCGACTTCCGAGCCAAGGGGACCTTCTACTTCAAGACCTTCATTCGATTCCTTAGAGTTCGGAGCCGGCATCTCCTCCATCATCCACGTACATCGAGGCAGGAGCATCTTCCTCCTCTTCGTCCATCCAATCGGCAGTGCCGCCGTGCCATTCATTCATTGGGGAAGCACCCCCCCCTTTCTCTTCCTCTTCTGTTTGTATCATCTCCCTACGAGCCCCACGTGGCTCTTTTACTCCTTTTTTTATACGCACACATATGCATGCATACACACACACACACCTACCTTTTAGGGGTTTAAAAGCCACCAC
Source organism: Colocasia esculenta (assembly GCA_014218235.1). Lineage (NCBI taxonomy): Eukaryota > Viridiplantae > Streptophyta > Magnoliopsida > Alismatales > Araceae > Colocasia > Colocasia esculenta. The sequence continues at coordinate 14,788,722 of CM024759.1, forward strand.
CCAGGGTGTGTCCTTCTCCGTTTATTCATATTCTTTTATTTTCATTCGAGAATTTGTATACTACACGCGGCTAATCCCCTATTCTTTTTCTTTGTCTATTTTGCAAGGGTAATCAATGAGGAAAGCGCCATCTACCACGGCCAGCCGTGCTCATAGAAGAAGAGGAACCCATGTCCCCGCACAATCTCCCTCAGCTCCATAAGGTACACATCCATGATCACCTTTTCCTTTTGTGCCCTTCACGCACCACGCACACATCACCACTTCTTCTACCCGCACCCCCTTCGCGCGTGCATTCCTTTTCCTCCTTCAACACCCTCGCGTGTCAATCGATTATTAGCAGAGCGATGTTTTCCGTACTGTCTGGTAGTGTTCTGAGGTTCTGGCCTGCTTGTGCATGCCTTGGTTAGCCGACGGCCCTCGCGTGCCTCGTACTTGCTAGGCTTGTCGTGAGTTACAAGCTAGCATTTCGGCGTGGTTTTTGTTGTGCTTGCCCCGCCTGTTCGCCCGGTGCTTGGCACTTGAGGGCTTGTCCCATTCAGAGGTTGTCTCCGTTGCCTGGGACCCCCATCCATGGGAGCCTATTGAGGGAGTGCTCTGGGCTACGAGCGTGCCCTAGTTGGCAGCCGACTTGGTGGACTCTGGAGCCGACTTGGTGGACTTGGCCGACTTGGCCAAGCTGCGGTGTTGCATGCGATTGTGTGTTCTGTGGCAGCTCTATCTCGCTCTTCCGGGGAGGTTAGAGGCGAGAGCCAAGCTGGCGAGCAGAGGGAGTGGCTGGTGTGTCCTCTTGGCTGCCAGTGGTGGTGGCTTGGTTGCTGCTGTTGTGACAGTGTTTCCTCACGACGTTTCCAAGTATGCCTCGTTGCCCTAGCCTGCACGGTGGTTGTAGCCTGGCCGTGTCTAGCTTCCATGGGCATTGTTGGTTTGGCCTTGTTGGCCCGTGCTTCTGGTGGTTTCCGCTTCGGTGTCCTCTTTGTTTCGTAGTCCCGTTCTTGGATGCCAGTCCGTGGTCGCACCAGCGAGTGTGGTTTCCCGACCTCATGTCGTATCCGGGGTCTAGGGTGGTTCTGCTTGTGGGCCCTCGACCTTGTGGAGGTCTGAGGTGGCTGTGCTTCTGGTGAGACGTCGTTCTCACTTGGTTGTTGTGTGGTCTCGGAGGCTGTGCCGAGGGTTGCTTCTTCTTGGTGCTCGACTCCGTTGGTTTTTACGGGAGTCGTGTGTGTGTCACAACCTTGGTTAGCAGTCATGACGTTGTATTGTTCTGTTCCGCTGCTTTGTAGTACCCTGTTGTAGGTGTTCCTCGCTTTACAGCTTTCTAGTGTAGTTTCCTATTTTTGGAGTTCCCGCTGCTCTGGTCGGTAAGGGACTGGTAATCCCTACTAGGCCTTATTCGCAAGGCTCACCCCCCTACTTCCTTCAGCTAGGGGCTCGTCGTCGCGGGAGCTCGGTGTTGGACGGGTTGTGGAGGCGGCGTTGGCGCCGTATGTTGTCAGCAGCAGTGAGAGCGAGTGTTGTGAGCTCTTGTACCTGAACCTGAGTGAGTTGAGAGTTGTGCTTTGCATGTTCTCGGGGTATACCCCTTAAGGATTGCACCTTTCTTCTTGTACCTGTGCTTTTACTTGGGACACGTTGTATATTGTATATCTTGTTATAGTTATTTAAATTCAATATATATCTCACTAGACTATTTCGTATAACCCTTTCGGGTCTTCGGATCTGTGGGTGGCGACACGAACTTTGGGGTCCCTAGCGGGGGTCCAAGAGGTCGGGTCGTTACAGTTGGTATCAGAGCGTGGGTCTACTGAGATTTGTAATGAGTAAATAACTATAGCTATCCCAAAGAAAGGTACTCGTACGCTGCTGACACCGTCCGACTAGTGTTAGGCTTGTGCTTTCAATTGTTTTACAGGTGTGCGGCTTCCCTGGAAGGTTCGTGTGCGTGCTGCAGGAGGGTTTCAGATGTTGCCATGTCTCTTGCATGGCGAGTGTGGTCACTTGGTGTGTTTGTGCCGTGGTGGCGCGGTTGGCGGTGCACTCGCTGGCAGTGGTCTTTCTCGTGTGGAGGACGCTTGCAGGCAAGTCCAGGCGTGGTGCTCTTGGTAGTCTTCGGCGCATTTGGGTGCGTGTGTGTCGATGTGGCTGAGAGAACCTGCGTGTGGTGTGGCCTTCACTAGTGCAAAGTTGTTGTTTGTGGATCCAGTCGAAGTGTCCCTACCTTGTTGGTTGTTCCCCTGTTGTGGGGTGTGTGCTGTGTTGGTCTTGTGTGTGGTCTCCTGTCTGTGCATTGTTGTGCGCTGTGCTCTGCTCGGTCGGCATTGTTGCTTGGGCTAAGCAGATGTTTTGTGTGCCGTGTTGCATCGCTGGTTGAGCACTACGACACTTGTCTGTGGTTGCTTGTCGGCCTTGTGCTGGCTGGTTGTGAGCTCTAGTGAGGTGCTCCTGGAGTCCTTCTCTGTTGGTTCTAGCGGAAGTGAGGTTTCCCCAGAACTGTGTTGTGCTCGTTTCTGGTTGTTGTTGCATTGCCCTCTAAGTTGAGGTGCATCGCTTGGTTGCCCTGTGTTCTGATGAGGTTTCCCAGAACCGTTTGTTGTTGTCTTGGTGAGGGTTTCTCCCAGGACTGTTCCGTGCTCGTTTCTGTTGTTGGTGTGCTGGCTCAGGGCCTGAGGTATGTTGTTGTTTTGGCTGGTGTGTTCTGGCAGATTTTCCCAGAACTGTGCCTTGGTGGTTCTGGTGGAGGTTCTCCCAGGACCGGCTTGCGTTGCTTCTGCAGTTCTACTTGCTGCAGTGTTATCTCTGAAGGTCTGTGTCATTTGGCATTGGGTTGTGCGTTCTGGTGAAGGTTCTTCCCAAGATTGCCCTTTGTTGTTTTGGGCAGAGGTTCTTCTCAGAAGTGCTCTATGTTCATTTCGGGCCACCGTTGTGTTGCCCCTGTGGTTCGAAGTGTGCCGTTTGGTTGGGCTATGTTCTGGTGAGGTTCTCCCAGGACGTCTCTTGGCGCTTTTGGTGGAGGTTCTCCCCAAAGCTGCCCTGTGTGTTTGTTTTGGTTGTCTCTGCTCTCTCTCTCTCTCTCTCTCTCTATAGAGATGAGCTGTCGTTGTTGTCGGTTGGACTGTCTATGTTACAGTCTGCCTGGGCATTTCCGGTCAAGGTGTGGTGCCTTTGGCCATGTGTCTGGCCGTTGCGCTAGCCAGGTTGCCTTGTTGTTCGTTTCCAAGGTTCTTGACTGTGCTGGTGGGACTTTGTGTGTCCCTGTGGTTTGGGCGGTTTGCTTCACTTTCTTGCACCTGACGTGCTCTCGCAGATGGTGGTCTGGTGAGTGCAGTGGGTGTTTGGTTGGCTATGCTTCTTTTGGAAGTGTCAGTCTTGCGTTGTGGTTTTATCTCTCTCGTTGGTGGAAGAGACTCGTTGCGTGTCTCCTTCCTCTACTTTTCGTTGGTTGCTCGGGTGGTGATGCTCCACTGTGGTATTATGTCACCAGGGTGCTCATTGTTGCAACCTTCTGGTGGAGTCATCTTCCCTTGAGTTGTTTTTGGGTTGAGTTGGTTGCTCCCCTCGTGCCGACGTTTTCTTGTGGCACTGTGGGTCAGTGGACCTGTTCATGGCATTTGTCGTTGTGATTGTTTCTTGCTGCCTGCCTGAACAATTTAGGGCATTGGGTCCTTGTTGTTTTGGTGTGAGGTAGTACCGTTTTCTTGTTGGGTTGCATGCATGAGTGTTGCTCTGCTGTGCACTGGTTTTCTTGCTTGGCTTGCTCGTGCAAGCGTTGTTCCGGTGTGTGCTCGACTGTGCCTCGGCTTGTGCCTTGGAGGCTTTTCATGTCATCATTTTGGTGTTTGGCCTCTCTATCGGTCGTGATGGAGATGGTGCTTCTTGCCCTTGCGCGCTAGGGAGTTGTTGTGGTCTTTTGCTCCCCGTATGGCAGAGTCGGTGCTCCGTGTTTTGTGTGGTCTTTGGAGCCAACGTAGTTGTTGCGCTCTTGAAGTCGTTGGCTTTCCGTGTGCTTATTTTGTGGGTCTCTGGTGGAGAGTCCCCTTCGGTGGGACCTGTGTCTTCTTGGGCCATAGGTGCGATTGCGTGTGCTGCACCTTGAGTGTTTTCTTCGATGCTTCGTGTTTTTGTGCCTCAAGGGCTGGGGCCGACGTGGCATGTTGTGCCCTTTTAGGTTTGCGGTCCTTTGCGTGTGGCTTTTGGCGGGTCTCTGGTAAAGAGTCCTTCCTGTTAGCCCGTGGTGGTGTTTCGGCCGCTGGTGCACCTGTGTTGCACTTTGCTTAGTTTTGGTGGTTGTGGTAGCACCGTGTGCTCGTGCTCGAGTGTTTCAGTTTTGTGCCGTTTGGAGCCCTGGTGCATTGTGTTGTACCTTGGGTGGCTCCTAGTGCTTGTGATAGCACCATGTGTTGTGTCGTGTTCCTGTTCGTGAGATTTGTGTGTCATTTCACGACTTCGCTCGGTGTTGGAGGCGTTAGGCTTTCCTCCTCTGGGACACGTGTGCTAGCCTAAGTCTTGTGGTTGTACCATTACCGCTGTGGGGTCGGTTGTGGTACCCTACTTTGGTCTGGGTCCCTCTGAGGTCGACGTGTTGTTCTCGACCTTTGCGGTTGTTTTGGTTCCTGTGTGGTCGTGCGTCTTTTTGGGGGTTGGCATGTTGGTACCCGCGCTGAGCCCTATGTGCGCATGGTGGGTGTGCTGCCAACTCTTCGTTGGTTCTCCAGTTGTGCGTGGTGTTGGTGAGTCTGGAAGCCGATGGCAGAGTCTCCTGTCGGTTCGTCTAGTGACAGTGAGGCCTATTGGCTTGCTAGTACTCGACCACGTGGTTTGTCGACATTGGGAGGTGTCTAATTTCGACTTAACCTCGGACGTCTTTCATGTTTCTGTCGCGGTGTGCCACGTTGTGGAGCGTGTAGTTTCCCCAATTTTGTGGCTCCGCGTAAGTTTGGTGTCTTTGTTAGACCACGAGGAAGGTCTGGGTGAGACCTAGTGGTGATAGTGGATGTCGTTTTCGCGTGTTGAGGTTTCTTCGCGTGCATTTGGTGTCCTTGTCGGACCACGAGGAAGGTCTGGGTGAGGCCTAGTGGTGACATTGGACGTCGTTCCGTGTGTTGAGGATTCTCTGCAAGCATGATGTTGCTCTGGTTCTTGTCGCTCGCATGGCTTCTCGGTTGGGCTGGTGAGCGATGCTAGCTGCTGCTAGTCGCGTGAGGCTATTCCCCTGAGTGTTGTGCTTGACTCTCAGGCGTTTTTCCTGGTTGTTGTCAGCAACTGTGTACTCTGTCTGGTTTCGTTGGCGATAGAGTGGGTTGCTGACCGGCGATTCTCGTGTTGCTGTCGGCAACTGCGTCCTCTGTCCGATTTTGCTGGCGACAGAGTGGGTTGCTGGTTGGTTGGCCCCAACAGTGGGGTCTGTTGGTGGCTGCAGTCGTGTGGTTTTTGCCTGGCATTTTATGCTGTTCAAGTTGGTTTTGGCGTTACTCAGCACCTGTGGGGTTGTCGTTCCATTTGGACGCCCCATGTGTGGCTAGAGTGAGCCATTGGTTTCTAGGCTTGGTGCTCCACCCGCGTTTGGAGCGTGTTGTGAGCCGTTGGGTTTCAGTTGCGTGCTCCCTGTGTGTTTGGAACTCGTTGTGTGAGCCGTTGGTTTTCCGGCCTCATGTGCACCGTGCACGTTTGGCGGTGTGGGTGATGCCACGAGGAGGTCGTGGTGAGACTTAGTGGCTTTTCGCACCTGCGCTTCGTGTGCTCCACACGTGTTTCGTTGTGTGATTGTTGCCACGAGGAGGCCATGTTGAGACTTAGTGGCTTCTTCGCGCTGGTCTTACGGTTGCCCCATGTGCTTCGTTTCGTGCCTCGGGATCTTTTGGGCTTGCCTCAATTTCGAGGACGAAATTGTTTTAAGGTGGGTAGGATGTAAGAACCGGCTTTTCGTCCGGTGTCTGGGATGAATGGCCACTAACGCGTCCAGGCTGGGTGATGCATTAGTGTCGCATCGTCGGTGTCCGACGCGATAATTATCCTTATCGCGACAAGCTTGTGCGTTGCGTACTTGTCGCACCTTGCTTCTCCGTCGCACCTTCGTGTCACGCCCAGTCTACGGGTCACGACAGTGTTCCGTGCTTTCGGTCGCCTGACACCTGTCAGGGTGGCAGGTGTGTTAGTACGACCTGTCGCGTTGTCGCGGCGTCCATGGGGGACGCGTTCTTGTCGCAGTGCGTTGACCCATCGCTTTAAGGTCCTTAATGCGACACGTCGCTCCATCGCGACTTGGGTATCGAAGGCATAAGGCCTTGGCCGGCGACCCTTCCCCTTTTCCCTCTCTTCTCCTTCCCCTTCAGCAGTGCTTTGCCTCCCTCTCTCCCCTTTATGCATTTCAGGCGAGGAGGAGGGTCGTACGTGGTATCCCGGCGTCGTGGAGCTTGCGTGGAGCAAGGAGGAGGTGGCCAATCCGACGTGAAGGGCCCTATTGGGGTTCGTTCTTCGTTTAAGGTAGGGATTGCGTGTGCTTTTCTTGATCCGGGTGGATTGGGAGCTTTTCGTGCTTTCTAGTTAGTTTAGATAGCTTCTCCATGCTCCCCTCCCCCGTGTGGTATGTGTGTGGCTTGTGGGCGGCCCCGGGATGGAGCATCCCGTGGGTTTGCCTCTCTGCTGGTGTCGCGACGACGGTGTTCATCGCGACACCAGAAGAGGCGTCTGCCCAGTCGGGCGTGACCTTATCGCGACGCGTTTACCTGTCGCGATAAGGATCACTGTCACGATGCATTTGCCTGTCGCGACAGGGTTTTTCTCACGACACTCTGCCCCGTCGTGATAGGGTTGCTGTTGCGGTGCCCTTCCCCGTCGCGATGGTATCGCGATGGCCTAGGGGGATGCAACAGTACCTGTGTTACCTCGGGTGTTTCTGTGGTTTCGGTTGGGGTGTCGACGTGTGCCCCAGGGCAGGCTTGCCCTTAGGACCTTTATGTGGGGAACGCGGCAAGTTACCTGGTTGCATTCAGTGAGTGAAGGTGACACCTTCGTGGCCGTGTCCTGGCGGTGGTGCCAAGAGGGTCGCGTCTGTCTAATAATCGATTGACTGGCAGTCAATCGATTATTAGAAGAGCGATGTTTTCCGTACTGTCTGGTGGTGTTCCGAGGTTCTGGCCTGCTTGTGCGTGCCTTGGTTGGCCGACGGCCCTCTCGAGGGTCCGTGCGTGCCTCATGCTTGCTGGGCTTGTCATGAGTTACAAGCCAATAGTTCGGCGTGGTTTTTGTTGTGCTTGCCCCGCCTGTTCGCCCAGTGCTTGGCACTTGAGGGCTTGTCCCGTTCAGAGGTTGTCTCCATTGCCTGGGACCCCCATCCTTAGGATCCTGTTGAGGGAGTGCTCTGGGCTACGAGCGTGCCCGAGTTGGCAGTCGACTTGGCGGACTCTGGAGCTGAAGGGAAAATGTGGTTTGTACAGCGGCGCTGAGTTGTTTGTAGAACTCTCTTGTCAAGGGCGGGATGCCATGGTTGTTGAGGTGTTTTCTTCCTGGCACGGCCCAGATAGTCCTTTGTCTCACTGCCTCTCTCTGTGTTGGTTCCGGAGCCACGTAGTGGTGCTAGGCGTGGGGCCGCAGCTTGGCCAGGATGCGGTGTTGCGTGCGTTTGTGTGTTCTGTGGCGGCTCTGTCTCGCTCTTCCAGGGAGGTTAGAGGCGAGAGCTAGGCTGGCGAGCAAAGGGAGTGGCTGGTGTGTCCTCCTCTTGGCTACCAGTGGTGGTGGCTTGGTTGCTGCTATTGTGACAGTGTTTCCTCACGATGTTTTCAAGTATGCCTCGTTGCCCTAGCCTGCATGATGGTTGTAGCCTGTCCGTGTCTAGCTTCCGTGGGCATTGTTGGTTTGGCCTTGTTGGCCCGTGCTTCTGGTGGTTTCCGCTTCGGTGTCCTCTCGATTCTGTAGTCCCGTTCTTGGGTTCCAGTCCCTGGTGGCACTAGCGGGTGTGGTTTCCCGACCTCGTGGCGTGTCTGGGGTCTGGGGTGGTTCTGCTTGTGGGCCCTCGACCTTGTGGAGGTCTGAGGTGGCCGCGCTTATGGTGAGACGTCGTTCTCACTTGGTTGTTGCGTGGTCTCAGCGGCTGTGCTGATGGTTGCTTCCGCTTGGTGCCCAACTCCATTGGTTTTTGCAGGAGTCATGTGTGTGTCACGACCTTGGTTAGCGGTCATGACGTTGCATTGTTCTGTTCCACTGCTTTGTAGTACCCTACTGTAGGTGTTCCTCGCTTTACAGCTTTCTAGTGTAGTTTCCTATTTTCAGAGTTCCTGCTGCTCTGGCCAGTGAGGGACTGGTAATCCCTATTGGGCCTTGTTCGCGAGGCTCACCCCCCTACTTCCTTCATCTAGGGGCTCGTCGTTGCGGGAGCTCAGTGTTGGACGGTTTACGGAGGCGGCTGTGGCGTCGTATGTTGTCAGTAGCAGTGAAAGCGAGTGTTGTGAGCTCTTGTACCTGAGTGAGTTGAGAGTTGTGCTTTGCAAGTTCTCGGGGTATGCCCCTTAAGGACTGCACCTTTCTTCTTGTACCTGTGCTTTTACTTGGGACACGTTGTATATTGTATATCTTGTTATAGTTATTTAAATTCAGTACATATCTCACTAGACTATTTCTTATAACCCTTCCAGGTCTTCGGATCTGTGGGTGGCGACACGAACTTCGAGGTCTCTGGCGGGGGTCTGGGTGGTCGGGTCGTTACAGTTATAAATCACTCTTACGAGAATAAGAGAAGAAAGGAAGTGCACGCTATCTCCTGGGAACTTCAATGGTACAACCAACTCGGTGTCCGTGAGGGAATCCACGGAGTACGGAGATTTACAGAAGTCTTAAGAGAAAGGTCACTACACTGCCGATACGGAATGACTGGCCGTGAGTTTCCAATCCCCTAAGAAAGGGCTGCCTATAGGTGCAAACGTTTAGTATAGTACGTGTCTCAATCCATAATCCATCGGTCTTAAACATTGCGGAAAGCAAGTAACATGATGACATGGTCTTGAAACATGCACTTAACTTGACATGATTTGCAATATTTTAAGATATCATTTATTCACTTTAACAAGCTAGAATAGCAAGATGATCAATCAATAGTTTGCAAGAATAGATCATATCATTAAAAGAAAATAGAATAAGCTTTCACGTTGTTATGTCCTTTTTCATGGGTTAATCACTTTTAAGCCACTAGATAGACTGCACATGCTTAATAGAATCAAGACATGTCAACCTTACACTCTAGACAGTGGAAAACAAGTCTCGATTAGGCTCGGTAAATCACGACGGACACAGTCGTCGCTATTTACAAGGTTTAAAACAGTGAACACGTGGGTTCAGACAGTCTTCTAAATCGCGACGGGGTTAATGGTCGCGTTTAGAGATAGTCGATATGAGTAATCGATTCAGGACAGAAACGCGACGGTCTATCCTGACGCATTCATGGCAATCGATGCAGAAACACGACATGCATGTACGACGTGTTCATGCAAGTCGTCTTAAATACAAATCAGGCATGAGAACTGCGGGCGGTAAAATAGTAGAATCGCGATGACCTACGTGGTCGCGTTATTGACATGCACTGAAAACGATGTACACACAGTTAGATGCTATCGGACCCTATCAGAACAGGTCCAAAACTGCGACAGTATGGGCTGTCGCCTTTAGGTAATCGCGACAGGTTACCCTGTCGCGATACCAGTGCCTAATACGCGACGTCTGTACCGGTCGCATTTTAGGTTTCCACCTGAAAATGATGAAAACCGACTCACGGTGCATGCAATGCTTATATCTCTACAACTAGGGCTCCTGGAACAAAAGTGTGTGTAACATCCCATGTTACCTTTGGCCAGTTGCCTTCTGTCGAGGGTGGCGACACCCTGTTTGTCGCCTTCTGAAGGCGACATGTTGATCGTCGCCTTCTGAATGGGAAGGCGGCGGGCACTATGTCGCTTTCTCTCTCTGCTGCCAGCCGCATGCACTTTCGTCGTGTAGCTGTCTGAAGAGAGAGGACAGGTGTCAACCTCCGACAGTGGGAAGGCGGCAGGTCCTCTGTCGCGACCTGGTGTCAGGCCTGCATGGCTGACACGTGACGAGGTCGCAGGTCGACTTGACTTTTAACCAGGGGATAGCGACATGTCCCATGTCGCCTTCAGGATTTTTGAAGGCGACGGGTCCCATGTCGCCTTCTCAGGTTGAAAATCTTAAGTGCCCAAGCCGAGAGCACAAGCCCCAGTTCGTCTCCTTGCTTGGTGAAGGCTTCTCCTCCGACGAACTGAGGCTTGGGGACTCCGTGGGAGGCTTGGGAGGGAAGCCTTGGTGTTTCTTTGCAAGGTAAGGTGTTGGTGGTTGTTGTCCTTGTTCTTCCATGGTTGATCTCTCCCTCATTGTGTCTTCTCCTCTCTTTGGCATGCAATGGATGCTCTTCAAGGGAGAGGATTTTCTCGTTTCGTGGGAGAAGGTTCGTGGATCGTCGGAGCTCGGAGGTGGAGGGTTGCTAGCCTACGAGAAGGGCCCTTGAGGTTGGATCTTCTTCTCGAGGTAGGGAAACCATCCTTCCCCCTAGTTCTACTTGTTTAGGATTTCCAAACCCCTCTTCCAAGCTTAGAACCTCCTTGCTAAGGTGTAGTTATGCATGTGTGATTGTGGTGGTTTGTGTGTTTCTCTTGCATGCAATGGGTTTGTCTTGAGGTTTGAGGGTTGTTCATATGATGAGTGAGATGCATGTGAGTGTAGCCTAGTTGCATGCTTGTTGGGGTTCTTTTGAGGGTGGTTTGAGCTCATTAGAGCCGTGTTTAATTGCCTACATGATCCCCTCCCCACTGATGTGTTTGTAGTGTGGTTGAGGCCTTGTTGAAGGGAGGCTCGGTGGGTGTTCACCTGGTAATGCGACACCTTTGGTGTCGCTACCCATGTGGCGACGCATCGATGCGTCGCCTTCAGGAACTCCTGAAAGCGACAGCACCTCTGTCGGCATCCTGGTAGCGACAGGAGGGCCGTCGCCTTCTGCCTGCTTTCCGCTTCGATTCCTTTTTCCCTTGCTGACCTATTAGGTCACTGGAGCACTAACTTGGTCGCGACAAGGCCTATGTCGCGACCAGATCAGTAGGGTTGCGCCGGCCTGGGTGTCGCCATCGTGATGGCGACACCAGGCCTGTCGCCTTCTCAGACAGAGAAGGGACTTTGCCACCTGCTCAGTGTCTTGCTTCCGCTGCGACTCGGTTTTCTTGGCACCTGTGTTGTCTCCTAGTACAGTGCTACTTCTAGTCTCTCTCTCTCTTCGCCTGGTGCTAGGCACTTGAGGGCTTGTCCGCGAGACAGGTTGTTACCGTTACCTGGGACCCCCGTTTCCCGCGCGCTTGTGTCAGAGGGTGTTGCTCCAGGCGGCGGGGTTTGCTCGAGTCGTTGACTTTGGTAGCAGTAGGGGAAAACGGTGGGACAGCGACGTGGTCGTTTGTGGAGCTCTCTTAGCTGAGACTGGTACGCCGGTAGTGTGTGACTCGTACGGCGCAGTTCAGCTAGTCCGTTCTCACTGCCTCACTCTACGTGGTTCTGGTACCACCTAGAGGCATCAGGCGTGGGACCATAGTCCGGCCAGACTACGGCAGTTGTGGTTACTTGTGGTTCCGTGTCTCACTCCGACGGGAGGTGTCAGACATGGACCGTTGGTCGAGGGTAAGACGCGTGGCGCACCTGACCAGCTGACTAGAGTAGTGTACTGTAGCTAGTGTACTTGTCCAGGCAGTTCGCTATCTGTGTTTACAGCTGGGTTCTTGTGGTGCCTTGGTTTACACGGGTTTTCCGGTCCCGCCGAGTGGCTTAGACCGACGACTGTGTAGTTCTTTCACGCTTCCGCACTTTACTCTGTTTAGTAGATTAGACCTTACTGCTTTATTTTAATTATTGCTCTAGTCTATATGCTTGTGGAACCAGTGGGAGATTGGTAGTCCCTACTGGGCTTCTTCGTGAAGCTCACTCCCTGTTTTGTAGGTGAGACTTCACAGCAGTTCCCTCCGCGGCGTAGCGAGGAGACGGGCCCGCAGTAGTCGGCGTCTCTAGTGGCAGCGTTTCCCCCAGTTCTGTGCTTCACCCTCGGGGTATGCCCCTAAGGGACGTGTTATTCCTTTTCCGTTCTGCACTTGTACTTTTACTACTTTGGGACTTGTACTAGACTTGCACGTTGTGTTAGATTCCTTCTTGCACTAGCTGGTACATTCTTAGTACAGTCGTTGTTATTTACTTTCCGTCACATATCTCGTTAGACCGATCCGTTAGCCCTTCCGGGTCTCCGGACCCGTGGGTGGCGGTGCCGACGGTCGGATCCTTGGTGGGAGCCGGGGACCCAGGCGTCGGGGCCGTTACAGTGTGAAACTTGTTGGGTATGAGGAGAAGAAGAGAACTATGGCTTTGTTTTCATGCAATTTGGCCTCGAGATGTGCGATAAAATGACAGGAACGTAAATAGCCCTATTCATGCACGACCTTTGGAAAACGCTTAATACACCATGCATACTCAATAGAAATTATGGAAACACATGCACATGAAAGTAGACTTGATGAACTATACATTGGTATATGATTTGCTTAGGCTTGGCCCGAGACAACCTACCTTTTGAGTTGAATAAGACTCGTCCTCCCGAAAGCCCTCGCTCTGACCGCTTGGAGGAGAACGTTTAATACTCCCGATACACTGAATAAAAAATGGGCAAAAGGGTGACATTAGAAACTAGACTCAACCCTCTTTCCGGGGGTATAAGCCTTGCATGGTTTGGTCGAGGTTTGACTCACCTTTGGTCGAATCTAAGAAGGGTTCTCAGCACAGATCGATGCAGAACGCAGCTGGGAAGAAGGACTCCGGTTAGGGGCGATTTCCTCCTCCTCTGGTGCTCAAGAGCTGATCCCCACGACCCCAACTATTGGTAAACTCGTCCCCAAGGGTTTTGGGAAGAGTATTTAAGCATCTAGGGTTTTTTAGGAGTCCTAATGTGTATAGGAAAGAAGGGTTGCAGTTTTGGGTTACTACCTTTCAAGTTTTGGTGATTCTCATCCCCAATAGAGTGTATTGGCTATTAGGAGACCCTCTAATAAGGTTAGGCATGAATTTGGGTTGCTAAGTGTGGCTAATTGCCTCAAGATTTACCCTAATTGCCTCTTTCTATTTTCAGCTCTATTAGGGTTACGAATTTCCATGTATTTTTCTTGCTTCATTCTATTCTTGGGCCAAAAGTTGTCCATTGGCCCAAATCTCCTAATGGGTTGTCAATTCACGTTGTTTAGAGTCTTTTCATCATTTTTATTTAATTTATGATCACATTATCTACCCATGATCATGGTTTTCCGACTTTCTTTTCTAATTATGATAATTAGTCACCATGCGTCATAAACTTGGCCAATCGGATTTTTTCGTTGTACGAATTCATTTGTGAATCATTTAGGAATATTGTTTAGGGTTGAACTATTATTTTTATGGAATTTTTTGATGCGTTTTTGCTCATACGATAATGGTAAGTATGTTTCTATTATTCTGATAATATGGAAATTATTTATTTCCATTTATTTAAAAATTTAAATTACTGAATTTCCCGAGGTACTACAGCAATTGATCAAACAAATCATCGATCTTGGGCAACGGATACTTGTTCTTCACTGTGACCTGGTTCAACTACCTGTAATCGATGCACAATCGCAAACTGCCATCCTTCTTTCTCACGAACAACACTGGCGCTCTCTACGGAGAACGGCTCGGACGAATGAAACCCCGCTCAAGCAACTCAAGTAACTAGAGCTTCAACTCACGCAACTCAACCGGAGCCATCCGGTACAGCGCCCTAGACAAAGGCATCATCCTCGGCAAAAGCTCAATGGAGAAGTCTACCTCCCGCTCAGGTGGTAACCCAGGTAGGTCCTCTAGAAAAATGTCGAAAAACTCACACACAACAGGTACATCAAAAACTGACAACCCGCTATGTTCAGATGTGCAAACAGAAGCAAGGTACGCTACACAACCATTACGGATCAAACATCGAGCTCTACAAAAAGAAATAGAAGGTCGACGAGTAGACCAGATATCTCAGAAGCAGAGAACAGGCGCTCCAGGTATCTCAAACCACACGGTCTTCCACTGACAATCCACCACAGCTGAGTGAGCTTCCAACCAGTCCATGCCAAGGATGACGTCGAAGTCATGAAGCTGCAACGCGTACAACCTGGCCGGCAACTGGTGTCCCTGGACCTTAACTATGACACCCTCAAGGTAACCGAAAGAACGCATGTAATCACCGGACAGAAGATCAATCATCACATCACACTGCCTCTTAGGGGTGTGACGAACCAGTGACTTGTAAAACTCCTCGAAAGCAAAACAAAGAGAAGCATCGGGATCAACTGGAACACGAGCAGCTCTACCAAGGATAGGCAAAGTACCTATGACCAGGTTCGACACCTCGGCCTCCTCCCTGGTAAGAGCCATCACACGGCCATGCCCACGCCCACGCCCACGCTACGGTGCCTGCTGGGGCTGCTACTGCTGCGGTGGCTGCTGGTGCTATGGAAACTACTGCTGCGGTTGGTACGGCTAAAACTACTGAGGCGGCTGGTACTACTGGAACTACTGAGGCTGCTGCTAGTACTACCCCTACTGCTGCTGTGGAGGGTATTGGTACTATGGCAACTGCTAAGTAAACTGCAACTGCACTGGCTGCTGTTGGACTTGCCCCATCGGGCAATCCCTCCTGTAGTGGCCTGGTAAACCGCAAGTGTAATAGGTCACCTTCTGCCTGCCCTACTCGGTTCCCTGCTGGACCGACTGCTCTACAAATCTCGACTAATGCTTCTGCTGCTAGCTCCACCCACCCCCGCGAGTGGTCATCTGCCTAAACCTCGAGCACAGGCGGGAGCTGCCTGAACCTGAAGAAGAGGAAGAAGTTGCACTACCACGGCTACCTGCGAGACACTGGTACGGGGTGGTCCTAGAGGAAGCTCCCCCCTATTGCTGCTGCTGCTGGGGCTACCAGGCCTCTCTCTCCAATGCAGTGGCCTTAGCCACCACCACTGTAACACCCTGGAAATTCAGTAATTGGAAAAACCAAAATAAATTGAAAACGATAAAATTGAAATAGCAAAAACATACGTGCCATTAACGTACATACAAAAACCCATTATAAAATTTCATAGAAATCATAGTTCAACTCTAAATAATACTCCCTAATGACGCACGGAGAAATCCGTGCAAAGGAAAATCGGATGGTCCAAGTTTAAGGTGTTTTGCGACTAAGTATCGCAATCAGGGAATAAGTCGGGAAATCATTATCACACATACTTAGATGAGTCATAAAATTAAATAAAATCATAGATGGACTTCAAATAATATCCTCTAATGATCCATAAAGAAATTTGGGTCAATAAAAGTTATTTGGGGTATATTTAAGAGTTATTGCGACTTATTATCGTAATTAGGAGATAAGTTGAAAAATCTATGATCATGTGTATAAAATGTGATCACAAACTAAATTAAAAAAAATGATAGGTGGACTCCAAACAATATGTGGGGATAGTCCATAAAAGAAATTGGACCAATGGACAACTTATGACCCATGAACAAATGCAAGTATGGGAGTAGTAAATAAATAACTTCTGTATTATCGGAATGATAGAACTTACGTACCACTATCGTACGTGAGAGAACACATCGGAAAATTCCGTAAAAATTATAAATCAACCCCAAATATTATCCCTAAGCGTTCCACGAAGTAATTCATGCAACGATAAAATCTGATTGACCTTGTGTATGTCACAATGTGACGAATTACCGAAATATGAAACTAAGTCGGAAACCAGTTATTTAATATAACGAACTAAAGTAAAATATATGTTTGAGATCAAATCATGTTTATTGGGCCAATAGGTGGTCAAATAAAAAGGAAATAATATTTAAAATTCGTATTAACCCAATACCTAATAGTAAAATGGGTCATTTAAGCTTAAACATGAGTTAATTGGGTCATTAATCATGACCCAAATCTAAGCCCAACATGAGAGCACGAATTTGCTCCCTACTACTTGCTATTTGGTGTTGGATTAGGATGAAAATAGCTTCATATGGTAGTTCTAGTCATGGTATGATTCCTACCACAAGATTTAGAAACCCCAAACTCGGAATTAAGCAATCCTAGCATTATAAAACCATCACAAGACCCCCTATGGACGACTTTAGCATGCTACCTTCATTTTTGGACGTGGGAAGAACGACCAGGAGCAAGGAGGACGACCCTAGGATTCGTGAAGAGCATCTTCCCCAAGCCACTGCATCGACCCAGAACCTTCAAGGAAATCTTAGCATTCAAAGGTAGGTGATCTCGGGCCAAAACTAAATGAAACCTATACCATCTTGTAGTGCTGCATGTCTACTTTCATATGCACTAGATTTTCCCAGTTTTCATGATGTATCCGTCGAGTATTAGTCGTTTTCCCTAAGTCGCGCATGTTTAGGGCTTTTTGCATTCTTCAGAAGTTTTATGAGAATAGAGATAGATTTAGATCCAACGCAAAACATGAAAGTTCTTCTACTAGTTGTTCTCTTTATGTTTTATGTTGAGAGTTTTATCTAAATGTCATTAGATTTCAAGTTATAGGCCTTACATGAAGGTTGCAATGAAGTCATGCATGTTTAGGGCTTTTTGCGTTCTTCAAAAATTTCATGAGAATAGAGACCGAATTAGATCTAACCCAAAACATAAACGTTCTTCTACTAGTTGTTATAGCCATGTTTTATGTTGAGAGTTTTATCTCAATGTCATTATATTTCATGTTATAGGCCTTACATGAAGGTTGCAATGAAGTCATGCATGTTTAGGGATTTTTGCATTCTTTAGAAGTTTCATGAGAATTGAGACCGAATTAGATCCAACCCAAAACATGAAAGTTCTTCTAATAGTTGTCCTAGTCATGTTTTATGTTGAGAGTTTTTTATAAATGTTAGTAGATAGAGACATATAAGCATTGTAAGAGAATCACTGCCTGTCTGTGTGTTTTCGGGTTTGTGGTTTGAATCGCGGCCGGTCCAGGCGACGCGATTCCAGTGCCTGGTATCGCATAGACTTTGGCCAATGCGATTCAGTAAACCGTGACTGTGAAGTCCGACACGATTCAACATCTGACCAGTCAACGGTCCACGTGAAACTTCACGCCGCGTGGATTTCTGCGCCTGTCTGATCCGTGACAGGAACACCCGACGCGATTCGACGTGTTTTCCTACTCAACCATTTTCGCCAATTTTTATATTAGTATTTTATTGTTTTTCATGAACGCGACGGGATATCCCGTCGCGATTCAATGTGAAAGGCGACTATGTAGGCCGCCGCGATTTTGATTCTTCACAGTGAGTCATGTTTCGACTGTGCACTGTGTTATGAAAAGCGTCTACTGTGTAGGACGCGATTCAAAGACCGACCCAAGACTTTACTTTTTTGGCTAGTCAGTCAGCATATTAAATCTCTTGGTCTGTAAGCATGTCATTTAGTGTGCATTGGCCTAAAAGTAACCAGCCCACTTGAAAATGGTAATGACATGAATATGATTCTAATGTGTATTATGTGATTGATCTTATGTTCATATGATTATTATCTTGTGATCTCGTTTGATATAAAATCTGTCAAAATAAGTATGTGATATGAATATGTGATGAATACATGACTAGAATGGACTTGTTTAGTTAAGTTTCTATCATTATTTGCATGTGGGTTTTCTTTATTTATGTGCTTTTCGATGTTCCATTATTCATTCATCAATTGCATACATGTTTAGGAAAGATCCGTGACATGTCACTTACACATTTGCACGATTAAGCACACCCTTCTTGGGGAATTGGAAGCTCTCTGCCGGTCATTCCGTATTGGCAGACTAGCGATCTTTTCCTTAAGACCTTCGTAAGTCTCTGTACTCTATGGATTCCCTTATAGAGACCGAGCTGGTTGTACCATGAAGTACCCTGGAGATAGAGAGCACTTGTACCGTGTACGATCTATCATTAGTCATCCTCTTGTCAAGACATTAAAGAATTATGAAACATAAGATATGCTGTTATATTGTCCCAATAATCTCTTGAGCTATTGTCATGCCTTGACTCTGTGAATGATCATGTCCTTATTACAATGAGCTTGTTATTGGAAATTCGTGTCCATAATATGTATATGTTTGATCGGCACAACGTGGGACTTCGGTCCATTTGACTAATGTATGTGCAATAGGGGCCCTGTCTGGTCCTGGGGAGGAGAGCCCCAATGTACTTATAACCGCGGGAGTATGGACTTGTGGTGCTTGGCATGGCACAAATTTATGTGCAAGATTTGTGGGAATGTGCCTTCATTTGATATGATATGATAAGTTTGATATGATACGTCTGATCACGTGAATATGTGATATCTGTGTGAATATGGCCAAATTCTCGTTTATGTGATACGGACTCATTCTTGAAATTCCTTTGATATGATTCTATTCTTGAATTCCCTATCCATTGCATATGAAATTCAATATTTGATTTGATATGATATTCGTTCTATTCAGCTATTGGACTTGTTAGAGCTGCATGCATTGTCATCATGTTCATGTTCCTATCCTGCCTATTTAAAATGTTAATCATGTATATTAGTGCCCGCACATTGAGATGTAAATCCTACTGAGCTAGTTCGCTCACCCCTATCATCCTGCCCTTTTCAGGCAGTGACGAAGAATTTGTGGACACTAATGGGGCAGGGCAAGAGTGAAGAGCACCCATCTTATGAGGAGTCGACAGTTTAGGAATAGATGTTTGAGTAGTTTATGTAATAGTGAAACATTTTCATGGAGTTTTATTTGAATAATGGGCCCTATGTTTGGCTCGGATGATGTAAGGTTTTTAATTAGTTGAATGGAAATGAAATAAAGAGTACTTTTGATGACAATATTACGGTCTCAAATGTGTTGTTATGTTTAATTGTGACTCTGTGCTACTCAACTGTGATATGTCTATTTGTATCGTTCACGCATCCCGGTATTTATTCTGCTGCTAAATATCGGGGCGTGACAACTACACCCAAAGTGGCACACATATGGGCGGTCATGCCCCATAGCAAATCTGACCTCAGTCCTGCAATGAACCTCTCTGCACAAGCCTGCTTGCTGCTGGCCACATGGGGAACATGCCTAAACAACCGGACAAACTTCTGATGATACTGCGTGTAACACCCCAAAATTTTTATTTAATGGAAAATTATAAAAATGTGAAGATTTTGATTGTTAAACTATAACTACTTTCATGGGATGTAATTAACTTTAATTTAGGATTAATTTGTACTAATAAATGTTATTCCAGTGTCGTACTCAAAGGTGCACACTCCGACAGGGCGACACCGGAATTCTGTAACGAAATTGAAATCCGAGAGCACCATAATTTCCAGAAAAATGTGTTGATATCAGAAATGTAAATATCCGTAATTGTTGACGCGCGTATTTCAAGATTAACTCAACGCAATGATTTTCTAGGTAATTTTTGCTGGGTGAAAAATAAATTCTAAAAATTAAACTAAAATTACCATAATTTGTAAAACCTTTTAATTAGCTTATGGTTGAAATTTCAACTTGAATGGACACCATTTTGGTATAAAAGTTTAGGGTCAAATAGACCAGCTGATTTATAACCCATTTACGTAACCCATTTCTTTGAATAAACTTTGCTTACGTATTATGGGCTACGTAAGCTTATTTCACTTGGGTTAGAAGGGTTACACGTTTTACCATACGTGTAAGCCATGGGAATCATGCATGGTAAATGTGGCTTGGTGGTGGTAAAAGGGTTTTTTACGACTCCACATGTTTGGCTACGTGCCAAACATGCATGGAACTTGAGAGTTTATATAAACTCTCCCTTCACCATTTGCCCAGTCTTGTTGTTGTTGTTGCTGCTGCTGCTTGGTCGTAGCTGCTGCTGTTGTGTTCCTGTAGGTGCTGAGCTGCTCCAACTGAAGCTGCTGCTACTACTTCATCCTTTACACCTGCCGTGGCTGCCACAGCAAGTCTTTTTCTTCCTGCTACTGTTAGTTCTTTCATTGGAGAGGAAAGGAGAAGGACATTTGTCTTTCTTAAGTCAGGTAGGACTCTTTCTTCTTGTCTCCTTCCCTTACTAAGAACTTCATGTTTAAGTGTGTATTACGTTCACACTAAGACTTGGGTTCTTAAATGTCCTTTGAGGTGTTAATCTTATCCTTTGTAATCATGTTTAGCTAGTGTTCATGTTACGTCCAAGCCTACATGTGAAAATCTTCTTATTAGATGTAAGAAATTGTTGTTTGGATGAGTTGTATTCCCAGTTATCATTTTGTCGTATGTTTCATGTCATTGTGTTGTGAAGAATGTACTTCCATTGTCTACTATTTTCTTCCTATTAAGTGGTGTTTAGAAGTGTAAGCCAGACCCATTAGGTGTTGTTAACCATGCTTAGAATCATAGGAACACTTAGATGAGTATTCTGAGATGTTGCACAACCATTTCTGGAAGTTTAGACTGCACATGTCGACAGCTAGAACCCACCTGTCGACAGGGTTCATGCTTACAGAACCCAGATAATGCAGAACCACCAGTAGCTGTCAACAGATAGCCTTTATCTGTCGACAGATGGCCTTCACCTGTCGACAACCAACCTTGGTCTGTCGACAGGCAGTGTTCAGGTTTCAGAAATTTGGTTCTGGAAGGCAGTGGCTGTCGACAGCCACACTCTGGCTGTCGACATACACTATCCTGCCATGTTTCCAGTACCACTTCTTGTCCAATCCTTTGATGACTCACCATACTATTAACCCCACAAGTTGTTCTCTCATTTTTCTTGGATTCCAACCACTATCTTACTAAGAAGGATTACTCAAATGTCATTCATACTCCACCACGGATTGTTCTTGAATACCCCAAGTATACTTGCTTCCTACATAGCTACAATCTTCTGAAGTCATTAGCTTTGACTTCCAATCCTTTGCTACTAGTGAGATCTTGAGTACATGTGTATCCCCATTTGAATCTTTTACAGAAATGAATTATGATGACAATTATTGGGTCTTTGGACTCAAATGAGATATATGCCAGTGCAAGTGGGACTGGTCCAGTCCCAGAAGGAGCACCCGAATTCGTTTAGTGGTCGTACGGAACGATAAATGATCTATGGATGTTTGGCATTGCATCATACAAGCTTGATTAGCCATCATGTTACTTTATCATGAGTTGGATTTGTGTTTGAAACCGAGCGTGAATTGTTGTCATGAACTCTTGACTGTGCAATCTTGTTCAGTACTCTTGTTCTACAATTGTTATCTATTTGACATGATTATCCAATCATCTTTGATATTCAGCAATGCTAACAGTTAAGTTCATTGTCTATTCCTTGGTTATCATACTCCTTTTGATTAGAAGATTGAATCCTACTGAACTAGTTAGCTCATCAAATCCTACTTTTTTAGGTGATCAAGATGAGCAAAATGCTTAAGGGGGAGTGTGCTGAGAGGGACAACCAGTCCTCAGAAGTCCAACATCTTTATTTTTCTTTAGTAATGTAGAAGTGAGATGAAGTTAAGTTTTCTTTTTCCTACTTCTCTTATGGACAGTAATGAGAAGTATAATGTAACTAGGGGTGTTCATGGTTTGGTTTAGTTTGGTTTATAGGAGTTTTTAAGAAACCAAACCAAACTAAATTCGGACCCAACCCGAACCAAACCAAACCGAAGTCCCTTGAAACCAAACCAAACCAAATTAACTTGAAAATAAATGGGCCTTTAGATTCTCTTAGTCTTAAATAAGATTTTAATCACTTGTTTCTCTAATAAATTACTATCAAATAATATTTGAAATGAAGTATTAAATGTTGATGACCATATTAACCTCCATAATATGTATTTTTACATAAATATATTGAAAAAACTTGATAGATATATACAAATTAAAACTTATTATTGTAATTCAGTTTAATCGGTTTGGTTTGGTTTCTAGAACTTAGAAACCGAACCAAACCGAATTTTCTTTTTCGGTTTGGTTTGGAACCAAACCAAATTTTTTCCATGTTCAAACCAAACCGAATCGCTCGGTTCGGTTTGGTTTTCGGTTTGAACTGAATAGTGAACACCCCTAAATGTAACTAAGCTTTCGCTATGACAATGTTAGATGTATGAGAATATAAGTTCTATTTCGTAAGTTTGTTTTCTGTCATTTCCAATAAATGGACATTTATTAGGACGTGACACTGTGCAACTGTCATGTCCCCCTATGTCAACTCATGAAACTGATCCAGTCTCTCACGTCAAGCATAGTCTCGGAAATATTTGTCGTGGAAGACCTCCAAGAACCGCTGCCAAGAAACCTGATCCAATCGCTGCCCTGGAAAGTGTGTCTGCCTCTGAACTCTCCACCACTCATGGGCAGGTCCCTTGAGCTGATACACTGCCAATCTGACATCATCTTCCTCGGCGCACTGCATGGTCTCAAACGTCTGCTCCAACTCATGAGTCCAACTCTCTGCCCTATCTGGGTCATAGTCGTCGAAGAACGTCGGTGGTCAGAGACGTAAAAACCTCTCCAAGAGGGCAGTCCTATCCTCAGTCACTGCCGTCCTCACCCTACCGACTCGGGTACTCCCAGTACCCGACGCCTGCTACACAATTGGCTACGCTGCCGGTGGATCTACCTGTTGCTCTGGAACCACTGGGGGAGGTACCAGTGGCTGTCCACCTACTTTCATCTACCATGGCCGATGAAGCATGGTCCTAAAAAATTGCTCGGCTATGGGGAACCAATCCTCGTACTGTCGTAGTGGGGGATGGTACCACTACTGCTGCTGCTCACCCACTGCTGTCGCTGTTGCTGCCTCCTGAGGCTATGCCACGGACTCCTCCGCTGACACATCCTCCTAAACCTGACCTGGCGCTGGCATATCTGACTCTCCCTGTTGCTCCATCAGCTCTATGTTCTGTCTGCGCCGATGCGGAGCCATATCTTGCACGGCACACAACCAACAAGGTTAATGACACTAACTCGGGTGGCTAGTAGTGTACTTGTACTTCTATTGGGACTTCTTAGTTGCAGTTTAAATCCACTACAAGTCCTGTTAGACTCTCACTCTCATACCAACTGTAACGACCCTGAGAACCCGACCCTCGGCCCAACCGAGGACCTGATTTTCGCAGTCGCTACCCACGAATCCGGGGACCCAGAAGGGCTATAACACATGTCTAACAAAATATGTGAATGAAATAAACGTCAACTACAGAACTAGGAGCACACACGCGGAAGTAGAAAGAAGAGCGAGACCGCAGCGTAACACTCTAGACATAGTCCCAACCATAACGAGTACAAGTAAGCAAAAGGGGAAGAACAAGACCCTTAGGGGCATACCCCGAGGGTGAGGTACAACTGAAGAAAAGAGGAGTCCCACTTCTAGCTATGGGGACGACGATGACTGCCCCGCCTACTCCACCTGACATGCACCCTGCCGCTGCTGGGAAGTCTCACCTGCAAAAAGGAGGGATGAGCTTCACAACAGAAGCTCAGTAGGGACTACCAATCTCCTACTGGCTCTAACAGGCAGGAAAGAATATACATAATTAAGGTAAATGACAGCAATTATATATTCTAACTTACACAGGAAAGTGCGGAAGTAAAACTACTAACTAGCAATGGTACGGAAAGAACAATGCGGTCAGAAATTCCGTACGACTTGCACATTGTGACCACCACACGGATGGTAACATAGATTGAGGGAACCCTGCCTGGACAAGCGACACTAGCAACAGAAACCACTAACACTAGTCAACCAGTCAGGAGCGTCTACTGACGTCTTACTCTCGACCCAGGTCCAGACCTCCACGTCTCGTCAGAGTGGGGGCCAGAACACAAAGTAACCACAACAGTAACCGTCGTAGTCTAGCCGGACTACGGTGTAATGACCATCTTTATACGGGTACGATTATACCAATCCACATCGATATAAAGTGCACCGTCACAATGGGACATGTACCCAACACAACACAGTAGGTAGAGATGTATATAAATAACAAAAGGAAGTACAACGGAATTGAAAGATATTCTTATTCCATCATCATTACACACATTCCACAGTCTATATAGTAGCAATGAAAAGAAACAAAGTCCATAATTATACAAGTCCATAACATAACATTGTCCACATACTAATAAAAGAAAGTGCGATCTAGCAAATAATCCTCCACAAGCTCTGCTACTCCTCTCGCTCAGAGTCGCTCCTCACAATGTCCTCCTCAAGCACAGGGACACCTGTCTCACCTGTATGTTAAAGCAAGTATGAGTCTTCACAAAAGACTCAGCAAGTAACCCATTGGCATATCCTTACACATATCACATTCATCCAACATGGTTCATGTCATAACAAACAAGTACAAATAAATAACCCATAACATGCTATCTACACATGGTCTTAGCTTAAATCATGATATCAAATACAACTCATTCACAACATTTCTCCAATTAACTTGATCATGGAATTAAACACATGGTTACTAACAAACCTAGCATGATATCTATCACTTTTCACATAGTTTTATATCACATAATCACACAATTTTCTTACTGTTTTAACATAAATATAACATGATCACATGGTTTCACATTATTTCACATTGTAACACATTAGCACATCACTTTCACATGAACACTTTGCACATTCACACACATTTCACATTTTTACATATTACCTTTTTTTTGTTGTGACATATAGTCCGAACCACCATAAAGAATGACACACATATCACATAACACATACCTGTCACCTAGGCATTATAGTGACGAATCTTGGTAACTACGCAGAACCGGGAGAAGCCCTCTCCACCCTAACCAGTGGTACTTGTCCACCTCCAAGATTTCATCCTGATGCCCACAGGATATCACATACACATTGAGCCTTCCCATAGAGACTTTTCTACAATACGGCTCCACAGCCTTCCATGGTAGTAGTGTCAATTTCGGCACACATTCTCTTAATCACATTATCTCAATTAATCACATGATTAACATCATTTTACATGCACTTATTGGTCCATTCACATGCATTCCATTCAAACACATATTTCAGTTTACAGAACCTATCATGGCCATCTAAAAGTATTAAAACATGTATAACAGTACCTATACATGCTACTAATCACTGAAAATACTATTTCTTGGATAATCATGCTTAATATAGCTTTTAATGCCTTTAAAATGAAAATAGTACTTGCAGATATTAGAACAGTCCCAAATTTTAGCCATAAACTCTACGCATGGAACATATCACATGGTTAAGTTTTCAAAATTTTCATGATAGTATATTTATTTTTAACACTTAACAGAGATCTCATGCAATTTAACAAGATATTTCAATTAAACATGATAGACAGTGAACAGATGAATCTAATAGTCTCAAAGCATGTATACAGTAACCCTAAGTTCATGAAAATTTTATGTAACAATATCATACATCATATCTATTTAATCTGAGTTTAGACCTATCAAAACATGCATTTTTCCCCTTAACAGAAATTCTATAATTCACAATTATTATCAGAAAATTTACAAGAATTCATGGTTTGACCTAATAACATACTTGACCAACCAAAAAATTTATAACATATGTAAACATCCATAAATCCCCAAAAATCACATCACACAAATTAAATTCACAGTTCTGTAAAAACCAGATGAACTTGACGGCAAGGGGTTTTCCGTCAAGGTGGGTTAACAGCACAATCGATTGCCGTTAACTCAGGAACTTGGCGGCAATAAGGTTGTCGTCAACCTCCTGTCTGCATAAGCTGCAAACCGAACACAGAAAAATGATGAATTTGGGGGTCCAGGACACGAATTAAAAATCTGGAAAAATACCTAATGTGACGGTCCTCGCCGTTCAGACCCGTTAACCTAATAAAGAGTCTAACTCGAGTCCGCCTCCCACGAACGGGTCGGAGCCTCGCAAGGGATATCAAACCACGAGTCCGTAGAAATATAAAGGAACCAGCTCAAATATTCATAAGATCTGCCAATCTCACAAATATTTACATGAAATATACATAGCTGTAGTACAACTGTAACCAAACTACAACAGAACCTGGGGCATACCCCGAGGTGCACAGCAAGAAAGTAAAATTACACTGCTGGTGGTGCTGACCCTCCACTAGACGATGGGTGCGAAATCTCCTGATCTCTCTCACCTGGTAGGAGGTAGGGGTGAGCCTCTCGATTCACTGGCTCGGTAGGGAAACTCCCTAGAAATCGAGCAAACCAACACAGGTAGCAAAGCAACAAATGCTACACTAACAATTTATAATACGATCTAGCAAGATATAAAATTGTAAGTACCACTTACCATTTGCTACTTAACAGGAATCAACGTAAATAAATAAACGGCAACACCAAACAGGTGTACGAGCTACTGTAGAGAAACGCCACACTCGAGCCACATCAACTGGTTCGCGACACCAGTTACTGACCTGGACAAACCACACAGGTCTACCTCTCAGTCTCGCAGCCACAGACGAAAGGTCCAGCTGCCGCTCCACTAAGCAAGTACAAAGAACTGTGGAGTCCAACTAAACCACCACAACCTGCAGGTCACACACCTCGCAGGCCCATGCTTGGCACCTTTAGGGACTCTGGCCCGATCTCCCTAAAGTGAGGCACTGGAAAACAGGACTAGCTGGGGCCCAGTACGTCTACTGGTGTCCGTCTCCCCCAACTACGAGCGCGCTACAAGTGACAACACAACAAATTCTCTCTAGTCGTTGTCCCACTGTCATCTTTCCCTCAGCCGGACGTACTACTCAGCACAAGAGTGAGGGTGTCCAGGAAGACGACAAGACCTCATCGGTACCCAGTATCGGGACAAGCCCCGAGCACTCACGTGCCTGGCTCACACAAAACTTGGGGCTCCCAACTGAAGAGGTATCCACGGAAGGCGTCAAACTACATGCCACGTACACAGAAACCACGTGCACAACGCACAAGCCACGTGAAACCTCTACGTTAACCACGTGAACACCATATAAACCACGCACCACACGCTCCCCGGGCGTAAAGAGAGTGCCAATGCACCTCCTACTATCATCACATATCATAAACTAAGCTAAACGGATAATCGTACACTTACATGCATTCTTGGATAACAACATTCGGCTGCTGTTGCGACAGGGTGTAGCGTCGCCTTTAGGACGCGACGTATCGCGGTGTCGCGACCTGGTCGCGATGCCAAGGATCGTCGCCTTAGCAAGTGCGAACCCTAATCTGGAATCCATCATCCAGATCACCCCAAACTCTTTATAACCTATGGTTTTCATTCCGTTTTCATGCTTTAATATGTTCCTACACATGCTATCTA
This sequence comes from Colocasia esculenta, assembly GCA_014218235.1. Lineage (NCBI taxonomy): Eukaryota > Viridiplantae > Streptophyta > Magnoliopsida > Alismatales > Araceae > Colocasia > Colocasia esculenta. Next base: position 14,816,097 of record CM024759.1, read on the forward strand.
AGGTTTAGAAAGCAGGAAACACATTATCCACCACACACGAACGATTCACAGATCAAACCATAGGAAATCTCCCTACCTTCATGAAGAATGCGAAGAACGATGCCCGCACGACGTTTCCTTCGCTCCACGTAGCGTCCTCGCGGTGGAAACTCGTCAAACCGAGCTCTAACAAGCCGAATCGCCCGAAAATCCCACAGCAAAAACACCCCCTGGCCGAGCAGAGCTTCCGTGAGCTCTGTTCTTCCAGGGTTTCTTAAAAACACAATGCAGTTAAGAACGCGACGCCCTTCTAAGTCGCGACCTGAATGCGATGTATTAGGCTGTCGCCTTAAGCCTGCTGATGTCAGTTCGTGTGCCCAGCACGCGACACGTGGCAGACATGCAAATGTTCACTTAAACTGACGGTTCCATGAACGCGGCGCCATGGGCTGTCGCGATCACAACGCGACGCCCCTCACTATCGCATTAGGAACCGAGAAACAGTGAGCACTTTGGGCAAAATCTCATAACCTACGGAAATCACCTGCCACACACACGTCATCGGCCACACACTGGCCTCCATAACCACGCAAAGACGATCCAAACGGTCGGAACGTTACATTACTATCACCTAAAAAGAAAGTTCATCCTCGAAATTTAAAACAATAGCCAACTATCAAAATTTCCATTCAATCCATACGGTACTATCACCTAAAAAGAAATAAAAACTTACTCAAACAAATATGGATACGCTTTTCTCATTTCTTCCGCTAATTCCCAAGTATCTTCACCACCTTGCCTGTTTTCCCATCTAACCTTTACCAATTCGATTTTTTTATTTCTGAGCTTTTGGGTTCTGTGGCCTGAAATTTGCATTGGATATTCCGGCATTGACATGTCGGGCTTCAAATCATCTCTTTGATAACTAACAACTTGAGTTGGATCTTTGATATATTTTCTTAACATTGAAACATGAAACACATCATGTGCATCAGTGAAATCTGCTGGCAGATCCAATTTATAAGCTGCTTCACCCATCCTTTCTTTTATTTGAAACGGCCCAACATATCTCGGGCTCAACTTGCCTTTCTTATTGAACCTTAATACACCTTTAGTAGGAGACACCTTTAGAAATACATAATCACCGACTTCAAATTGTAATGGTCTGTGTCTAACATCTGCATAACTTTTCTGGCGACTCTGGGCTATTTTCAACTTTTCTTGAATGAATCTTACTGTTTCTGCACATTGACGAACCATTTCTGGGCCCAAAACCTGTCTCTCTCCTACTTCATGCCAATTTAATGGTGATCTGCACGGTCTACCATACAAGGCTTCATAAGGTGCCATTTCAATACTTGAATGGTAGCTGTTGTTATATGCAAACTCAACCAAACCCAAATGACGCTCCCAAATGCCTCCCCACACAAGACAGCAAGCTCTCAACATATCTTCAATAGTCTGAATTGTTCTTTCTGTCTGCCCATCTGTTTGTGGATGATATGTTGAACTGTACCTTAGCTCTGTGCCGACGACTCTTTCCAAACTCCTCCAAAAACCTGAAGTAAATCGAGGGTCTCGATCTGAAACTATAGTGACTGGTATTCCATGCAAAGGTACAATTCTTTCTACATACAGCTTAACTAATATATTAACTGACCATGTCATGCTAACTGGTAATAATCTGTAGACCTTGGTCAATCTATCCACAAAAACCCATATTGCATTATGACCGGATGAACTGGGCAAACCAACTATAAAATCCATCGCTATGTCATCCCACTTCCACTGCAGAATGGGTAATGGCTGTAACAATCCTCCTAACTTCTGATGTTCTGCTTTAATCTGCTGACATACTGCACATCTGGTTATAAACTCTGCAATTTCTCTCTTCATATGCGGCCACCAAAAATGCTTTTTCATATCTTGATACATTTTAGTGCTGCCTGGGTGGATGGTGTACCTCGATCTATGAGCTTCTTCTAAAACCTTATGTCTAATTTCTATATCTTCTGGGACATACAATCGTCCTTTTAGTCTGACCACATTATCATGCCCTAAATTTGTTTCATCCATTCTGAGAATATCTGCTAAATTGGTATCTGCTCTCTGTGCCTCTGCTATCTGCCAGTAAAGAGAAGGCTCCACTGCACTAGTTGCTAATATTGCTCTACGCTGATTGCTTGGCACATATAAGGAATTCTCCGCCATATCCTCATAAAGTTTCCATTCTCTGATCATAAGTTGATTCATAACCGCTTTTCTACTTAGTGCATCTGCCACCACATTTGCTCTGCCTGGATGATATGCCAAATTAAAGTCATAATCCTTTAAATATTCCATCCATCGACGCTGCCTTAGATTCAAATCTTTCTGAGAGAAAATATATTTTAAGCTTTTATGATCAGTAAAAATCTCAAATCTTTCACCATACAAATAATGCCGCCAGATCTTTAATGCAAAAACTACTGCTGCTAGCTCTAAATCATGAGTAGGGTAGTTCTCCTCATGTTTCTTCAATTGCCTGGAGGCATAGGCAACCACTTTACTATGCTGCATCAAAACTGCACCCAAACCTCTCTTGGATGCATCTGTGAACAGAACAAATCCGCCACTGCCCGATGGAATCTCTAAAACTGGTGCTGATGTCAACCTCTTCTTCAACTCTGCAAAACTGCGTCTGCACTCTGGGGACCACACAAAAGGAACACCCTTTCTTGTCAACCTTGTCATTGGTGCTGCTATCTTAGAGAAATCTTGGATAAATCTTCTATAATAACCTGCCAAACCCAGAAAACTCCTAATCTCAAACACAGTTCTCGGCTCTTCCCACTTCATTACTACCTCAACTTTGGCTAGATCCACTGCAATACCTTCACCTGATATCACATGGCCCAGAAACTGAATTTCCTTCAACCAGAATTCACATTTACCAAATTTAGCAAATAGCTGATGATCTCTCAATATCTGCAAAGTAATCCGCAAATGATCTGCATGCTCTTCTTCTGATGCTGAATAAACCAATATATCATCAATAAAGACCACTATAAACTGATCCAAGTACTGATGAAATATTGTGTTCATCAAATTCATAAATGTTGCAGGTGCATTTGTCAATCCAAAAGGCATGACAACAAACTCATAATGTCCATATCTAGACCGGAAAGCTGTCTTCTCAATATCTTCTTCTCTGATCCGCAACTGATGATATCCTGATCTCAAATCTATCTTAGAAAATACTTTGGCTGACTGCAGTTGATCAAATAAATCATCAATCCGAGGAAGTGGATACTTATTCTTAATTGTAACTTTATTCAGCTGCCTGTAATCTATACACATTCTTAAACTGCCATATTTCTTCCCAACAAATAACACTGGCGCTCCCCATGGTGACTGACTAGGTCTAATGAAACCTTTTTCTAATAACTCTTGCAACTGCTTTTTCAACTCTTTCAATTCTGCTGGGGTCATTCTATGTGGTGCTTTAGAGATGGGTAAATTGCCTGGTTGCAATTCAACTGTAAAATCTACCTCTCTGCACGGAGCTAACCCTGGCAACTCATCTGGGAACACATCTGCAAATTCTCTAACCACTGGCACTGAATCTACAGACTTACTAGATTCAACTAGACTAACAGAAGCAAGGTACGCTACACATCCCGCATTAATTAACTATCTAGCTCTAAGTGCAGAAATAATAAACTTGGGAGTGTAAAAAGGCATACCTTGGAATTCAAACACCTCACCACCGGGTCTGCAAAATCTGACTCTCTTCTTTCTACAATCAACCAATGCCTCATAGGCCTCTAACCAATCCATCCCCAAAATCACATCATATTCTTTCAATGTTAGATCATACAATCTTACTGGCATCTAATTCCCATGAATCACTATCGGAACATCTTCTAAAAAGCAGGAAGTCAACAAATACCCTCCAAAAGGAATTTCCACTACCAACTCACAAGACTTTTCTTCTAAGGGAAGTACCATACTATCCAGAAAATCTTCGGAAATAAATGAATGGGAAGCACCCGGATCAATTAATACTCTAGCAGTAAAATCAAAGAAAGGTAGTATACCTTCAATGAGATTGGATGCCCCGCCTGAGCTCTGGTAACTGCCATCACTCGACCCCATCCTCCTCTTTGGTATGGTGCACCTCTGCCTTCCTCTACTGTCCGCTGAAAGGGCTGCTGCTGCTGCATCCCTCTATCATAAGTCTGCTCTCGAGGATACGAACAATTCCTTGCTAAATGTCCTAGCTGCCCACAATTATAACATCTAAAACCTGGATATGTTGTAGGCTGCCCTGCCATACTCTGCTGAGATTCTTCTGGAACCAATGGCCTATAGCCGCGACCCTGTTGAAAGCCTCCTTGCTGAAATCCCTACTGCCTGCCTCTACCACGGCCTCCTTGAAAGAATTTCTTAATCTGCTTACCCCATTTTGCTATTCCAGATGATGAAGAAGCTCCGGAAGGTGCTTTCCCCTTACTAATTCCTCCTGATGGTTGTGGATGCCGAAAGCTACCTGAGCCTAAACCACTTGTTTGAGACTGCCCATGCCTGGCTCGAACAGTCCTCTCAAGTATTGCTGCTCGCTGAGCTGCCTCTTCCACTATTTTACACATTAATGGGATCACTGCATCTTGCAATTCTGGCCTCAGACCTTGAATAAAGTATTCCACCATCATGGTATTATCAGTTACTACATATGGGGTGTACCTGCTCAGGGCTATAAACCTCATCTGATATTCAAGTACCGAGAGATTCCCTTGCTGGAGTGTCCTAAACTGCTCTCTCTTCATCTGCTGAATCTGTATTGGGAAGAAAGAATCATTAAAAACTGACAGAAATTCCGACCATGAAATAGTGTCCTCCATCCTGCCCATAAAAACTGTCTGCATCTTTAATCGCCACCATTCCTGCGCAAACCCTCATAGCTGGTATGCTGCAAGAATCACTCTATCTTCCTGGGGACACCTCATTATCGCAAATACCCTCTCGATCTCATGTATCCAATGCTCCGCTGTATCCGGGTTGGGGCCTCCTGAATATGTAGGGGGTTGCAATCATAAAAACCGTTCCACAAGTACCATAGTCTCTCCTCCAGTAGCTGGTCTCATTGGAACTACCGGTTGTACAGGTATTACAAGAGGTACCTCTACTCCGGGCGGGGTTGGAACTGGAGCTACTGGTACTGCCTCCTCTGGAAATGTTGGTACTGCTGCCGCTGGTTGTACCAGTGGTTGTTGATCCAGTCTTACCCGAATCTCTGTCAAACTCTCCCAGATTCTTTCTATCATCCTCTGCGTAGGATCCTCTCCTGACCCTTGTCCATCACCTCCCACATCTCTCCTTTCGGCCATTACTACTCCTGCATAAACATTATTCCAACAATACAATACACAAGAAATCAATACAAAACCAGGGTCACTACCAGCAGTGGGTTACAGTAAAAACATAGCTATGTAATTTCCAATTCCTTTATATTCTTACGGACCTTTCTCTGATACCAACTGTGACGGTCCTCGCCGTTCAGACCCGTTAACCTAATAACGAGTCTAACTCGAGTCCGCCTCCCCCGAACGGGCCGGAGCCTCGCAAGGGATATCAAACCACAAGTCCATAGAAATATAAAAGAACCAGCTCAAATATTCATAAGATCTGCCAATCTCACAAATATTTACATGAAATATACATAGTTGTAGTACAACTGTAACCAAACTACAATAGAACCTGGGGCATACCCCGAGGTGCACAGCAAGAAAGTAAAATTACACTGCTGGTGGTGCTGACCCTCCACTGAATGATGGGCGCAAAATCTCCTGATCTCCCTCACCTGGTAGGAGGTAGGGGTGAACCTCTCGAGTCATTAGCTCAGTAGGGAAACTCCCTAGAAACCGAGCAAACCAACACAGGTAGCAAAGCAAGAAATGCTACACTAACAATTTATAATACAATCTAGCAAGATATAAAATTGTAAGTACCACTTACCATTTGCTACTTAACAGGAATCAACGTAAATAAATAAACGGCAACACCAAACAGGTGTACGAGCTACTGTAGAGAAACGCCACACTCGAGCCACGTCAACTGGTTCGCGACACCAGTTACTGACCCGGACAAACCACACAGGTCTACCTCTCAGTCTCACAGCCACGGACGAAAGGTCCAGCTGCCGCTCTGCTAAGGAAGTACAAAGAACTGTGGAGTCCAACTAAACCACCACAACCTGCAGGTCACACACCTCGCAGGCCCATGCCTGGCACCTTTAGGGACTCTGGCCCGAGCTCCCTAAAGTGAGGCACTGGAAAATAGGACTAGCTGGGGCCCAGTACGTCTACTGGTGTCCGTCTCCCCCAACTACGAGCGCTCTACAAGCGACAACACAACAAATTCTCTCTAGTCGTTGTCCCACTGCCGTCTTTCCCTCAGCTGGACGTACTACTCAGCACAAGAGTGAGGGTGTCCAGGAAGACGACAAGATCTCATTGATACCCAGTACTGGGACAAGCCCCGAGCACTCAGGTGCCTGGCTCACACAAAACCTGGGGCTCCCAACTGAAGAGGTATCCACGGAAGGCGTCAAACTACATGCCACGTACACAGAAACCACGTGCACAACGCACAAGCCACGTGAAACCTCTACGTAAACCACATGAACACCATATAAACCACGCACCACACGCTCCCCGGGCGTAAAGAGAGTGCCAATGCACCTCCTACTATCATCACATATCATATACTGAGCTAAACAGATAATCGTAAACTTACATGCATTCTTGGATAACAACATTCGGCTGCTGTCGCGACAGGGTGCTGTTGAACCACTCCTATATTTTTACCCTTGTTTTTTGATGATAACAAAATTTATGATTGATTAATTATTATTAAAAATAATTAATATCATGTTTTCCCAGTAAATATAAATTTATGGAATTATCGTTATATGATTTGCACTAGAAAGATAAATCGATGTTCATTCAATACATCGATTTCAGTTCACAAAGTGCCAACAACAATTTCTGTAGAGATGTAACAATTTCCTTACATTCACATTCATAAGGATTCGCTAAGTGTTTTATCGATTCTAAAGAAATCGATCTCAGATCGATTTTTTAAGTGAATGCAAAGAAATCGATACCATAACGATTTCCTTAGTAAGTTCATAACGATTTCTTTATTGATCTCATAACGATTTCGTTAGAAATCATAACGACTTGCCTTCGTAACGATTTCTTTGTCTTCATAACGATCTGATTTCATAACGATTTCCTTAGTGATTTCATAACGATTCCTTTAGGAACTTCACATCGATTTGCACATCGATTTCTTAATTGATTCATAAGGATTTGTGCATGGATTTCTTTATAAAATCATAACGATTTGCATAACGATTTCATAAGTCATACAAATAACGATTTCATAGAAGACAATGATTTGTTTTCTGATTACGTTGAAAAGTCAAATATCTTTCTGAATATCTTTTTGACTGTTGTGCATTAATGAAGATTGTACGTATCACTGCATGCATACAGACTATATCTTCCACTATCATGCTTATCATGTGACCATCTTTTTAGAACAGCAAAATGGCTTTACTACTTTAATGATCATATCTTCTAACGTTGACTGACAACCAGAGACAGCTTAGCTGTCTACTATTTAAGCTCCTAAATGTGTGCAGGTCTCTGACAGCACTGGTAATACAACGTTGGATAAAATAGAAGCCAAAGGATATTTCAGAAGATCTTCTCCTTACGTGCATGAGAAGCAAAGGACCGTTGAACTAGAAGCTCCTCTGCAACATAGAGTCTAACGAACACTTGAGCTTGGAGACAACGGCTACTTCAACGGACACTTCAACGACTATCTTTCAAGTTGAAGATATTTATAGAAGACTGAAGCTCCAGAACAAACTGAGAATAGAGAGAAGAAAAGCAACGCTCCCATTCCTTCTGAAGATTCTTCTGCGAGCATCTGAAAGAGCAAAGTCTCACTCCTTCTTCTGTGTAGCTCCTAGCTCTCTGAGTTCAGTGTAGATCTTTGTGAGAGCCTTTAGCACTGAGAGAGATCATCCCTGTAGATCTTTTATCCTCTCAATCTTTGCTTCAGATCAAGCACCTGTCCTATTAGCTTGATCTAGGGGCGTCTGTTTCCTGAACACATTTGTATGTGTTGTTCCCTTCGTGTGTGAAGGAAGACCTGGGGTTGCCAGGGTGTTGTTCCGTTCATAGAGAAGGAAGACCAGTTGTGTGCTGGGTGTAGAACCACACTGGGGTTTGTACCAGGAGGTTTACTTCTGCGCCTATAAAAGAAGTGGGCTGCCTTCTTGCCCGGAAAAAGAAGAAGACCTGGTGGTATCCAGGGTGTTGTTTCCCTTCGGTTGTGAAGGAAGACCTGGTGGGGTATCCAGGGTGGTGTAATTCTCTTCGTGTGAAGGAAGACCAGCTGAGCTGGGTGTTGTTAGTCCATAAGGGGGACTGTACCCTTGTAGTGAAATCCCAAGAGATTGCTTGGGGACTGGACGTAGGACTCCTGTGGAAAGGAGGTCCGAACCTGGATATATCGCTGTGTCTCTTTGTGTGCTTACTTTGCCTTTACTATACTCCTCTACTAACACTAACAATCTGCGAAGTGCTTTTGTGTGAACATTTTTGTGGACAGGTTTAATTGATCGAAATTTTAAAGTCCCATTCACCCCCCCCCCCTCTGGGCTCGTCAACTGGGCAACAAGTGGTATCAGAGCGAGTCTCTTCGACAAAGAAAGGATCCAACGATCTGAAGAGTAAAGATCCATGGCAGCCCAAGGTAACTTTGAAGGTCAGTCTGTCAACTAACCCCCTCTCTTCGATGGTGAAGATTATCCTTACTGGAAGACCAGAATGGAATACTTTCTTCAAGGGCACGACTATCAAATTTGGTCCATAGTAGAAGAAGGTGATCTGTTAGTCACAAATGAGAAAGCTCAATGGACAGATGATGACAGAAAGAAGATCTTTTTGAATTGCAAAGCTAAGAGCATCCTTTGTTGTGCTTTGAGTAAGAAGGAATTCAACAGAGTTTCAACCTGCAAATCCGCAATGGAGATGTGGGAGAAGCTAAAAATCACTTATGAAGGCACAGATAAGGTGAAAGAAACAAGAATTGACATTCTTGTGACTCAATATGAAAGATTTCAGATGGAGCCAGGAGAAACAATCTCTCAAATGTTCAGTAGTTTTACAGATATCATCAACGGATTAGCTAAACTCGGCAAGACCTACCCAATGGGAGATATGGTCAGAAAAAATACTTAGATCCCTACCATCCTCTTGGACTCCCAAGGTAACGGCTATAGAAGAGGCCAATGACTTGAAGACAATGTCATTGGAAAAGCTCATTGGGTCCCTCATGGCCCATGAGATAAACATGGAGAGATTAGGAGAATCATCTAGTAGGAAGAAGCACACCAATGCCCTCAAGGCAGCAGAAGACAGCTCTGAGGAACAATCTGAAGACGAAGCCAGCAGTGAAGACAGTGAAAAAGAAGAAGCACTATCTAGGAGACTGAAATGCATCTTAGCCAAGAAGAAGAAGTACCAGTCTGGAAGGAGATATTTCAAGAAAAACAAAGAATACAAGAAGCAAGAAGGAAGGGACTCAAAGAAAACTGAGCCTATCTGTTATGAATGCAACAAACCTGGACATCTGAGACCAGATCGTCCTAGGTTAAAGAACACTGGTCAACCATAAAAATCCAAGAAGCTGCACAAGAAATTCAAAAGAAAAGCCATGGCAGCAGCTTGGGATAATAGCAGTGACTCGGACAGCGAGTTAAGCTCAAGCAGTGAGGAAGAAGACAAAGTCAACCTGGCGTTCATGGCCAACACTGAAGAAAAGGAGACATCTTCAGTAAACAACTCCTCAGGTAACTTCAAAAATGCCAATCTACTCCTGATGAGTAAAACAACAAAAAGGCATCCGAATGGGTATGGATAGAGGATGCTCATAAACATCCTTTAGTTTTTAGTTTTTGTTTTAAATTTACATTTCTGTTTTCATTTTAGTTTCAGTAAACTACAATGCTACTAACAATGTTTGCAAGTTATCATTAGATCAATGCAGGCAATAATTATGAAGACTTGACAAACAACTTGTGAAAGGTCAAGACCAACAAGATCTGGCTTGCCTCACATTCAGGGGGAGCCTCATGCTTAGGGGGAGCATACACAAAGGGGGAGTAGTAATCAATTCCTCATCATCTATTATTGTTGAACCCCTCAATGGTAAGAAATTCTCTCAACGGGGGAGAGAATATGCATGGTAAGATGCTTCCTTTTTGGTTTGTGACAAAAAGGGGGAGAGTATGCATGGTATGCATTATCTATGAATTTTCTGTATTTTCTATGACTTAAGTATTTTTGACAGAAAGGTATGCATGGTATGCATTATCTGTGAATTTTCTGTATTTTCTATGACTTAAGTATTTTTGACAGAAAATTCTCATAAATTTTGTCATCACCAAAAATGGGGAGATTGTTGAACCACTCCTATATTTTTACCCTTGTATTTTGATGATAACAAAATTTATGATTGATTAATTATTATTAAAAATAATTAATATCATGTTTTCCCAGTAAATATAAATTTATGGAATTATCGTTATATGATTTGCACTAGAAAGATAAATCGATGTTCATTCAATACATCGATTTCAGTTCACAAAGTGCCAACAACGATTTCTGTAGAGATGTAATGATTTCCTTACATTCACATTCATAAGGATTCACTAAGTGTTTTATCGATTCTAAAGAAATCGATCTCAGATCGATTTGTTAAGTGAATGCAAAGACATCGATACCATAACGATTTCCTTAGTAAGTTCATAATGATTTCTTTATTGATCTCATAACGATTTCGTTAGAAATCATAACGACTTGCCTTCGTAACGATTTCTTTGTCTTCATAACGATTTGATTTCATAACGATTTCCTTAGTGATTTCATAACGATTCCTTTAGGAACTTCACATCGATTTGCACATCGATTTCTTAATTGATTCATAAGGATTTGTGCATCGATTTCTTTATAAAATCATAACGATTTGCACAACGATTTCATAAGTCAAACAAATAACGATTTCATAGAAGACAACGATTTGTTTTCTGATTACGTTGAAAAGTCAAATATCTTTCTGAATATCTTTTTGACTGCTGTGCATTAATGAAGATTGTACGTATCACTGCATGCATACAGACTATATCTTCCACTATCATGCTTATCATGTGAACATCTGTTTAGAATAGCAAAATGGCTTTACTACTTTAATGATCATATCTTCTAACGTTGACTGACAACCAGAGACAGCTTAGCTGTCTACTGTTTAAGCTCATAAATGTGTGCAGGTCTCTGACAGCACTGGTAATACAACATTGGATAAAATAGAAGCCAAAGGATATTTTAGAAGATCTTCTCCTTACGTGCATGAGAAGCAAAGGACCGTTGAACTAGAAGCTCCTCTGCACCATAGAGTCTAACGAACACTTGAGCTTGGAGACAACGGCTACTTCAACGGACACTTCAACGACTATCTTTCAAGTTGAAGATATTTATAGAAGACTGAAGCTCCAGAACAAACTGAGAATAGAGAGAAGAAAAGCAACGCTCCCATTCCTTCTGAAGATTCTTCTGCGAGCATCTGAAAGAGCAAAGTCTCACTCCTTCTTCTGTGTAGCTCCTAGCTCTTTGAGTTCAGTGTAGATCTTTGTGAGAGCCTTTAGCACTGAGAGAGATCATCCCTGTAGATCTTTTATCCTCTCAGTCTTTGCTTCAGATCAAGCACCTGTCCTATTAGCTTGATCTAGGGGCGTCTGTTTCCTGAACACATTTGTATGTGTTGTTCCCTTCGTGTGTGAAGGAAGACCTGGGGCTGCCAGGGTGTTGTTCCCTTCTTAGAGAAGGAAGACCAGCTGTGTGCTGGGTGTAGAACCACACTGGGGTTTGTACCAGGAGGTTTACTTCTGCGCCTATAAAAGAAGTGGGCTGCCTTCTTGCCCGGAAAGAGAAGAAGACCTGGTGGTATCCAGGGTGTTGTTTCCCTTCGGTTGTGAAGGAAGACCTGGTGGGGTATCCAGGGTGGTGTAATTCCCTTCGTGTGAAGGAAGACCAGCTGAGCTGGGTGTTGTTAGTCCATAAGGGGGACTGTACCCTTGTAGTGAAATCCCAAGAGATTTCTTGGGGACTGGACGTAGGACTCCTGTGGAAAGGAGGTCCGAACCAGGATATATCGCTGTGTCTCTTTGTGTGCTTGCTTTGCCTTTACTATACTCCTCTACTAACATTAACAATCTGCGAAGTGCTTTTGTGTGAACGTTTTTGTGGACAGGTTTAATTGATCGAAATTTTAAAGTCCCATTCACCCCCCCTCTGGGGTCGTCAACTGGGCAACAGGTGCAGCGTCGCCTTTAGGACGTGACGTATCATGGTGTCGCGACCTGGTCGCGACGCCAAGGATCGTCGCCTTAGCAGGTGCGAACCCTAATCCGGAATCCATCATCTGGATCACCCCAAACTCTTTATAACCTATGGTTTTCATTCCGTTTTCATGCTTTAATGTGTTCCTACACATGCTATCTAAGGTTTAGAAAGCAGGAAACACATTATCCACCACACACGAACGATTCACGGATCAAACCACGGGAAATCTCCCTACCTTCATAAAGAACGCGAAGAACGATGCCCGCACGACGTTTCCTTCGCTCCACGTAGTGTCCTCGCGGTGGAAACTCGTCAAACCGAGCTCTAACAAGCCGAATCGCCCGAAAATCCCATAGCAAAAACCCCCCTGGCCGAGCAAAGCTTCCGTGAGCTCTGTTCTACCAGGGTTTCTTAAAAACACAATGCAGTTAAGAACGCGACGCCCTTCTAAGTCGCGACCTGAACGCGACGTATTAGGCTGTCGCCTTAAGCCTGCTGACGTCAGTCCGTGCGCCCAACACGCAACACGCGGCAGACATGCAAACATTTACTTAAACTGACGGTTCCATGAACGCGGCGCCATGGGCTGTCGCGATCACAACGCGACGCCCCTCACTGTCGCGTTAGGAACCGAGAAACAGTGAGCGCTTTGGGCAAAATCTCATAACCTACGGAAATCACCTGCCACACACACGTCATTAGCCACACACTGGCCTCCATAACCACGCAAAGACGATCCGAATAGTTGGAATGTTACACCTAAACTCTAGGTGATAGGTCTAGGGACGAAACCCCTAAGTTACTTGCCTCACTAAAAACCTCTGAAGATCGAATTTTGGCAATGAGGCCCTCCTTGGCCAATCCAAAGAGGTGATGTTCTTCGCCTTGATCTGACCTCCACGCTTGTGAAGTCGATTCCCCGGCGTTAGGAGAGCTCCTTCACCTTCAGAAAAATCTCCCAAACGCAGAAGATCGTTGAAGAAGCCTTCAGATCACCGGATCAAGCCTCTCAAACTCTCTCTTCTCTTTCCCCAAAACCCAAATAGCCCTAGGTGAGAAAAGCCCTCTCATTACAGAGACGACCCAAATAAATAGGTTTAGAGTCGTAAGCAACCTCAGTCATAAGAGTCCTGACTGTTGGGGATAGGTTTCCTAATCAGACTCCAGAGAAAACGGGACAGTTTTAGATCTGGAATCCCTAATGCAACTGGAGAAGTAAACGGTCACATAGCTGCCGTCAACCAGAAATATATAGGCATCAATCGATGTTGATGTCTATCTCTTCTGGCCACACAGTCAACGACACAAAAGTTGTCGTCAACAAGCTCTTAACGTTAAGGGATGTTGACGTGAAGTAGAGTTTTGGGCAGAACAATCAAAGCATCAAAACAAATATAATATGCACAGAAATTGAGGGCCTTACATACGGTCCCACGTCTGACCTCTCTAGGTGGTTCCGGAGCCACAAAGAGTGAGGCAGTGAGAAGAAGGACTAGTGGCCTGCGCTGGGAAGAACTCTGAACGACCTCGGCATCCCAGACCAACAACGAGAGCTCTGTAAACGACTCGGCGTTGTTATCCTAACCATTGTTTTCCCCTTCGCTCTAGAGTCCGTGACTCGAGCATGCCCATCGCTCGGAGCACTCCCTCAACAGGCGTACAGGAACAGGGGCCCAGGTAAATGGTAACAACCTCTCACGGTACAAGCCCTCAGGTGCAGAGCACCGGGCGAACGACTAGTGTAGGACCGTACTAGGAACTAGCACTGGTGCCACGGGTATAGAAAAAACCAAGAACGGCGAAGACTCAATGAGAAACGTACTTCGCGTGAATTTACCTGAATCAGTCATTGTCGCGACGACTATGGCTATCATGACACTGTTGCGATGCCAAGGCCGGCCGTGACAATGTGGTGATGCCCCTGGCTGCAGTGATGATGTCGCAGTGCCCATGCCCACCGCGACAGCCAAGGCTATCACGGTCGGCATATGCGTCGCGACATCATCATGACCCTCAGGCCAGTCGCGACCTCAGCAGAGGGGGGTCCCGGGACAGTCCTCCCAAGGATTACCCCAAAAATGGTACAAACCTCACCTACAGGGGGAGGGGAGCATGGGAAACATTAGGAAATCATGAAAATAGACAAACCACCCTCAAAACCCCATGAATCATACATTTAAATAAGAAGATCCTATGCTCAAAGGAAACCTCTCCACGAACGAGGCATGGATCTCTCTTTCCCAAACCCCAATCATGGCAAAGAAGCAAGAAACACAAGGGGGAGGGGAGCATGCTAGAAGGAGAGGAAGAGGGGAGGTCCCTACCTCAAGGTGTAGAGCGAACCCATTGGGGCCTTCTCGTAGGAATGACCGCCACCTCCTCCCTCTAAGAACCACGAGCACGTCGCCTACACGAAGGGGACGTCACCTCCTCGCCACGAGCACCACGAACACACCGGAGAAAGCAAGGGAGCTCGGGGAGGAAAAAGAAGGAAGAAGAAAGGGAAAGAGGGAAATGGGTGCCTGCCTCGGTTTTGAACCGACGGCCCCAGAAATGCGACAGGTCGGGGCGGCGCGACAAGAGCCTTGTCGCGACAGCTCTAGAGGTCGCGACACAATGTCGCGACCGACCACCAGGTCGCGACCCCAAAAGCAGTCAAACCAAAGACCGGTCAAACTAGAACGTGACGGTCTACCAGGTCGCATCAACGTTGTATGCATCTGACACCTGACAAGGCCGTTCTGACAGAAAGGACAAGTATCAGAACGGTCTAAACAAAGTCGCATCGCCTCCAGACGGTGCGGCAAGAACGCGACGCCTCCATACGGCACGTCAAGGATGCGACGCCCAAGGGGGGCGCAACAAGAAGCATGTTGCGACCGACCCTGTTGTCACGACACTATCACGACCAGCAGGTCTGTCGCGACCCTGAGGACGGGGCCAAAGCCCAAAGCGAGCCGGATCTTACAGCCGTGGTATATCCTTAATTTTAGAGGTTTAAACTTTAGTTTAAATGATGTGTAAATAGTTTTCTGGAGGAAGAAAAGGGATTCGGTCGTCTGCCTGATAAGGTGACGGGTTGAACCGTCGTGTTAATTAACGTAACCGTTTATCCCATCGTGTTCTCGTTGTGAGCGCGTCGCTTTGCTGTCACGTTTAGGTGTATCAATTGGTGTATACCGATTGGTGTTATGGTTACAGATTGGCATGATGGCGACATGTCGGGCCGTCGCATTCATGTCGCAACACTAGGCCCTGTCGTGTTTTCTTCTTGTAGTCGCGATCGGTCAGGTCGTCGTGTTCTTTAGGGCAACGGTTGCTCCCGTCACGTTTTGCCTTCCGAAGTATGTATTGTTATGTTGGGCAGTGAAGGTCCCGTATGGACCTAGCCTTGATTATTTAGTATTTTTTTAAGATGTTTAAGTTTATTTAATGTTAATAAAGCATGACTTAGGGTTAATAGATCAGATTATGAATATGTTAATCATGTTAATTATGTTATTATATTAGAGTTATGTGGTTTATGTGTGTAGCAGTTGTATTGTTGTGTAGTTGCAATGGAGGTCATGTGATGACCAATGACAAGTAATTTTAGAACGTGGAATATCATGGTTTATGAATATAGGTTTACGTGTATGTTAAGCATCTGTCGTAGCTTGTGTGTTTGCGGAGTTTGGTGGTCTGACGCCTATTTCGAAATGCCTCTCTAGTCGGGTACCCCAGGTTCTTTGTGAGCCAAGCATGTCATGTTCAGGGTTTTTCCCTGTACTGTGTGTACCGTAGAGGTCTGTGTCGTCTTTCTGGACACCCTCACTCATTGGTTTGTTGAGTAGCCCGTCCGACTGAGGGAAAGATGACAATGGGGCAGCGACTTGTGGTGTGCGAGTGTAACGCCCCGACGCAGAATATCAGAGTAGTAAACAGTTAAATAAATAGTATAGAGCGAGAAATAGACATCAAACCATTGCACAAATTGGAGTAAGCCAAACAATCCAACTTCATTAATAATTCCACCAGTCAACTATTACATTCACTAATTTAGAGGCAAATCTATGGGCCCAGAGTGCTTTATTCAAAACAAAACAAACTAAACTATCTAACTAACTACTAAAAGCTTTGGTTGTCGAAATATAGGGTCACTCCTGCTCCTGATCATTCCCATCTTCATGTGTGTGGTATTCCCCATCAGACTCACCTGAAACACATAAAATAAATAGTGCAGAATGAGCGATAATGCTCAGTAGGACTTAATATCTCGTGTAACAGACATACTTTAAGTGATTAATGTCTTGAATAGCAGAATAACTAGAGAGAATGATCAAATATAGTCAAGAGAGTAATAGCACATGACATCAAGAGAACGATGGTACTTTTAAAAAGAATATTGCAAAACTAGCATGATAAAGGATTGGCCATATAACGGGATAGCATGTAACGTTGCACAACAGTGCACTAATCGAGATTGCACGTTGGTTGATCTTCTTTCAACAGAGAGAACATAGTACTTTGATTGATTGTCTTAGATTAAATCTTGATAGTATGGCGCTTGGATGTTATGCCATACACCCTGATCAATGAGCTCCCGTGGGCAAATGGCACTTTCGGGCGTACCTCCCAAGACCAGATCGGGCCCTTTATAATAATGTCTGACATGGTTATGTTTGTTATCTTAGATAATTAATAGATGGAAAATAGAGTACCAAGGAATAGATGAGAGAAATTGAAGAATAGACGAGAGTATAGAGAGAACGTGAGTAGATGAGAGTGTAAAGAGAGTAGATGAGAACGAGGGTCGTATTCATAAAACAATGACAAACAAATGATAGTAACAGTTGCACAACACACACCATCGTGTGCTGGCAGTCTGGTAGAAGTCACAACCACCCAATAGCCGTGCTACGAACACAAGCTAGAGGTATGGCGTGATCTCAAGGTAAGAGAGAACAATCTAAGGTCGTTGGATCATGCTGATCCCTAAGGGTAAAATGGGTATTGATGGTACAACCTGCTCGTCGGCAATGGACGTCCGCCAAAGCCAAGGAGTCTTACGGAGATCTCAACAAGAAGTTCCTGGTCCTGTCAAGAGTATTCCCAATGGAGAGGTCGTCCAAGCTAAGATAAAGTGGGTACAGTAACATTGTCTGTTTTACCTCGAGTGGTCGAAGGCAGAGGGACGCGATAACGGTATTAAATCACGCGAATAAATCGAAGACAAGTCCTTTTAAAATAATAGAGAAATTTACATGAATAATTGCACTTAATTACCAGATACATTATTGAGTAATTTCAGTAAGGTCGCATGGCAAAAATTCATGTTTGGTGTGTGTATGTGAAAGAAAATCAAAGATAGCATAAGAGAGTTGTGCACATCTTTTAATTAATAAAATCATGTGAATATTATCAAAAATACCTTAACATGTTGTTATTGTTCATAACAGTGTGTTACAGGGGTTAAGCCATGATTATAGAACATGATTAGCATGGTTTAAATGAAAATTAGGGTTTCTGGAAGTCATAGTTAGGTCGCGACGTCAGCCAGCGTCGCGTTCAGGTCGCGACATACTGGGCCGACGCGACGACCATGTTATGGTCACGACGGGTCAGGCCGACGCGTTCAGGTCGTAACCGACGAGCCAACGCAATTAGGTTCAGCCGAGATGCCGACGTGACGACAAGGTTCTTGTTGCGACGTGTCGGGGCGACGCGTTCAAGTCGAGACCGGCATGATCTAAAGATCGTGACGCAGGGTCCTGTCGCGTTAAAAACGCGACATGATGCCTTGTCGTGACCCGGTTGAGAACGCGACCTATCAGTTCGTCGCGTTCTCAGGGTCTCGGCCAGAGCTCAGAAAGTTGGTCAGGCCACCTTGGGTTGCGGTCCATGCAACTATGGGCTTGACACAATGCTCTTAGAAAATTCCTATAAAATCGTATACATGATGAAAAATCACGAAATCAACTTTGAATGAAACTAGACTTGCAGGGGTATCCACAGTAAGAAGTAATTAGACATCCGACATGGTATGATCATGCTATGAACAAGGTACTTCACAATGAACCAAAATCAGACACAGCGATGAAAAACGATTTAATTCGAAAAGAGTATTTGATAGAAATTGAGGAAAATGGAATCATTAGATTCCTAACATCAAGTAGCATGTGCAATAAAAGTTGCAAGGTACATGGATTTAGGGTGAACAAGTCAAGTCGGGTACATGTTCTTAACAGAACTTTGAGCACGAAATACTCATGAATGACATGATGAAAATTGGGGAAAACATGAGGCTTTTGATGCTCGGATCATGGTCTATCTAGGTTTGAAATTAATTTGTTTTTGCTTGAGAGATTGCCTACTTTTGAGCGCTTTGAATCCTAGGGTTTGAATGTAAAGAACTCAAAGAAGCTCTTCGTTCCAAGCCTCCTCCTCCTTGATCTCTTCGTCCAAAAGCTCCTCCTTCTCATCCTCCAAGCTCCAGAGGGTCAATAGGGTTGGCTAGGTACGAAATAGAAGAGTATTTGTATGTTTTAAGTCTCCAAAACACTTAAAACTCTTTTCTCTCCTCCAACTACGAAATTTCATAATTATCTCACCCTTTTCTAGCCTCTATCCTTCTAATTGATATGGGGTGGGCTCTAGATCCGTGGCCAAAGGGTTAGGATAGAGTTCGAACTCTTTTTAGGATAATTATGAGTTATTTTAATGATTATCTCATCCCTTTTTAATTTATTAATAATTTAGGTGTGAATTTAGGCCTCAATATCTCACATCCATCATTGGGCTTCAGCCTTATGGCCCATTAACTCATGTACAAGTTATTTAAGAAAGCCCATCACCTATTTTGCTTAATAGGTTTTTAATTTATTTCCAATTTCTTTTAATTTTAATTTATTTTCTCAATTTAAAAATTGAGAGTTGCTACAGCGAGTGTTCTCTGTTTGGTCGCTTGTAGAGCGCTCGTGGTTGGGGGACGAACACCAGTAGACGTACTGGTCACCAGCTAGTCCTGTGTTTCCACCTGCCTCACTCTGCAGAGTCCCGAAACTCGTAGAGGTGTGTCGGGCGTGGGTCTGCAACTTCTGTTGCTGCAAAGTGGTGTTGGTTGATCTCCACAGTTCTTTGGTTATGTAGTGTGGTTGTGGAGTTGCAGTTGAACCTTTTGTCCTTGACTGCGAGACTGAGAGGTGGTTCTTGTGTTTGTTAGTCCGGGTTGGATACTTGCGTCATGAACTAGTAGTTCTTACTCAAGTAGTGGTGTCGTTCCTTCTGACTTGGGTTTTCAGTAGTTGTTGTTGTGAGTTATGACTCACCGGCTATAGTTTCTATTCATTAGTGGTGTAAATGTGCTAGTGGCGCAATGTGTGGTTGTGGTTCTATTGCAGTACTTGCAACTTTTCAGGTACCCGTACCCTTCTTGGGTAGTTGGTTATTGTGGCACGTTGTGTGCCAGTTTTAGGTATTGTTGTGTGGATCTGTGCTCCGTGGAGGTCGTGTTGTGTGACCTTCCACTTGTGTTTTTACCCTTTTGTGGGTAGTCCTCCAATGTGTTTTGTTACTTTGGGATGTGATGGACTGGCTTCTTACTATCAGTCTAGTTATCTTTCATTGGTGGTCAGCCTATGTGGCTCGTGGTTTAGTCGTTTTAGTTGTTGTGGTGGACTAGTATTTCTTTACTAGTCCTATTGTTTCTTTCGCTTTAAGTAAACCGTGTTAGCTAGTATATTATTTTAAATGTAGTGTAATTATGTTTATTGTAAGCTTGTCATAGTTCTACTATCTGTGATACCAATGAGACCCTGTGTGGTGGAGGTCTTTGTTCCTCTGAACAGTTTTTGGTTGTTGTTTTTCTTTTTGGGAGGTCCATGCTGAGCCTATGACTTTTTTAGGCTCACTCCCTTACAGCTCTTTCAGGTGTTAGCAGCGTATTTGGCTTGTAGAGGCATTGTGGCGGACTTGTACAACCAGCAGTCGAGTTGTAGTTGTTGTTGTGTGAGCTTTTGCTCCCTCGGAATATGCCACGGGTAGTTGTACCTTTCTCTTGGATATGTAATAATGTATTGGGATAATGTAATTTATTGTGAATGAGTATGAATACATGTACTTTATTGTATCTTATACTCTTGTGGTTGTGTTTTATATTCTTACTAGGCACGTGTGTGAGTTATCCCTGGCGAGACTTCGGTCTGTTCGCAGGAGGCGGGTCTGGATATGGAGCCTTATTAGGCATAAATATTCAAGGTCGCTATAGTGGGTATCAGAGCATGGTTTAGTTACAATATGAAAAGACCTTAAGGTTACAATGTCCCAATACATGGTTTAATGTCCACTGCTGGTAGTAAGCTTGCAGTTTCATGTGGTTTTCGCGGGTGTTTTTGTGTGTATATATCGAGTGCATGTGTTATGTGGTGTTAGTAGTTGTTAGTGGTTTAGTTTGGTAAGCAGCGGAAGTTGAGAAGGAATTGATAAATTCAGTTGTGGTATTCAGCAAAGGTAAAGTTGTCTTCTGAGAAGGATATAATCTAGTGTGATGAAGGTGTTTTTAGTAAAGTAGTGGATTAGCATAAACAGTTATATGGCAATGGTTGTGTATATGTGTAAAAAGAATTTGCTATGGACGTAACTGTGTAATGGAATTACAGAGAAAATAGTGTGGTAGTGTGGAGCAGTGTTGTGTTGGAAATTGTTAGATGTAAAGGATTGAGAAATTTGGTGGAGGTAATTGTTATGTTTGTGACTTGTGTCAGTGAGTATTGAGAAGTAGTTAAGATGATAATGTGGTTAGCGATATGGAAGATTTCAGATGATTAAGTGGTTTATATCAGCTTCAGATGACATATTAGTAAGTAGAAGATCAATGACTTGTGGCAGCGGGACTAAGTGTATTTTGTGATCAGAAATGTTTATCAGTTTTAGAAGGATTTGTTCAGAGTTATGAAAAAAGTGCAGGAATGAGAATTGTTGATTAAAGAAAGAGCAAGTGAAAAGGTGGTTGAGCTGGAAAGGACCTCTAAGACTAGTTAAGGATTAGTAATAAGAAAGCAGGTTGCAGTTTTGGATGGCGGTTTGTTATTGTTAGCAAAAACATTTGTTATATGTTGCAGTGTTGCAGAAAAAAAATTATGATGTTTTACAGAGATGTTCAATGTATTGTAACAATTAAGGCAAGGTAATGGTATAAGGTTAGAAAGGTAAGTGGAATTAGCATTATTAGAGCAAGATTTAGTGATTAAGCAAGATCTGATCAGGCATCAAGAAAGGTGTTTCAACTTTTGAGAATTTGGGATTAAGATTTTCGGTAAAGAGAGTGGAATGGAAGGAGGTAGAGGAAGGCTAGTTTAGGAAAGAGAAGGAATGAGAAATATTAGTTAGCAGGCACAGATTTGTAAAGAAACAGATGTGTTAATGGTGATTAAATCAAAGCTTCGAGTAAGATTTACATTTGGATTACAGGATTGTCAGTGTTAGTAACTGTGTTATGGCAGTAATGGTTTCAATGAATAAGAATAGAGATATGATAGTAGAGTACAATAACAGCAGATGAAAGAGAATGGAATTTATAGAGATTGTTTATTTCAGTGGAATAGAGCTTAGTTGTATAGTGTAGGTTATGTAATGTAAGAGAATAATAAAAAGAAAGAAGGGAAAGCAAAATGTTTAAGTTAAAGATTGTAGAATTTTTAGTGTTTCAGTCAGAAATTTCTGTATAAGGAACAATTAAATGATTTGTTTAGTTTAGCTGATTATGGCAGTGGTCAAAAGGTATGTTTGTAACCAGTTAGTAATGATATTTAAAAAGAGGTCAAAAAATGATCAGTGGACTGCCAGGAGGTATGAAAAGGCAATCATGGTAATTGTTCACATGCAGATATTTGCAAGGTAAAAGAATATTACGATCATGAGTTAAAGAAATTGAGCGAGTAAAAGGTACAAATGGTTTATGTACGAGAAGGCAGATCTCAATAAGTGTGAAAGTCAACATGAGTCAGTTAAGTAAACAGAGTAAGAAGGTTCAGAAGTTTGTCATGCAGAGTTTAAAGAATTACAGTTAATTGAGTACAGGATAAGTAAGCAAAGCATGTTTAAGTTACTGGTTGGATAAGTAAAGCAAGTTAGCAGAGTTCACAATAGAATGAATATGGTATTTTCCGGGCAGTATAGTTCAATAACCAGAGAAGCGCATAATTGCAGTGTTATGGTAAGGTATGCCTAGCATATGTTCTGAAATAGATGGCAAAAAGATTGAATGGAAATAGTACATATGAAAGAGTCGCATCAAAGGATTGGAGCTTTAGTTTGGTTCATGGATTAGAGAACAGATATTACAGTATTAAAGATTTGATTAATTGAAGGAGAATTTGAGGTATTTGTAGAGTTAATTGAAAGGGGCAGTGGTTCTTGAGAAGATATAAATTTAAAGCAACGTAAGAAGATGAAACATTTGAAAAAGTATGATTTCAGATTGGCATGTCAGTTATTGTTAATGCGCTGAGTAAAGAAACAATTTGGGTCAGATCATTGTTGCAGAACAAGAATTCTACAGAATGGTAATGAGTGTTCCAAGTAAATGAATTAGTAAGTGAAAGTTACATATGTTACTAGAATGGAACAAGGAAAAGCAAAATAGTAGATGCAGACATGAAGCAATGGCAACCAATGAATAAAATGAAGTTACAGTGAAAATGTGCAAGCAATTGTTGAAGCAGAAAGCAAATTGGTATAGAAATATAAAGAATTCAGATACGATGTTTTGATTTTCTTCGAAGGATTGGCAGTTGGAAATATGAGTAAAATTAAGGTAGAATAGTCAAAGGCAGCGGTTATGGTAAAAGATTTTAAACAAGCAAAATGGCACAGAAAGGGATGTTGCAAACACAACCAAGAAAATGTGAAAGTAGGTTGAGTCCAAGGAGATAAAGTGCCTATAGCAAGATAACATTACTCGAGCTGTGAAAGGTGTTGGGTTTACATGAGTATGTTATGTTGTCATATGGTATGTTTGTTTTTTATGATGAGCAATTGATGAGCATTTCATGAACAATACAAATTGATGTGATGTGAATATGTGAAACATAATGAGAATGTCAAGTCAAGAAAATGTTAATCAAGAAAAGCAAATGCTAATCAATAAAAACATGTCCAACTTGTTCATTTATATGTTCATTATATCTCACTAATAATTGTCTTTTAATGTAGGTGTGAATGTACACAAGACAAGCAACAAAATCCAAGTGCAAAAGAACAAGACAAGCTGCTGGAACAAGTAGCTGTCAACAGATGAATAGTGTGCTGTCAACAGATGAATAGTGCACCTGTCGACAGATACACTGTAGCCTGTAGACAGATACACACAGAAAATGGTTTCCCGGGAGGCTAGTCTTCTGGTTTTTGCAAACCTGACAGCACCTGTCGACAGCAGCAAGTCGGCTGTCGACAGACGGAGTTTTGGGAAGATATAATGGCCAGGATATGATCTATATTTGGGTGTTTCCTTTTGGCATGACTCTCTATGCTTGGACACCACTATATATAGACCATATAGAGGTATTTTCGTAAAAAAGGAGCCTCCACACAAAAAACCCTAAGCCAAGAACAAGAAGAAGAAGGTTCCCCTGTTTTCTGCTTCAACCCTCCGTCCAGGAAAATGAAGATCCATCTTCAGAACGGATTTGAAGCTGGTTTGTCCGTCTTTCAAGCTTCTCCATCAACTGATACCTGTCAAGACAAAGCTTGAAGTTCTTCTGGACGACCACTACGAAGAGTTCTTCATTTGGATTTGATCTTCAACTCAGAACTCTTCTTTTATTCCACCTTTCATATCTTTGTGTGTGTGGTAGTGGTTCAAGCGTTCCTTGTGCTTGATCCACGTGTGGATTGTTGTTCTGATTGCGTGTTTGCATCAGACAATGTGTGTGGTTTGTTGGACAGATCAAGGCTAGAGGATCTGATCTATTGTGGACTTGATCTAGCGTGTGTATGTGTGTGGTTGAGCCGTTGTGCTCGTGTGTGTGTGTTGTACTCAGTTCTTGAGTAGTGTGTCCTCACTGTGTGAGGGGTGGACGTAGGAGTCACGTGGTGTGATCTCCGAACCACCTAAAAATCCCTTGTGCACTGTGGTTTGACTTGTGGTTTGCATTGTGTTGCGCTAGATGCATGCCTAGGGATTTCGTCTACACACTACTTGTTAATTTATTCACACACATTACATCAGATCAAAGGGGTTTTGATTGAGTAGATCTTTTAATCTAAAGTAATTTTCAAATTGCTTAAGTTTCCGCTGCAAATCTATTCAACCCCCCCTTCTAGCTTTGCCATAACTGAATATCTGATCCTAACAAAAGGAAGTAAAACAAAAAGAGAACAGTAATGAATTGATTAAGGCAAGCAAAGCAGAAGATTTGAAGAGCAGTTTGAAGCCAGGAAATGTATCCCTTTTTTTGTTTTGTGAATGGCTTTATTTCTTTTAGGTGGTATTTGGCTGACCGTGATTTCTTTCTGAATGTCGAGGATGACATTTCTTTTTAGGTGGTAGTAATGTAGCATCGTGGCTATTCGAATCTGAGTTTAATAGTTGTAGTGTGGTGCTTTCGGCTAATGTGTGGCCATTGGGCCTTGGTTATGGCCTTTGTGTGTTGTGTGGGTGTTGTGGGTTGAAGGTTTTAGCCCAAACAGCCCACCAGTTCTCTAGTTGAGAACGCAACGGAGGTGTATGTCGCGTTCTTAACGTATCCCCTGCCTGCGTTGCGTTCTCCGCACCGCCTTTCTGACACGTGGCGCTTCGGGTTCCGGAAGGTGACGTCTAGGTCCGTCGCTTTTTTAATGCGATGGTATGCTATGTCGTGTTCTTGCTGTTGAGTTGTTTAAGGTGGTTTGTGGCCAGGCAAAGCTGGGGAAGCTCTATCCAGCGAAGGGAGGTGGTTTACTAGCGTTTTTTGTGATTCCAGTTTGCAGGTGGCTCGTTTGGCACGATTTCCACATGAGGAGGGCGTCTGAAGAGTAGAAACACCGGCAATGTGGTGTTCTTCGTGTTGGTAGGGAGACTTCTCCTTCATTTTGCATTATTTAAATGATTTGAAGCTTGAAAATCATGCTATGATGATGTGTCGTGGTATATCTTTCGTTTTAGAGGTTTAAACTTTAGTTTAAATGATGTGTGAATAGTTTTTAGGAGGAAGAAGAGGGGTTCGACCATCTGCCTGATAAGCTAACGGGTCGAACCGTCGCGTTATTAACGTGACCATTTATCCTGTCGTGTTCTAATTGTGAACGCATCGCTTTGGTCTGTCGTGTTTAGGTATATCGATTGGCGTATACCGATTGGTGTTATGGTTATCGATTGGCATGATGGTGACATGTCAGGCCGTCGCGTTCATGTCACGACACTAGGCCCTGTCACATTCTTCTTGTGGTCTCGACCAGTCGGGTCGTCACGTTCTTTAGGGCGACGGTTGCTCCAATCGTGTTTTGCCTTCCGAAGTATGTATTGTTATGTTGAGCAGTGAAGGTTTCGTATGGACCTAACCTAGATTATTTAGTATTGTTTTAAGATGTTTAAGCTTATTTAATGTTAATAAAGCATGACTTAGGGTTAATAGATCAGACTATGATTATGTTAATCATATTAATTATGCTTTTATATTAGAGTTATGTGGTTTATGTGTGTAGTAGTTGTATTGTTGTGTACTTGCAATGGAGGTCATGTGATGACCAATGACAAGTAATTTTAGAACGTGGAATATCGTGATTTATGAGTATGTTAAGTATTCATTGTGGCTTGTGTGTTTGCAAAGTTTGGTGATCCGACGCCTATTCCAGAATGTCTCTCTAGTTGGGTACCCTAAGTTCTTTGTGAGCCAGGCACGTTGTGTTCGAGGTTTGTTCCGATAGTGTGTGTACCGTAGAGGTCTGTGTCATCTTCATGGACACTCTCACTCGTTGGTTTGTTGAGTAACCCGTCCAGCTGAGGGAAAGACGACAGTGGGGCAGCGACTTGTTGTGTATGTGTGTGTTCTCTGTTCGGTCGCTTATAGTACGCTCGTGGTTGGGGAACAAACACTGGTAGATGTACTGGTCCCCAGCTAGTCTCGTGTTTCCACTTGCCTCACTTTGCGGGCCCTAGAACTCTTAGAGGTGTGTCAAGCGTGGGTCTGCAACTCGTGTTACTGCAAAGTGGTGTTGGTTAGTCTCCACAGCTTTTTGGTTACGTTGTGTGGTTGTGGAGCTGCAGTTGGACCTTCTATCCTTGACTGCGAGACTGAGAGGTGGTTCTCATGTTTGTTAGTTCGAGTTAGATACTGGCGTCATGAACCAGTAGTCCTCACTCGAGTAGTGGTGTCGTTCTTTCCGACTCGGGTTTTCAGTAGTTTTTGTTGTGAGTTGTGACTCATCGGCTATAGTTTCTATTCATTGGTAGTGTAAATGTGCTAGTGGCGCAATGTATGGTTGTGGTTTTATTGCGGTACTGGCAATTTTTCAGGTACCCGTACCCTTCTTGGGTAGTTGGTTGTTGTGGCACGTTGTGTGCCAGTTTTAGGTATTGTTGTGTGGAGCTATGCTCCGTGGAGGTCGTGTTGTGTAGCCTTCCACTTGTGTTTTTACCCTTTTGTGAGTAGTCCTCCGATGTGTTTTGTTACTTTGGGATGTGATGGACTGGCTTCTTGCTATCAATCCAGTTACCTTTCGTTGGTGGTTAGCCTATGTGGCTCGTGGCTTAGTCGTTTTAGTTGCTATGGTGGACTAGTGTTTCTGTACTAGTCCTGTTGTTTCTTTTACTTTAAGTAAACTATTTTAGCTAGTGTATTTATTTTTAAATGTAGTTTAATTATGTTTATTGCAAGATTGACGTAGTTCTACTATCGGTGATACCAGTGAGACCCTATGTGGTGGAGGTGTTTGTTCCTCGGAACAGTTTCTGGTTGTTGTTTTTCTTTTTGGGAGGTCCCTACTGAGCCTGTAATTTTTTTAGGCTCACTCCCTTATAGCTCTTTTCATGTGCTAGCAATGTATTTGGCTTGTAAAGGCATTGTGGAAGACTTGCACCAGCAGCAGTTGAGTTGTAGTTGTTGTTGTGTGAGCTTTTGCTCTCTCATGGTATGCCCCAGGTAGTTGTACCTTTCTCTTGGATATGTAATAATGTATTGGGACAGTGTAATTTGTTGTGAATGAGTATGAATACATGTACTTTCTTGTATCTTATACTCTTGTGGTTGTCTTTTATATTCTTATTGGGCACGTGTGTGAGCTATCCCTTGCGAGACTTCAGTCTGTTAGCAGGAGGCGGGTCTGGATATGGAGCCTTATTAGGCATAAATATCCAGGGTCGCTCCAAAAATGTCTGAATCCTACCGCCCTACACATGCACGGATCATTGCTATAACTACTGCAAAAATCTCGGTGAAAATTGGGAAAGATTTATTGATGTTAATCATCGTTGAACCATAGTTAACGACAATCGATGATGTCGTCAAAAAAATAGAAATCTGGGTAGATGACAATGACCATTGCTGCCAAAATTAAGTTAACGGCACTCAACTATGTCGCCAAGTGTGGTTGACGGCACACTGTCTTGTTGTTAAGTTCATACTGCAGAACAGAAGTATAACAATAGAAGAACTTCATCATAGCATACACTCAGTTCAAAAATAAAATTGTAGTCAAATTTCTAGGGCACTATAATTTAGCTTTACCTTCACTACCTGAAATGTTAAAGAGAGCAGGTATGCGCGCACGCACCCAATAGGATTTACACTATCATGGGCAAATATAAGTAATTAATAGTTTCAAGCTATATGCCATGAACTAAAATATGCAAGTAATAGTCGGTGGGAAAAATATAACTAGCAATGCAATCAAGAGATGTCCAATCAATTTGTGATATCATGTGAGTTGCATGATCAAGTATAAGAGATTCTCATGCTAGAAAATAACATGGGCAATAGAGCAATAAAGTCAGTAGTACTGGAGAGAGAACAATCGGGATTATACAATAAAGTTCTTTACACGCAAGAAGGCCACTAGAGTATCGCTCAAGATAGAAAGATAGCAATGGGAAATATAAGCACGCAAGACATTTCACTAGTAAGCTCTTTGAGTAACCCGCTTTGGGCACTCCACAAGAATATCACGCAGGGTCTACTGGTGCCTCATGCAAGTACGTCCTTCAGCCATTCGAGTTAAGGACCAGCATGCAGTAGCAAGAACAAGTCAAGTCTAGCATGTTTATCACATGTAACAAGTACGTGTCATGCCAAGCACCAATCATGATTCCGCATCATGCCAGACAACATGACTTTGTTAGGGGATCAGCCTAACAATCAACACCTGGGGTAATGAACATCTTTGGGAAACTAGGCAATCAACACCTTGGGGTAACACAACTTTGTCGGGAGCAAATCTGACAATCACACCACAAGCAACACGACTTTGCCAGAAACTCTAGTTCCAGATACGGGCCCACAATCAAGTTTGTATTACGCAAACTGGCATATACCCCATTGAGCCTATCAACTCATGGGTAACGAGAAAGTGTTTTTGAGTCCATGACTCTAATATTATTGATGCACTTCAAGAACGTATCACAAGAAGGTATGTTAACAAGGATAGGCAGGTTGAGAAAGTTTAAGACTATCATGTCAATAGTGATGATTATCGAGAGTGTCATGTTAATAATGATATAGAGTTCAATGATACTTTGAGAATGTCGAGTCAAGAGTTCAATCCAGTAGTATAACATTATATTTACATAGATTTTATCTTTAATTAATAACTTGGTTTCATGTGTTATACTTGATCACTCCGAGAAAGTCAAGATGAGAGAAAGAGGTGCACGCTAACTTCTGGGTACTTCATAGTACAACCTGCTCATCAGCCATGTGGGAATCCATGTTCAGATGAGACTTACGGAGGTCTTGGTCAATGGGTCACTAGTCTGCAGAAGGAACATTCGACGGAGAGTTCACCACAAGCCAAGAAAGGGGCTTTCCTATTATGCAAGAGTGTATGCGCAAGTCGCGCGTGAGAATCGCTCAAGTGTGTGTGTGAGTGTCTTGTAAATATGATTATGGAAACCTCGCATTAAGTAAGTAACAAGAGTGCTAATCAAGAAATAAAAATCATGCATGACCAATTTTAGCAAGTTTTCATGTGCTTATTTTAGCAAGTATGATAACAAGGCAAGAAAGAGAGAGTAATCAGTAAGTAGAGAGCATGATTATTAACTTGAGAACACTTAGAATCATGTCAAGATGTTTACCACTTTTTATGGGTTAAATTAATGCATCATAATACTTTCTAGAACCTTCCTAGAATAGATCAAACTCGCAATGCAAAGAAATGACGCCAAACGACGGAAACAAAGACGTATGCCCCTTAGAAGGTAAATGCAGTCCCATCCCTTCACTTCCTCAATTAATAACTAACTGATTTCTTATTCAAATATCACATATGAATATACCATATTGAATCCCTTTGAATAAGAAATCCAACAAAGAAAACGGCTTGTCAATCCGAGGTTTATAGGAAAAAGTTATGGCCAGTTAAGTAGACATTACGCAAAGGCAAGGTTGTGACATCCTTCTTGTCGCGTTCTAAACACGACAGGTCAATACGTTGCCTTCTGGACAGGGGTTTTGGGTTGCCAAATGCACCCAGTTTGACTCCTACTTGGACTGGGGTGACATGGGGCACTTCTAGGGCTTATAACTCACTGTATAGAGCATGAAAAATTGTGAAACCAAGTTCATTGGATTGCTATCACACTAAGCTAACTACTATAACAAGGAATTAGAAAACCAATCATGTTTATTAGGTAAACTTGACTCTGTGGGATAGACCATAGAAATCTGACACAGTAGAGATGTTTCGGTCACTGCTCTCTACACACACCATGAAACAGAGATATTTCAATCTTGTTTGAAAGTAGACTCAAAGAGAAACATTATTCATGTTGAGTAGTCGATCTGAAAACGACTTAGACGATAGATAAGAGACTCGTAAGACAATGCAAGGGTTTGTTATGACTGAAATAACAATATGATGATACTTGATTTAATTCAATGACACAACAAGATAAAAATTGGGAAAGATAGTACAAACATGATCTGAATATATGCATGCAAGCATGTACGAGTTTAATTAAGGTTTGGCTTAGAGACTACCTACCTTTTGGTGAAAGAAAATTGTGCTCCCAGAAAACCCTAGTTTCAACAGTAGTGCAAAGATCTTCTTAATACATCCAACACACGGCGTAATAATTGGGCAAAATAGTATCATATGAAACTAGACTCGAAGGGCTTTCTAGAGGTATATGGTTTGCTAGGTTTGGTCGAGGTTTTACTAAACTTTGATGTTGAACAAAACAAATCTTGTTTGCAGGTCCGAGTTGGAGAGCACGAGTTCTTCTTGCACAAGCCTCCACCTCGGGATTCCCAGTCTCCACAACCTTCAAGATGCGTCCAGCAACTCTAGGGGTCGTCCCATGGAAGAGAGGGGATTTAGTTTATAAGGAGGGGTGTGTTTAGGAGTCCTAATTAAATTAGGAAACTCAATGTCCGAGTTTTGAAAAATCCTTCCATCCATTAGAGATTTCACTCCCAATTGGAGATGTAAATAATTTAGGAAACATACTTTAGGTTGTACACACGAATTGGGCTCAATTTGAAGTCCAATACATGTGTATTGGGTGAGTATGTAATCTTTTAATCTTAACTAGTTAAGATTTTCAAATTTTAAGGTTATTTTTCTATTTGAATTTATTCGGTGGCCCAAGAGACAACTCTTAACCCATTTTGCTCATTGGATTGTTAATACCTATTGTTTGAAGTCCACACAATTTTTTTATTTTGATTTTTGACTCCTTTATGTATATATGATAATAGATTTTTGACTTATTCTACGATATTAAGTCTCAATAATTCTTAAACATGGTCTAAAATATTTTCTTAGCCAAATTTTTTTCATTATTTAAAGTCTAACTATGATTTTACAAAAATTTTAGATATATTTTTACACATGCGATAATGAAGCATACGTATTTAACTAGTTTGAGATTATTAAATGATCATATTTTTTATTTATCTCTAATTTTTAATTACTAAAATTTTTGGGGGTGCTACAGATAGGATAGGAGAGAGAAGAACTACATGACCTCAGCCATGTAAACTCTTGTCGTGATGTATCGGGGCGTCGCAACAAGGATAAACGTGACCAGAGATCCCATCGCGAAATAGAGGGGTACGTGGACAAATATGCATGGGTTTTCGCGACGGTAAGATAGGTCGCGACAATGATATCACGCCCAGTCGACCCGTCGCAACATGATTCTGGATCCGAAACCCTAATTTTTAGTATGGACAAGGACTCTTAAGCGAAAAATAGATGAAATAAATTAGAAATTAAACTTAATGGGCTCAAGATAAGTTAACAAATGAGCTCAAGATAGTGACCAACTTGGGGCACATTATGAAAAAAAAAAAAAAAAACGGCTAGACTTATGGATCAGATTTTGAGTGTCTATATTGGGGTGGCCTCGAAGATAACATGACGCGTCATTAGGTGTCTTGGGGTAACTTGCAGAAGCCGCTTATAGAAGGCGGCCTTGGGTTTAGCAAGTTTGAGGATATTCAGGTATCCTTGGCAACAAAGCAGATTTGGAACATATTGCATGGCAGTTCGGTAGGCACTGTTTGGAAATATCTATTGCATCGATTTTGAGAAAAAAAAATCTGACAAAATCAAAAGTGATATCAAATGGAAGTAACCCATCTCAACTTGCGTGAAAAGCGATTTGGGTGCTGAAGAGAGAGATGGACAGAAAAAAATTTCTCTCTCCATTTACTCAAAAGCTGTCTTCAAGCCGCTTCCTCAACAGATGACCCGATTTTATCTGCAAAATAACTAATATATCCTCTCTAGCGTCATTTGTAGGAGAAGATGGCAGGGTAATATAGTAAAATACAATAAAAAACTCTTCTCACACTGCGCAGGTCCCAAACGATCAGGTGGCTTTTAAAACTCATCATGGCAAGCCCCTTTTGTGTCAGAAACCTTTACAAAGCGGCTTGTAACAAAATCTCTTTTTGAGACTTCTGTCCCAAACGCTGCCATGCGAGGGAGCGCTATTTAAAAAGACACCTTCTGGATGTAGTAAATCCTTTCCCTCCGAGGGTAATTTTAAAATTGCTACAGAGTTGATTCTAAAGAACTCGAGGAAGATTGTGGGTGATGGGCAATCTACAGATTTTCTAAGGGATATTTGGGTTGGAGACCGGCCTCTCCTCAACTACTACGAATCCAGGGGTGGACAAGAAAACCAGATACCTGTTATTTCTTTTACGGAAATGATGACTGATGCCTCTCACTGCTGGTTATGGACCCAGCTCTCTGTCAACCGCAATATAATTTCCACCCAGCTTACAAATGTGGAGAACGCTGGTATTTGGTCTCCTACCTCCTCTGGTTATTTTTCTGTTAAATCTACCTATGATTGTGCTAGGAGGAAAGATTTTAAGAGGAGCAGTCTTATGAAACTGTGGAATACATCTATTTCACCTAGAGCTGGTATATTTTGTTTGGAAGAAGTTGCACAGAGCTGTACAGGTTGACAGTAGAATTGTTGACTGTGGCATTTCTATGTTTGGTAGACTGGGGTCAGTATCCTCACTCTATCCCTGATCTATTTTAATACCAAACATATCTTTGGTGTCCAAATGTAATTGTTGTCTAGAGTGGCCCATCGTGAAGTTGGTTGCAACCTTTATTACACAACAAAGTTTATCCTACGGATCATATTGCGATTAGGTGCTGGAATATTATGTTCTCTAGCTTCCAATATAAAATCGGCATTCCAATTTGTGGGCCTTTATGCTTTTATTCTTGCTCTATGGGAAATTTGGAACCCGCTTTGAAGAGAGAAGATGGAACTGTCTGGCTATTCAAAATGAAATTTGTGCTATGATTCAAGTGGTACTTGACAGAATACATTTTAATAAAATGTTGTCTAATGAAGAAGCATCCTTCCTGAGCGATCTCAACTTTGTTTCCTATGATAAAGGTGAAGAGGCCGATGGTTATCTTCAGAAGCCTGGCTAATATGGTGGTTTCAGTTTACATGATGATGGGGCCTCCAAGGGCAGTCCAGGTTCCTGTAGTGGGGGTGGTTGTATCAAAGATAGCGATGGGGAAGTTCCATACAAGTTTTGCTTTTGCATATGGTCTGGGCACTAGTATTATTGCTGAGACTCGAGGCTCTCTATGATGGCCTCTTATTTGGCAGTGTCAAATGGTTTCATTGTCTCAGCTGTGTTCTTAGATTCCTTGGTGCTAGTTCATGCTATCAATAATGGCGTTTCTCCATCTTGGCAGGTGCTCTTCTGGTGGAAGGATATATTGGCTTTTTTTCAGAAGTATAATACTTCAATTCATCATGTTTTTAAAGAAAGTAATCAGGTGGCGGATGGTTTAGCATCACATGCTTGGTGTTTGGGATCTAATAGAATCTATTGGCGCAAGGAGGACCTCCCCCGTGCCGCTAAGGGTGCTCTCTTGCTTGACAAAGTGGTCAGTACTGGATGTTTTTCTCCTTTTTGCTTTGGAGTTCTGCTTTAGCCTTTCTCTTTGTTATTCAGGGGTATGCCCCGTAGATCATGTACTCTCAATTCAATATATATGAAATCCTAGTTATAGGGTGATCGCCTGGGGGAGTGGTTCCACCTACCCCCTCTGGGGATAGGTGCACTCGACTGGACGCTAACCCTGTGACTATTTTATTAAAAAAAAAAGTGAATACAGTCCAAGCTCAAATTCAAATGAAGATTTTGTAGATGAGTTTGTTGATGATGATGATGCAATAGGTGGCCAATTTGGCAATTTAATGATGCAGATAATGACTGAGGGGGCATTGTATGATAACATTCAAACATTTAGACTAGCTTTATCTCAGTTTGCAATACTGAATGTGTGACGGTCCTCGTCGATCAGACCCATTAACCTAATAACATGTCCTAATTGACTTTGCCTCCCGCGAACAGGCCAAGACCTCGCAAGGGATATCAACACACATATCCGTGGAAATATAAAAGAACGCACTAAATATATATAAGATTTGACATCTCACACATTTGTACATGAAGTTTACATAGACAAGCCTCAACAAAAGTCAAGATACAGAGAGTACAACAGCTTGGGGCATACCCCGAGCCACAACAAAAAAGAAATCACACTGCTGGTGGTGTTGACCCAACTCCGCTATGGTGCGGCTCTGAACTAGAAAACTGATGTGAACCCTCCTGCTCTCTCTCTCATCTGAAAGGAGTAGGGGTGAGCCTCACAAGTCACTGGCTCAGTAGTGAAACTCCCTCAAAAGCTGAAACAACACCAAACACGTGAAGAGCAAGAGTAAGGCATTTATATAAAACAATTAATAAAGCTATCTGAGAATGGTGTCACAACTGCAATTAACTAAACAGTTCTATACTACTAACATGGATTGAACTTTCATAAATAAACGGAAAACCTCGCTCAGCAGTACGAGCTAAAGAAGGTTAATGCCAAACATGACTCACGAAGATTGGTTCGCAACACCAGACCCGGACAAGCAACACATGACTACCTCTCAGTCTCGCAGTCAAGGACAAAAGGTCCAACTGTCGCTCCACCTCAACAAAGTCAACAAACTGTGGAGACCAAACAACACCACAACTGCAGACCACACTACTGCAACTCCCTGCTTGGCACCCTTAGGGACTCCGGCCCAAGCTCCCTAAAGTGAGGCACAGGAAAACAAGACTAGCTGGGGACCAGTACGTCTACTGGTGTCCGTCTCCCAATCAAGAGTGTGCTACAAGCGACCGAACTCAAACACAACACACAGGTCGCTACCCCATTGTTGTCTTTCCCTCAGCCAGGCATACAACTCAAATAAAGGAGTGAGGGTATTCAAGAAGACGACACAAACCTCGACTACACACACCATACCGGGACAAACCTTGAGCACCACGTGCCTAGCTCACAAAGAACCTAGGGTAACAACCCAATTTGCCACGTACACACAAACCATGCAAAACCGACATTCTTAACCACGACCCGTGCCAATGCACTGCTTACATGCCTTAAATAATTTAAACAATAACACACGTCCACCGCACAACCAGAAACAGACACACTACCCTCAAAGGCAAACAGCTCGGGTGGACACATTTAGAAACACGACGTACACAGATGCCGCAATTCAAAAGATAAATCACGACGGAACACATCGTCGCCTTTAAAACCTAAATCGCGACTAGACATGTCGTCGCGTTCAAAACGCGGCGTCTGGGTCCGTCGCCTTTCAAACCACGGTTTCCATCCTAGCCTTAGCTCCGGAAACCACACAAACCACCTTGTACAGCTATAAAATTCACACATTTGCATTCATGTAAACACCTATACATGCTTTCTACTTACTATAACCATTTCCATGCATTAAACAATTCAATCTCGATCCAAATATTCCAAAACCGTGAAGAAATTCCCCTACCACATAAAGAACATGAAAAACAGTGTTGCACTGGCGTTTCCCGTGCTTCAAACAACCTCCTCGCACTGGAAACACGCCAACACGCTAGCCACAAACGTCGAATTGCCACTGAAACACTCGAAAACCCCATAGCAACCTCTCCCTCGGCCGAACAGTGCTTCCTACACTATTTGGCCAAGGTTCGGCCAACAAAACCTCACAATTTAAATCGCGACGGGTCGTGCCATTGCATTCAAATCGTGACTTACATGACCGTCGCAATTAAACCCTGACGGCCCTGCATGCGACACGCGGCGCGCATTTAGATGCGCACCCAGAAAAAAGGCAACCAAATCGCGACGGGCCATACATTGGCCACCAAACCCATTAAACTACGATCCGAAAATCTGCGACGTTACAGTACTATCACCTAAAAAGAAATTCGTCTTTGAAATCCAGAAAGAAACTTTAGTACATAATTCACAAACAATCATACGTGATGCTATCAACTAAAAGAATTAAAAGCTTACTCAAACAAGTATGGATACGCTTTATGCATCTCCTCTGCTAGTTCCCATGTATCTTCCCCTCCTTGTCTGTTTTCCCATCTAATTTTTACCAATTCTATTTCCTTGTTTCTTAATTTCTGTATTCTCTGACCTGTGATATGCACTGGATACTCCGGCATGGACATATCTGGCTTCAAATCATCCCTGGTGTAGCTAACTATCTGGGATGGATCACGGATATACTTTCTCAACATGGAGACATGGAAAACATCGTGTACATCTGTAAAATCTACTGGGAGGTCTATTATATATGTTGTTTCCCAAATTCTTTCCACAATCTGGAATGGACCTACATATCTTGGACTCAACTTACCTTTCTTACTAAACCTTAGAACACCTTTTGTGGGAGAAACCCTCAAAAACACATAATCACCCACTTCAAATTGTAATGGCTTGCACCTTGTGTCTACATAGCTCTTTTGACGACTCTGAACTATTTGCAATTTTTCCTTTATGAACCTGACCATTTCTGTACATTACTAGATCAACTCTAGTCCCATAACTTGCCTTTCTCCTACTTCATGCCAATTTAATGGTGTTCTACATGGTCGGCCATACAAAGTCTCATACGGTGCCATTCTGATACTTGTATGATAACTATTATTATAGGTGAACTCCACCATACCTAGATAGGGGTGTTCATTTTTCGGTTCAACCCGAAAAACCGAACCGAACCGACCGGTTCGGTTCGGTTCGGTTCGGGTTGAACAATGTCACAGTTCAGTTCGGTTTCACACAGGGAAACCGAATGAACCGAAATATATATTAAATATATTTAAATAATAAATAATATCACCAAAGAAAGCATAGCCCAGTGGGCTAGCACCTTCTGTTCCATTGGGTGGTCCTAGGTTCGATTCCCAGGACAGCCCATCTTCCCTTTCTCTGTGTTTTTTTTTTCGGTTCAAACCGAACCAAACCGATTCGGTTCGGTTCGGTTTGACCATAATTTCGGTTCAGTCCGGTTTGAACAAAAAAAGGTCCAAACCGGACCGAACCGAACCATGAACAGCCCTATACCTAGATGTTGCTCCCAATCACCTCCTTATGCTAAGCAACAAGCTCGCAACATGTCTTCTATTGTCTGGATAGTCCTTTCCGCTTGTCCATCTGTCTGTGGATGATATGCTGAGCTATATCTCAACTCGATGCCAACCACTCGTTGTAAACTCCTCCAGAAATCAGATGTGAACCTTGGATCTCTATCTAAAACAATTGTAACTGGGATACCATGTAATGGTACATTTCTGTCCACATACAATTGTAATCACAGGGATTGTGCTTCCCCTCGACACACGAATGGATATTAAATCTAATGGTATGGAAATATGGAATGTGATCGCCACCTAGTAAGCTGCCTGAATAAGAGAATGATGGCTAGCTAAACTAGGAATAGGAAAAGAGATGGACGGAGGAATAACTGGTGTCGCGGTCGTCGTGGACGTCGCGATAGACTGATATCGCGTC
The DNA here is from genome assembly GCA_014218235.1 of Colocasia esculenta. Classification (NCBI taxonomy): domain Eukaryota; kingdom Viridiplantae; phylum Streptophyta; class Magnoliopsida; order Alismatales; family Araceae; genus Colocasia; species Colocasia esculenta. The sequence continues at coordinate 14,854,061 of CM024759.1, forward strand.
AGCCTACACTGACGCGTCTCATGTCGCGTCACCCTCCGCCGTCGCGTTCTCTGAATGCGGGAGAGGTTGGGTATGGACCTTCTTCTCGTCCTCCAGCCGGCTAGAGAATAAGAGCTTCTCGTAGATCTCACTTGTTTGCCTGCCAATCAAAGAAAAACCACAAAGAAAACACCATATTAGAATATGTTAAGCATAGTAACTATTCTAAAAATGAAGGGAAGTAGGGAATCATGGTGGGAACGCACCTGGGGTGGTTTTTAAACCCCTGTGGGTGTGGGAAAAATGTGGATTGAAGGTGAATGTGCTCTATCTAAAAACAATCATAAAAATGCATGAAGAGAGAAAAGAAGAAGAAGGAAGAAGGTGAGCCCCATTAGGGCGACTCACTGGCGTGGATGCAGTCCCGATGGTGGGCAATAGCTTCAGGAGGATGCTGGAGTCGCCCTCTTCACGTCCCGTGCTCCATTGATGATGAAAAGAGTGAGCTTTGTGGAGTGGGATGTGAAGAAAAATGAAGGAAATGGGTGGCTGCGAGACTAAGTATGGGTGAGAGGAGATTTCGGCAGCCCTTCGGGGTGGTAATCAGGCTCTCCTCGTCCTTGAGGTGGTGCCTTTCTTTTTTAGAGCCATGAGAGAGAAAAGGGAGATATTATCTCTTAAAAATGGCCAAAATTCGGAATAGGAGATAAAGACCCTTTAAAATTGCAAGAGAGAGTCCAAGGGATCCTCACAAGAGTCCCTAGGGCCGAAATCTCGCCCCAAGGGGTTGAGATATTCCCTAGGGATAAAGCTGGGTCAATAGGAGGATAAATGGGAGGTTGTTGCGGAGTCTGGTGTGCTCAGGCATTGTCGCGGCGTATCGTAGGGACGCGACTAGAGACGCGGCGGGTCGGGGCGTCGCGACAGTAAGCCCACGTGCATGGATATCATGCATGGGCTGTCGCGGCGTCCAGGGCCGTCACGACTAGAGTCGCGGCGCTACGATACGTCGCGACTAGGAAATCGAATTATCAGCCAATCACGCAATAGATAAAAGTTATAATTGCACACAAACTCTCCAAAATAATAATGGGCGGGATGTCAAGGCAATTCTAAATGGTTAATGGGCTCAATCAAGGCTAGTGATGGGCTCAAGGTGAGTGACCAACTAGGGGCTAACTAGGATAACATGAAATGTGGTTCAACCCATTAGTCGGAACTGGGTGTCTACAGATTGCCCCTCCTTGGCTTCCTCTTTGCTGGGCAGCGAAGAGGGAGTGGAGTGGAGTTGTCATGAAGTGACGACGAAGCGGAAATGATGCGGAGTGGACTGAAAAGTGAGAGTCAAGGTAAAGAGATACCCGGTCAAACTAACAGGCAACTGGAATCTTCGTGAAAGCCCCGAGTTAGCTGCTCGAGCAGAATGCAAAGAAAAGCACAAGTCTGGACGAGAAGGAGAAAAGAAGAAGACGATCAACCCCTCGATTGAGAGGTACCCTAGCCAATTGGCCTGCAGGTTTCGTCTTGGAGGGACATGTGCGTGCCAGACAGGTAACTCATGACTCTGTCCTGGGAGCGGTTCGCAACCAAAACGGATCAAAGGAAAAGGATGAAAATTTGATAGAGAATCCAGACAGGGAAATTCTTGTCAAACTGATGGGAACAACTCGCTCGGAGGCAAACCTTCCGATTTGGAGTGGAATTGGATTTCTTGTTTTGAAACTGGAGGATGATTGGGCACTCAACAAGGGCTCATCAAAAGTCAGGAATGAGTCAAGAAAGCTCAAAGTCCTACATGATGCATGCTGGACTAAAATAAAAGAAATTATCAAAACGAATGCAAAGAGAAGGAAAAAATAGAAAATATATCAAGGATAATATTGTTAAGCCAAATAAGAACGGGTCAAGAGACTACCTACAACCGCAGTGCAGGCCTGAATCCATCGTTCCCGTACTTAAATAACTCAACGGTCTATCCAACGATTAACAATGTGCACCTAGATTATCACTATTTTTTATAAAGGGGAACTCAAATCCCAGAACACATTGAGAACCAGCCGGTCCTTGAAGTGATATAATAGGTAGAATATCATATAATAATGTGAGGAGTGGGGAAAGAAATACAATACCTGACCTACCTGTGGCAAACTCCTTTTTTGTGATTTTTTTGCATTTTTGTTGACAAGGAACAAACATAACAAGCTCAAACTAACAACATATATTCACAATTATAAACAAACAAACAAACAAACACACAAGGCACAGACACAAAAATAGACCCTCGGGTAGAGAGGCGACGCTCTACATGACCGCGACCTAGTCGCGGCAGAGCACCCCGCCGCGACAAGGTCGCGTCAGATCGCGCTGTCGCGACTTGGACCGAACCCAATAAAACCAGGAAACCGAAGCTTATCCTTATCCTAAGACATCTAGACTAACACTAGGACTCCTAAACCTCTTCTAATGTTATCCTAACACCTAGTTTCGGGATTATAGTAGGAATGGACCTCTTAAGACTCTATAAATAGGAGGATTTGGGGGCTAATCCCGCAGCTAACCCTCTGCTCCCTTTCTTTTTCAATTTTCTCCCCTGTTTCTCCCTCTTTGCCACCATGAAGAGAAACTACTCTGTTTTCCAAGAGGAGATCCCTCCATACTCCGGTCCAAAGGCTGCTAGGGAGTCATATGCCGATCTTCAGCATCTCTCCGACATTCCGGGGCATATTTGCATGCGCCCGGAGCTCCAAGTAAGTGCTCTTTTCTTCAATTTCTGAACTTTCTGCACTTATGTTCTGCTCTGTTTTGTTCTTCCCCATTCTCAAATTCTCCTCTTCTTCTCTACTTCAGATTTTGCCTGGTCAGAGGAGGTTCTCCAAGCTACCATGGCTTTCCCCCATGCTGGAAATGCTTCCACATGCTTCCATTGGCCACTTAAAGGAGTGGGGTTTGGGCACTGTTCTAGTTCTCGCTAAGAAGTACGATAAAATCGTACACGTGTGGGATAGCGTTACAGCGCTAGCGGAGTTGTGGCATCCGCAGACCCACACGTTTCTCTTTCCGACATTCGAAGGCACGATTCTTCTGGAGGAGTTGGAGGTGATGCTCGGCCTTCCACGGTACCAACGGGGTGAGGAACTTGTGGTTTCATATACCATGGAGCCGATCAACTCTTGGAGCATCCTTGCGGGGATCATGACGAGGAAAACGGATTTGCACTCCATGACAAGTGGGATGCACGTCCATCATCTCCCTATTTCACAATGGATCATTTCACAATGTAAGCGCAAGACACACAATTACAGGGCCATTGCTAAAGCGGCTGCGATCTGCATATGCGGGGTCATCCTTTTCCCCACGATGGACGGGGCTATCTCCTTTGCGAATCTCAGCATCGTGGACTCCCTCTCAGAAGGTATGAGCATTGGACAGGCTGCTTTGGGATTCCTCTATGCCGGTCTATCTTCTGCAGCTATGGGTGGTCCCTTCTTTGGCTCCATTATCGCCCTCGAGTTGTGGATGGGCGTTCACATTCAATTCCGGGCAATGGAGGAGTTGGCCACGAAGTGCAAGACGATGCTCAATCATCCATTGGCTTTCATGGGCGGCCCTCTATGCATGAGCACCAAGGCGTGGTGCAAGACGGCGCAGCTGAAAGGACGGAAAGCATGGCGCGATTATTTCAAAAGGATGACTGTGGCCGAGTTTGACACGCGCCCCCGCTTCATGCACGGCCGGATGATTCATCTACCTCAGCGCACCGGGCTTGCCTTGAGGCTGCTAGGCAATGAAGCGTTGTTCTCCTACAACCCGGACCGATGCTATCTCCAATGCGGTGCGGCACGAACGGTGGTTCCGTTCCTCTCACACTTCCCGCCCATTCAAGAGAGGAAGAGGGGTGATGCACAGGACGAGCGTGATATGCGCAGCGCTGTCGTCCATTGGGAAGGATGCGCAATGAGCGTGGTTCAAGCCGAAGTGGAGGAGGATGATGATGTGATCAAAGAATACATTGAAGCTTTGAAGAACATTCAGCCAATGGCAGGGATTATTTGATTTGATTTGCTTTGATTTGTAGGAAAGATGGTAGCTAGGGACGGATTCGTAGCATTTATTTGATTGATAGATAGAATTAGTGAATGTAATGACTTGAATTTGAATGAATAAAATTGAACTTCTCTGCAAGCGCAAAGGGCTCTGTTGATGATGCGACGGTAAGGGGTGTCGCCTTCATTTCGCGGTCGACCGGGGCGTCGCGATTATGTAGCGACGGTCCTGGGTGACGCGACCTTAAAGCGACCGCCCGCTACGTCGCGTTAAGGACCTACTCATTCAAAATCCAAACGGCTCTTCCTCTCCTCCCTTCTGGCTTCCAGAATCCCCAAACTCTCGAACCTTCAAACCTTCTTGCATCCCTCGCTCTAGCTCACTCTTTGACTCTTTCTTTGCTTGAGAGTTCCCCGATTCACGCGGAATCTCAATGGAAGGTGGGAAGAACACCGGCGGGGGCTCGTCCCGTAGGAAGAGACAAGCGGAGCGTCGGAGCTCCCAGAGTCAAGTGGAAGACCCTCAAGTCGAGGAGGAAGCACCCGAGGTCGAGATGGAGGAGGAAGAGGAGGTGAACGCTCCGACCATGAACGTGGAGGAGGAGCGGAAGAAATGGGCCAAAGCCATGAAATCGGTAAGTAACCCAACCCTAAAACCTTGTATGAACACAGAATGATGGTAGACGGAGCCCCTAGAGGGCCTTTGTAGGGCGAAAAGCCCAAGACAAAGAGGGTCAAAGAAAGAGGGCTCCGGCCGGTTTAGGCCTGATAACGTGTCAGCCCGATCCGCCGCGACAGGATGTCGCGGCGGAGCGGGGCGTCGCGACTATGTCGCGGTGACGATGGTAGATGCGACCTTATCGCGGCCCAATAAAGTGACGCGATTAAGTCGCGTTACCCCGTTTTGTCGCGACAAGGCCGCGACTGTCACAACTGTCGCGACTCAAGCTGAACACAGAAAACCTAATTTTTAACTTAACTTGAATGGACCTGTAGGGTGAGATGAGGGCCCGAGTGTCTTGGACACTAGTGCTGGCTGTCTTTCTGGCCTTCCCCCCCTTTCAGCGAGAGCGGGTAGAGGAGATGGGGTTTGGGGAGATTCTCCGGATGGACAGGATGAGGGTGGATCCGGCCCTTACTCAGGCTCTGCGGAGCAGATGGGATATGGAGGCGACCGCCTTTGTATTCCCATGGGGACACATGATCCCCAGCTTGGAGGATGTGAGCTGGATCACAGGGCTTAGAGTCTATGGGCGACCAGTGAGCGGCTATACCTACCCTTGCTACCACGAGCTAGCTGAGCGACTCCTAGAGCTCCCCGTAGAGCGCAGGTCCTCCCTAGCGCCTAGGGTAGCGTTGCAGGAGAGTCTAGGACTGTTCGATGCGGGGAAGAACGCCGGGGAGAGTGAGGATGAGTACCTCGAGCGGCTAGCTAGGGTCAGCCGGAGAGAGTTAGCGAGTGAGCCCGGGCCGCAGGCGGACTTGGACTTGCGCCGCTTTCTCGTCCTCTTTCTTGGTAGACTTTTGTTTGCCACGAGAGGCGATGCAGTCCACTGCCGCTTCCTGCCCTTGCTGGAGGATCTAGGTGAGATAGGGGGGTATGCCTGGGGAGCAGCCTTCCTCGCACACCAGTTCGATAGCCTGAGCGCCTCCGAGCGGCAGACTTCCACGAGCGGGTTTTACCCCTTCCTTCAAGTACACTTTCTTCTCTAACCTCTCTGGAATTAAACTGCATTTTCTTAAACTGCCATCTGACTTGCCTCTTATCTTGTAGGTTTGGGCCTATCTACACCTCCCAGCCCTGGGGAGAGGGGATCTTACACGGCCGGGCCTTGTGCCCATTGCACGCCGTTGGGACTCTCGCCGAGACACACGCCACCTTGCCGATCAGTTGGAGCGGTTGCAGGAGGCCATCGATAGCTACCCCTACCTGGATGTAAGTATTCTAACTTTTCCCTTTTGATTAACTGTTTGATTTCATTGCTTGGTGGTTGATCGAATTTGTTTTGCAGGTGGTTTGGCAGCTGTACCTAGAGGAGGGTGATGAGGGACATCCCTGGTTGGTGCAGGCCCACCCCTACTTTGGTAGGTCGGTGTGGTTGCATGCACTCAACCTTGTGCTACCTCTTCACTTGCACCTCAGTCAGCGCTCGCTTGGCCTTCGGCAGAGTGTAGTGGAGTTCCCTGTCCGGGACCGGTTTCGCAGACCGGGTCGGAGTTTCCGGGGGCTTCATGACACTACCGATTGGCGCTAACGGGCGAAGGAGCAGATTGAAAACTGGGAGCGCAAGGGAAAGGCAGTCAAGTCAGACGCTACTACGGATGACGCATACCTCCAGGCGTATGCCTTGAAGTATGGAGGGAAAGTATATAAGAGCGCCCGGTACCAGGTAAAACTCCTCAACTATAACTCAGTGAATTTTTAGATTTATGGAATTGAGCTGATGATTTGACAATGCATTGCAGGTGGATACGACTGGTGAGATTGCGATCGCTCCGAGCCTTACTTCACTCGGCGGTGCAAGATCGGGAGGCAGCGCAGAGGCAGATAGCAGAGCTGGTAAGTACTCACCCCAACTTCAACACTTAACAATTTTGAGCTGACTTCGGAGACTGACATGTGCTTTTGTGTGCAGCGGACGGAGCTGGAGAGAGTGAGGAGCACCGGAGCTGGCGGTGCATCCTCTTCACGAGGCGCAGGGGGCTCTCCATCGCTTCTGGAGGCTCGGCTGGCGGGTGCAATACTGAGGGCCGAGGAGGCTCAGAGGCACCTGGAGGAGCGAGTAAGTACAATAGAATTTTCGATTGATTATTTTTAACAATTGATTATTGACTGATCGCTCTGATGCAGGAGAGAGATTTACAGCTTACCTCGGAGCATGCCATGGATCTCCAGGGTGAGAGGGACAGGCTTCGGGGGGAGGTATAGACTACCCGGAGCGAGAGGGACCAGCTGCGCATCCGGGCGGAGGCAACTGAGGCGCAGGTCGCGGAGGCGACGAAGGATCTGGCGGCGCTGCGGGTGCAGAGGTCGCCCGGAGACCAGGAGGAGGTCACCCGACTGTGCGCGGAGTTGCTGGCGCAGCAGACGGTGGTGCGGAGCCTCCAGCAGATCGTGACGGACATGTAGACACGCGAATTTTCCCACCGCAGGCAAATTTGCGAGTTGCGCCATAACGCCACAATGGCCCTTATTTTGCCTTGAAAGAGTATTTTCCCAATATTTCTAGATTTCGCCCTTTCTTCCTCAGTGCTTTCCCAGGGGGTCTGGTCGCGGATCTTGAACCGACTCTCTAATCCCATCCAGAGGTCCCGCCGCCGCCTTTCAATTCGCGTCGACCGTAGCCGCCGCGATTCATAAACTGCCTGTAAAATCGCGTCCAGTACCCCTGCCGCGATTCAGGGTCTGACAGCGGCCCGGAAAGTCGTCACGCGCAGGCCCATAATCATGATTAAATCTCTGAATCGCGTCCTTGTCGGACGACGCGATTCAGAGATGTCAAATCTGGATGTCGCGTCGGCAGATAGCGCAGTGTTGAGTTGGTATGCCAAGTCTTAATATGATCCAATCTTTAGTTGAGGGTGTGAATGTCCAGGGGGCCGAGGTGATGCAGGATGTACAGGGGTGCGTGGCGAAGTCGCCGGAATGTACAAAGGCGGGTGCCTGGGAGAAGGAGAGGGAGGAGGAGTCGCAGAAGGAGTCACACCCTCAACTAAAGATTGGATCATATTTAATTGTTGAGGAGTGAGCTGATCCAGTGCATGCAGGACATTTTGCACCGTGGGGTCCCTGGTCGGGATAGGCTCCTGCCGGGTTTTGATTGGAGGTAAATGTGAAGGGACATCAAATTGGTTAGTGCGCGGTGTGCGCACATAACCACAGGAAGTGGAAGGTTGTCCCTCACGGTGGTGAGATGGACGGACGGAGGACTGGAATGATTGAACACTGGAATAATCCTCATAGTCCATGTTATTATAATTGACATGATGGTATTGGTCCATTTTTATAAAATAACCAAGCAATCAAACAGGTCAAACAAAGATTAATCAATCAATGATGGTTCAAACAAGTTGTGATGCTTAGCGTTGCTTTTAGGAGTTTGACACTTAATTAATGGATTGAAAATATTGTGTCACTCCAGGTGAGATCCTAGTTGGGTAGAAGATGAGTACTTCGGGATACAACTAGAATCACCTCTCATCACGCAATGGGATGTTTAAACCCGGGTCAACAAAAGGGTACCGCCAGCTCGGTCCGCCGTGAGGGAATCCACAGGGTACGAAGTCTTACGGGGTTCCGGGAGAAGGTTCACTGGTCCAAAGGGACGGAATGCCCAATGGAGAGTTTGCCCTCACTTGAAGGGTGTGTAGAGCCTAGGAAATGAGGGAAGGAGGTCCCCCGACCGATGCAAAATGTCCGTAAATATAAAGAAAGGCAGCTGACGCGTATCTTGAACCGACTCTCTAATCGCGTCCAGAGGTCCTACCGCCGCCTTTCAATTCGCGTTGACCGTAGCCGCCACGATTCATAAACCGCCTGTAAAATCGCGTCTGGTACCCCTGCCGTGATTCAGGGTCTGACAGCGGCCCGAAATCATGATTAAATCTCTGAATCACGTCCTTGTCAGACGACGCGATTCAGAGATGTCAAATCCAGATGTCGCGTCGGCAGACAGCACAGTGTTGAGTCGGTATGCCAAGTCTTAATCGCGTCCGGGCATCCCGCCGCGATTCAATTCGCGGCAGCCTGCCCCGATGCGATTCAAAGAGGCGGTGCAATGACTTCCGCGCCATCAAGCCGACCTTCTTAATCGCGGCATTCATGCCCGACGCGATTTATCCCTTTAATTACGGCGGTTGTTCCTGACGCGATTTTCATCCAGAACTCTAAAAGCGCAACAGCGCTTCTTTTCCAGGGGGATCCGGCCATTTGCATCAAAGGAGTGTTCATTTGGGTTTTGGCCGGGGGGTTTAAGAGAGAGATAGTGAGGTTTTAGAGAGAGAGAGAGAGTGAGGTTTGAGAGAGAGAGAGGGTTTTTAGAGAGAGAAAGAGAGATATTTTAGAGAGAGAGGGAAGGGAGTTCTTCTGGCGGAGCCCTGCTCGACGTCGTCTGCTTCCTCGCCATCCCTGTCCTCGTCTCCGGCCTCGTCTCTGTCTCTCGCGAGCTCTCCATCGCCGCCATCGTCGTCTTCCTCCTCTCGTTTGCCCTCCACAGCGCCGTCACGCCGTCTGGCCTCCTCGGGGAAGCACCCCAGTTTTTCCTTCCTCCGGACCCCACGTGGTCCTTTCCATTTTTGGCCCCTTTTACTTTTCACATTTGCATGCATGCACACACATCATACCTTTTAGTTAGGGGTTTAAAAGACCACCCAAAAGGTGTGTTCTTCCCCTTTTTCATCTATGCTATTTTGTTTGTCTAGATTCATTTACTGCACATTCCGGGCTAATCCCGTTGTTTCTTTTGTTGTCTTCTTGTGACAGGTACCCCGAGCTGAATCTCCTTCGCCGACCGGCCGGTGGAAGGAGGAGGGTGAACCCACGCCCACATCCCGCTTCTTTTCTATGGGTAGAAAGGTACACATCACCTCATTTCCTACTCGTCCCTACTTTTGATGTTTTTTAGGAAAAGTACCTGACGATCACGGTTCCGTTTTATTGCCTTTTCTGCTTTTTCTTTGGGGAGACCGTTCTTCGTCCCCCCTAAAAACGGGAGCGGAAAATAGTGTCTACAGGACATAGGTCGTTCACGTAGCAGGAGCCGGAGCGGGGCGAGCGTCAGCAGGGCGACTGGCGCCTCTGTAGGACAGTATTTAGCAGGTTCCTCCAGCCGGCGGAGGAACGAGGAGGAGGAGAGGCGCCGCCAGGGTGAGGGGAGCGCCCAGAGCGGTAGGGGTGGCGGCGAGATGCCGCCACCACTGGATTGGCAGGAGGGATCTAGGGAGAGTGGCGGTGGACATTGAGGAGACTTGTGAGCCACCTCCCCATCTTTTGTACATATTGCTCATATCTTAGTGGAACTTTTGCTTTTGTGTCAATTGCTTATGGAATGAATGGTTTGTTTATTGACACGAGTGTGAAATGAGATTTGAACACGGGAGAGAGAGAGAGAGGCGGAGAACACTGAGTACGGCGTTGCACGTCCCTTAGAATTACCTGTCCCTGCACACTTATTAAAAAAAATAGGTTAGATCTGCTCTTTGGCTCAGCCTCTTGCGATTAAATAATCATGAACCTAACTTCGCAATTGTCAAGAGGCTGAGCCTTATTAAATAGGTGGAAAGGAAAATAAACAATACATGCTAAAGGAAAACGGTATATACACACATTCTTTTTGGACTTTTAAGATTTTCTGATTTTTTTTTTGAATTTTTTGAGATTTCTGATTTTTTTTAGTTTAAGATTTCTGATTTTTTTTGAATTTTTGAGATTTCTGATTTTTTTTTTTATTTTTGAGATTTCTGATTTTTTTTTGAATTTTTGAGATTTCTGTTTTTTTTTTTTTGAATTTTTTATAACAACACCTCTTGCTTTCGGGTAATTAGCCACTGATCTTATCCTCATCTACAAAAATTCAGATCATAACTTAATTTGGAAAAGAATTTGACAGGCATCATACTGCTCTTAAGAGGTTACTAAATAACGTAATATACATCCTCAATGCCTAGACGATTCTAGCATCTTGGATCTTGTTCATTGCGCAAGAACGGGGTTTATTACCCACCATCATCAGGCCATTGACTTAGATTTACTTACAAACTGTCGCCCACAGCTGACCACAAGTGACTGGTGCTACCACAAGTGATCCTAATTCCCTCTTTGAAGAGATCACTGTCTTCAGATCATAAGTCGTATTTCATGAGCATAATAGGAATAGAAATTCAAAGATAGTTCGATTGATGATTAATCAAATCTTCTTGGTACTAAAGTAGTTTAGAGTTCAGGGAAATGAGACAACAACTTGTAGGGTCAATAGAATGGTGAATCCTCAAAGGGTGGAACATGAAATGGATGCTGGAAACTGGACAAGACAGTGTATGTCGACAGCCAGGAAGTGGCTGTCAACATGTGCAGGCATCCAAAACCAGAATTCCAGAGCCTGAACAGTACCTGTCGACAGGACAGATTCATCTGTCAACAACCACTGGTTTTCCAGAAGCTTTGGGTTCTGGAACCTTAAGGCCTGTCGACAGATGACTTCTAGCTGTCGACAGCCGCAGATCCGGCTTCCAGAAATGGATCTATACATCTCTAAAGAATCTTTTTGGATGTTCCTATGAATTCATTCATACTTAACAACATCAAGGAGGATCTTGTACACAGTTCTAAACATCACTTAGATGAGGGAATCAAGTGGAAAAATAGGGACATACTGTAGCATATACACCTATGACAAGATGATAGCTAAAGACATAACTCTTCCAAAACACTTTCTCTTGCAACAAAAGAGAAGATTTCCATCAACATGCTTGGATTAATAGAATACTAACTAAAGCATCATTACAAGGAATAGAAACACAATTCTAATGATGTTTCCAGAATCAGTGACAAGTGTGAACATGGTCTAATGCCTAAACCTGGATTTCTTAACATGAAAGGAGAAAATTTGGAGAGGAAACATAGGAAGGAACCTATAGAACATGGAACAAATAGGAACATGGGTTGTACAAGTGGAAAGCATAAATATAAAACAAGGAATGGAAAAAGAGTCGTAGGGGAACCTACTTGACTTCAAGACCAACGAAATCCCCTCCTTTCCTAGTAAGGATATCTTTTGCTCAGCAAGGTAGACAATAGTGCTGACAGTGTGGTAGCAACGGTAGGGGTGATGGCTATAGTTGCTACAGCAGCAACAACAGTAGAAATGACAACAACTTCAGCAAGAGCCACGGCAGCTTCAGTTGGAGCAGCTCAACATCTTCAGGAACACAACACAGCAGCCGCTACGGCAAGAACAGTAGAAGCAGCATCTCCAACAGCAACAATGACTCCAGCAATAGCCCACTAACAACGAGGGGCTGGCAAGTATAGCAGTAGCAGGAGTAGTAAGAGCAGAAGTGGAAAAACTCCCACGAAGGGTTGAAGGAGAGGTTTTATAACCCTCCATCCTACATGCATGCACGACACGTTGGCTGTACAGGTGTCTTTAACTTATCCAAGGCCACGTTTACCATGCAAACTTCTCATGGTTACACCTGTGGTGAAACGTGTAAGACTCCTACTTAAGTGAGGTGGCTTCCCCAGCTCCTCACACGTAGGCATATGTAATTCCCAGAAAACCACCACTGTAAATAGCCCATAATTCAGCTGGTCCAATAATCCTCACATAAATATATTCAAATGATGTCCATTTATGCTAAAATTTCAGCCATAGGTTAATGTAATGGTTTTACAAATTATGATGATTTTAGTTTAATTTTTAGAATTTATTTTTCACTGGGTGAAAAATCGTCCGAAAAATAGTTGCGTCGGCTTAATCTCAAAATCCGTACATCAACAAATCTGGATATTTACATTTCTGATATCACCAATTTTTTTTGAAAATTATAGTGTTCTCGAATTCCATTTTCGCTACAGAATTTCGGTGTCGCCCTATTGGAGCACGCACCTCTAAGTACGTTACTGGAATAACATTTATTATCACCAATTAATCCTAAATTAAAGTTAATTACAACCCATGAAAATAATCTTGTTTAACAATCCAATTATTCACAGTTTTCTAGTAAATAGAATTTTCGGGGTGTTACACTAGTTCTTCTATTCTGTTTGATCTTCTTTGTTCTGTTCAACTTGAGCTTAGATTCTTCAAGTCCTGATGGCTTGGATTATGCCTCAGATCATCTTGTATGAGTCCATCATATGGACAAGTTCTTGAAGCAAATTGACTTGATCTCCCTAGAATCAGACTTGACTGGCGATGCTTTTCTTTTGAATCATCATAGTTGACGTTGGCGCAACATCTGTTTGCTTTTTGGTCTTATTTTTTAGGAAGAACTCTTCATAGATACTTAACCTTCTTCCTTCGCAGCCAGCCTATCTCTTTTTGCTTTTTGGTTGTGCTTCTGAAAACACAATGTCCCACACATTTTTTGTGCGGAATAAAAATGTCACGATTTGCGGCATCACCAAATCTACAGATGGTCCCCACAGAATCACCACGCTGCTAAGAGAGGATAATCTCCACCAAGGAATCTTTCTGGAAGGTTCAAGTGTGGGCCACAGAATCCCCTTGATTGGGCCCTGATTCTTGTGCCCAAATATGCCACGTGTGCATCTTAACTTTATTTCTCATAGATAAAGTTCTGAGTGTTGAAGCCTCTTGTGCACTGCGTCGATGCACATCATTTTTTATAGAAATAGTCCACTGGATGAGCACTAGTGTCGACCTGATAGACATCTTGAGTTGACCTCCTGTGTGTTTCTAAATCCATGTCTCTTTGGGAGCATAGATGATGTCGACCCAGTACCTTTATTGCGTCGACCTCTTGATCCCTTTTTAATTTAGAGCTCACTAGAGGCTTTAGGTACGTCAACCTAATTAATCTTTTGCGTCGATCTCCTAATCACTTTTTCGTTGATCATTTACTGGATAGGCCACATGTGTCGACTTAATAGCCATCTTGCGTCGACACATGTTTATCATTTTTACACATGTTGCTACATATCATGAGTAAAAAAATATTAGAGTATTTTTAAGAATTAATTTAAAATATATATCATAGTTAGGCACTATCTTAGTTATCATCAAAACAAGGGATATAATAATTAAGGCTCCTTAGTGGGGCGCAAATTTTGATGTGAACATTTAGCTTCCATCTGGTATGCTCATCACTAGGAAATGACAAATTTGATCAGTAGTTTGAAAAGAATTTTTATGATTATTTTGGTAATAAAATAATAAAAATATTTATATTTAAATAATTTTTTTTCTATACATATAAATATATATATATTCCTCCGTCATTAGGAAGTTGCAAGTATGGTGACTAATTCAAAAATTAATTTTAAGATTATTTTGATAATGAAGTAATAAAATATACTTATTTTAATAAAAACCCTCCTCTGCATAAACTTTTATATATAGGAAAACTCTTGGTGCAAACAGGAGTTTGCAAATGAGCGTTGTAAATTTGCAAACTCCCAATAATATTAGGCCATTTAGCAGCTGACATGGGCTGATATGTAGGGGTAGAGAGAGAAGGATAGGGGCGCATTAAAGTTTGATTTGAAATATCCAAAATTTCTATTTTACCCCCGTCATTTCCCTCTTCCCACTCCACCGACCTTGGGCGTCACTCCTCCCCCTGTGCGACTGAAAGCCCGTGCGAATCTCCACCGTCATTGCTCATTCCCCTGTGCGATTGGAATACCCCCGCCGTGCAACAAGCTCTATCTCACATCCGTCGTCGGTCCTCCCATCTCAAGATCAACTCCTCCACTGTTGCTCCTCCCTCTGTGCTACTAGAAGACCTTCGGCATCACGCCAAATCCTGTGTGACTAGAAGACCTTCGACGTCGCTCCTCCCCCTGTGTGACCGGAAGACCTTCGACGTCGGTACCAAGCTCTAACCCATCTACTGTCGGTCCTCTAGCATGGACCCAGCTCGTGAGTCTCCCACAACTGGTACTCCCCCCAACTTCCACCCCCGTCGTCGCCTTCCCACTCAGTATTCTCCACCCAAGTACACGACCATGATGATTAGTCCATCTCCATATATTTTGTTATTTATTATATGTATTTTTGGTGATTAACAAAACCCTAAAACATTATTATCTAACATCATTTTCTGAAGTTTATCAATAGGCATCAAATCAAAAAAAATCAGTAAGTTGTCTACACTCACTGTTCTGTGAAGTTCATTGCATGAGTTTTTATCTAAGTATACATCGACTTCCATTAATAGCTCACAACAATTACTACTACATTGACTTCCTTATTAGAGCATCGACTTCATAATTAGAACATCGATTTCGGTTCTACATCGACTTCATAATTAGAACATCGATTTCGGTAGAACATTGATTTCATATGGAACAATGATTTCATTTAAACATCAATTTTGGTATAACATCGATTTCATATGAAACAACGATTTCAATCAAACATCGATTTCGGTAGAACAACGATTTCATATGAAACAATGACTTCACTTAAACATCGACTTTGTTTCCACAACGATTTCACTTAAACATCGATTTCGATAGAATATCGATTTCATATGGAACATCGACTTTACTTGAACAACGACTTCATTTGAAACAACGACTTCATTTAAACATTGATTTCAGTTCAACAACGATTTCATTCGAACATCGATTTCAGTACAACAACGACTTCACTTGAACATCGACTTCAGATAAACACCGACTACAGTTAAACAACGATTTTGTATAGAACATCGATTTCATTACATGCATACATGGATTATGGTTAGAACTCAACATCGATTTAATATTTACATCGACTCTCTTTGTACACAGACTGTTTCTAAAACATCAACTCTCTCTCAATAACGATTATGTTTTAGACAGTTGTTGAATATTTCTATTTAAATCCTTTGTGAGATATTCTTAAATATATTCCACCTAATATTCAAATATATTTTCAAATCCTTGTGGAATTCTAGTCTTCCCACGAATCATGTTGTATCCTGTGATCTCTACCATTTATTGTGTTGGTACAATATCTCTACACAAAATATCTCTTTGCTTACCACACTCATGTCACATAAAGTAAAGTTTTATAGGATGACAGAATGGAACTTCCTATTTGGTATATCTTCTTCAGAATGACTACTAACATTGATTGATAGTTTAGACACCTTCAAGTTGTCTATAATTCAGCATTAATTGTGTGCAGGTTTTCGGTGGTCTCACACGGTGCAACGATAAGACCTGATAATCTGACAGAAGCAAGAAGAGATCCAGATAATCTTCTTCTGTGTATGTGTCTATCCCAGCATTAAATGGTTGTAGGTTCTTATGCTCCCTACATCGGACCAGACACATCAACATTCATGAAGATGAGAGACAACAGATACTTCAACGGTTCAAATCTTTCAGAGAAGATAAATAGAAGACTGGTGACTCCATGAAGAAGCACTTTTCAACCTTTGAATAGCTTGAACAACTCAGTCACTTACAAGAAAGAAGTGCTCGTGTGTTCACTCGAATTAGTCTTCAGCTATAGCTGTCCACAGCAACCTGTTTAGTCTTTGAGAGCTTGTGTAAATTTGAGAGACCCTCTTTGTGTGCAAATCTTTGTCTCTCCAATTCCGCCTCAGACTAAGCAGTCATTATAATCTTGGTCTAGGGGTCATCCACCTTTTGCTCTTTCTCTTGAGTGTTCCTCTTCATGTGTGAAGAGAAGACCTGTTGTGGAGTGGGTGATTGTTCCCTTCGGTAAGAAGGAAGACCTGTTGCATTAGGTGGTTCAGTGCCTCTTCGGGTAAAGAAGAGAAGGTCAGCTGCGGCTGAATGTGTAAGTGTCCTTAAGGGGGACTGTACCCTTGTTTAGTGAAATCCCAAGTTGTTTCTTGGGGACTGGACGTAGGACTCCTTATGACAAGAGATCTGAACCAGGATAAAATTCTTGTTGTTTGTGTGTGTGTGATTTTATTGTGTCTTTGCTTTACACTAACTCTAACCATCGAACTTAGTGTCTTCTATCAAAAGCATTTTTATTTATAGGAATATTCTAAAAGTAATTTTTAGCAATCCATTCACCCCCCCCCCTCTGGGCTTGCTACCTGAGCAACAAGTGGTATCAGAGCCAAGCCTCTTCGAGTAAGTAGATCTCACGATCTGAAGAGCAAAGATAAATGGCAGCCCAAGGTCATACAGAAGGACAATCCGTCAACAGACCTTCTCTATTCGATGGTGAAGACTATCACTACTGGAAGATAAGGATGGAGTTCTTTCTTCAAGGACTTGATTTCCAACTTTGGACAATAATCGAAGAAGGAAATCTCAAAGTAACCAACGCCAAAGACAAATGGACAGATGAAGATAAGAAGAAACTATCCCAAAATAGCAAAGCAAATAGTATAATGTGTTGCTCACTGAGCAAGAAAGAGTTCAACAGGATATCTCCATGTAAGTCAGCAAAAGAGATGTGGGACAAGCTGAGACTCACATATGAAGGAACTAACAAGGTGAAGGAAATAAGAATTGACATATTAGTAGCTCAATATGAGAGGTTCCAAATGCAGTCAGGAGAGTCCATCTCCCAGATGTACAGTCGATTTACAGACATTACAAATAGTTTGGATGGGCTAGGAAAAACATATGAAACAAGAGATATGGTAAGAAAAATATTGCAATCTCTACCAACTTCATGGACCCCTAAGGTAACCGCCATAGAAGAAGCTAATGATCTCAGGAGAATGTCCCTCGAAAAAATCAATGGGTCTTTAATGGCTCATGAGATAAACATGGAAAGGCTGGGAGAATCCTCTAGCAAGAAGAAGCACAACAATGCCCTCAAGGCTATGGAAAATACTTCTGAAGATGAATCAGAAAGTGAAAGGAGTAATGAGAACAGTGAAGATGAAGAAGCTTTTCTCTCCAGACGACTGCAATGCATTCTAGCTAAGAAGAAATATCAGTCAGGAAGAAGGTATTTCAAGAAAGGTAGAGAATTCAAGAAATCTGAAGGCAAAGAAGTCGAGAGATCTGAACCCATATGCTATGAATGTAAGAAGCCTAGACACCTTAAGGCTGAGTGTCCAAAATTGAAGAAGACTGAATTCAAGAAAAAGGATAACATGAAGAAATTTAAGAAATACAAGAAGAAAGCCATGGCTGCTGCATGAAACAATGAGAGTGACTCAGACAGTGAGTCAAGCTCCAGCGAAGAAGAAGAAGAAAAGACCAACCTGGCTTTCATGGAAAATGTCGACGACAAGGTAACCTCAGACTCTTCTTTTACTTCATGTAATGAATCTGATTCTGATAGCTTAGAAGATGTTTTTAATGAATTATACAGTAAATATAAAGACGTTTGTAAGCAATTAAAATTAGTTAAGAAAAATTATGCATGCCTTGAAATAACCAACTCAGATAAAAAATCAGAAACTAAACAATTAGAAAAATAAATTTCTGAACTAAAAAGAAGAAATAAACTACTATGTGAAGATGTAAAAACTAAAAATGAAAAGATATCAAATCTAGAAGGTCAGGAAACAATAAGTAAACTTAAAAGTGAAATTAATACACTAACAAAAGATAATGAATATTTGACTGCAACAATTGAAAATTTTACAAATGGAAGATCTTCCTTAATATTAAAAGGGGCAAGAAGACCAGGAAAGAAAAAGTATGAAATCGGGTATACTCCACCAGATAATGAGGAAACAGTTATTCATCTTAAAATTTATCCAATGACAAAATTTGTAGCTGAACAAAATCCTAACTATAAACCAAACACTAATAAAAACAATAAAGTAAATAATATTTCTTGCTGCACTTATTGTAACAAACTAGGTCATACTAAAATTACATGTACAGTCAAACATCTAAAATGGATTCTGAAAAGGAACTGTGTAGATGCTAACCAACCAGGACCCAAAAGAACTTGGGTACCTAAATTACATTGATTTATTACAGGGAAGCCTTAGAGCATCAAAATGGTACTTGGACAGCGAGTGCTCAAGGCATATGACCGGCAACAAAAAGTTATTCTCGTCTATCAAAGATGAAGAAGGAACAGTCACTTATGGAGATAATGGTAAAGGATCAGTGATTGGTTGTGGATCAATTGGAAATAAAGACAAGATTCTGATAGAAGATGTTCTCTGCGTCAAAGGACTCAAACACAACTTAATCAGCATCAGTCAACTATGCGACAAGAGTCATCAGATCAAATTTCAAGAATCTAAATGCCTAATTATTAAGGATGGAACAACTATTTTTGAAGCCTGCAGAGAGAAAAATCTATATGTATTACATCTAGAAGAATTGATGAATCAAGATGTTTATTTAGCAGCAAGCAAAGAACAGAATGCTGAACTTTGGCACAGAAGATTAGGACATTGCAGCTTGGACGGAATCAGAAAACTCATCAAATATGATCTAGTGGAAGGTCTACCAAAGATGAATTCAAGACTATACAATATATGTGAACCATGTGCAAAAGGAAAGCATGCAAAATCCTCCTTCAAATCTAAGACAATGGTCACCACCTCCAAACCACTAGAACTGCTTCATATGGACTTGTTTGGACTAATGAGAACAACTAGTTTGGGAGGAAAGAATTTCAGATTTGTTAGAGTTGATGATTATTCCAGATTTACATGGGTATCATTTCTTGAGCACAAAGATGACACCTTTGATAGCTTTGTACAGAAACATAAGAAGTACAACATTATAAGTATTCGATCAGATCATGGAGGAGAGTTTCAGAATGATAGGTTTGTAGAATTCTGTGATGATCTGGGGATAGAACACGACAACAAAATAGAATAGCTGAAAGGAAGAATAGAACATTTCTGGATATGGCAAGAACAATGTTATATGAGTACAATCTTCCAAGATACTTCTGGGCAGAAGCTATAAATACAGCTTGCTACATAATTAATAGAGTCATGATCAGACCAATTCTGAAGAAGACTGCATACGAACTGTACAAGCAAAAGAAGCCCAAGATCAGCCATCTCAGATCATTCGGATGCCCATGCTTCATTCACAACAATGGTAAGAGAGACATTGGTAAGTTGGATCCCAAATCAGATGAAGGTATTTTTATGGGGTATACTTCTAAACCCAAAGGTTATAGAGTCTTTAACAAAAGAAGTTTATTAATTGAACAAACTGTACATGTTATTTTTGATGAGTCTAACCCTTCTTTGAGAAAGGAAATTGGTAGTGATGATGAAGATGCAGAAAACCTTTCCAAGAAACTGAAGGAAACAACATCAAAGCTGATGTAGATCCACCCTTGGAAGAACTGCAACAAAAAATATCGTCCATGATGATCTTCCAAAGGAATGGAGATACAAGAAGGATCACCCAAAAGATAATATTATTGGAGATTCATCCGTTGGGGTAAGAACTAGAGGTAATGTTATTCCTTGTGATTATTTAGCATTTGTCTCTCAAATAGAGCCGAAGACGGTCAATGAAGTACTGTCTGATGAATCTTGGATCTTAGCCATGCAAGATGAACTTAATCAATTTAAGAAAAATCAAGTCTGGTCTCTTATTCCTAGACCATCAGATCATCCTGTGATTGGCACCAAATGGGTGTTCAGGAACAAATTGGATGAAGCTGGTGTTATCACTAGAAATAAGGCTAGACTGGTTGCTCAAGGCTATTCACAAGAGGAATGCATAGACTTCGATGAAACCCATGCACCAGTTGCTAGACTGGAGACCATTCCAATATTGCTTGCTTATGCATCTACATTAGACCTAAAACTTTTTCAAATGGATGTGAAATCAGCATTTTTAAATGGTTTTATAAATGAAGAAGTTTATGTAGAACAACCTCCTAGTTTTGATGATTCAGATTTTCCAAATCATGTTTTCAAATTGCATAAAGCTTTATATGGTTTAAAATAAGTACCTAGAGCCTGGTATGAAAGACTTAGTGCATTTTTATTAAATCATAGTTTTATTAGAGGTCAAGTAGATAGTACATTATTCATTAAATCAAATACTAAAATATATTACTTGTACAAATATATGTAGATGACATTATTTTTAGATCTACAGATAAATCTCTGTGCAAGTATTTTGAAAAGCTCATGCAGGGAGAATTTGAAATGAGCATGATGGGAGAACTCAACTACTTCCTTAGACTACAAATCAAGTAAACCAACAAAGGAACTCATATCTGTCAAGCAAAATACACCAAGGAATTGTTAAAGAAGTTTGGATTTGAGAATGCTAAACCACTGTCCATTCCCATGAGCACATCAATCAGGTTAGACAGTGATCCAAAAGGTAAGAAAGTTGATCAGAAACTTTATAGAGGTATGATTGGTTCATTGCTCTATCTAATAGCTAGTAGACCTGATATTTTATTTAGTGTATGCATGTGTGCAAGATATCAATTTGATCCAAAGGAATCTCATCTAATATCAGTAAAAAGAATCTTTAGATATCTAGCTCATACTCATAACTTAGGTCTGTGGTATCCTAAAACCTGTGAAACTAGCTTAATTGGCTATTCGGATGCTGACTATGCTGGATGCAAAATAGATAGAAAAAGTACATGTGGTTGTTGTCAATTTTTGCAGGATGCTTGATCTCCTGGTCTTCAAAGAAACAAAACTCAGTAGCTCTATCAACAGCTGAAGTTGAGTATGTCGTTGTTGTAAGCTGTTGCACTCAACTCCTATGGATCAAACAATAGCTTGAAGACTATGGACTACACATCAAGACCATTCCACTATTATGTGACAGCACAAGTGTCATAAATCTCACGAAAAATCCAGTGCAGCACTCAAAGACGAAACACATTGAGGTTACATATCATTTTATTAGAGATCATGTAGCAAATGGTAATATTAGTATTTCATTTGTAGACACACAAAATCAGTTAGTAGATATCTTTACAAAAGCCTTACCTGAAGAGAGATTTACGTCTCTTAGAAGCGAACTAGGCATGTGCAATTTGTAACAGACTTATCTGTATATAAATGAAATAAAATAATGTATTTCAGAATAAGATTTATCTCTCCCCACTTTCTTTAAGTAAATCCATTACGTCTTTTGCGTTATCATCGCCTATTTTGTCATTTTTCGCATTAACTGCTCTGCCATTTCAAAAGTTACTTTATGTCCTTTCGTTACGACGGAAATCCTTCCCTCACCGATTCTCTCTCTCTCTCTCTCTCTCTTATCTCTTTCGACTCGAAAGCCTGCAAAACCCTGATCGACTCCAGAATCCTCCCTTCGTGCTTTCGAAGGATCTCACTCTTCCCGCTCAAATTTCTTGAGGGGTCTTGTTCCTCCCTCTCCCACGATCCTCCAGAAACCCTTCTTGCAATCTTCCATGGCCGCTTCTGGGAGTTTCGGCAGTGTGGGTGGCTACAGCGCCGCCTTCCTCACGGCAAAAGAATTGGAAAGATATCAGGCTGTGAAGATCAAGCTCTGTGGAAACAAGGTTGTTAATATAGATGATTTGGAGAAGCATGGTATACAGTGTGATTGAAGGCCTTCAGAGGTTAAAATGGATGGGAATTTGTACTGTTTCTGAACCTAGCTACCCGCATCTGGCCAAGGCGTTCTACACTTGTCTGAAATAAGAAGAAGATGGATCTCTTACCTCCCTGGTCAAAGGTAAATCTATTCACATCACTCATGACCTATTGGAGAGACTGTTTGGAATTTCAACAGTAGGGCACAGTTTAATAAACTTTGTAGATATTCACGCTAAGGGCCTTGGGATCATTGGAACAGAATACAAGTTAAAGGATGGGAAAATAGATGTAAACCAGTTTAATGCATTCAATAGAATACTGCACTTCATTGTTTGTCAGATTTTGGTACCTCGGAGTGCTACTTTCTCTTCATGCACAAAAGGAGATGCAGATGTGATGTTTTGGGCCATTCAGAAGCAGGATATAAATATGGCACAGATCATGATTGAGAGGATGAAGTCTGCTGCTGAGGTAATTTGGGACAAGAAAAATAAATTGGCAGTATCTCTTCCTTATGCTCACTTCCTCACCAGGATATTCAGACACTTTGAGATTAGTTTGGAAGGAGAAATGATGGAGAAGATGGGTCAGCCAATTCACATCAGAAATCTGAAGAAGAGTGGTTTCTCTTTGGTAGGGAATGTTTGGACAAAGACATCTGTGGTTGAAGGAGAAGCCATCATTGGAGAAGCCTCTATTGCTCAAGAAGATGAGGATGTAGTAAGGGAGGATGAGCCTACTGTAACAGTAAGGAGGATTGAAGGCATAGCACCTGAATTCATTGAGCCCTTTGGGCAATCATTTGAAAGGGTGATTCCTCCTCCAGATTTTGTACCTCTTGTCATCCAAGAGTTAGTTGCTGTAAGTGTTGCTCACACTAAGGGGGAGCAGGTAGATATTCATATGGAAGAAACCCCTAGCGTTCCTGTTGTTGAAGCTGTTATTGAAGAGAGCCATGAAGAAACAATTCCAGAGGTTATGGCACCAGGCCAGTCTGCAGATACTCATATGGAAGATGCTCCTACTCAGGGGGAGTCTGCTGCTCAAGGGAAGCCCACTGCTAGTGCTCTTGAAGATCAATTCCAAGAAGGTTTAGTTGAAGATACTTCTGAGGATGATGAGCCAACTGCCAGCTTTGGAGGAAAAGGAAAAGGTGTTGCCAAAAGTATTCCAATGCTCACCATAAAAGCACACAATAGATTCTGGAAGAAGAAGATCCATGTTCATTTGGAACCAGTCATTGCAAGATTGAATGCTCAAGGAGAGATTTTGTGCTCTTTTCACTCTGATGTGACCTCTATTTTTCTCAGCCAGAGCATTAAAGTTAAAGAAATGGGTGCAGTAAAATCTAAGCTCTAGGAGATGAGAAGTGAATTGGGAAGTTTGAAAACTTTGGTAACAGACCTGGCAGAATTTGTGAGAGAGCACTTATCAGCTCCAGCTCCTAATATTCCATCTGAGTTTGTACCAGAAGAAGTTGCAGGGCCACCAGGGCCATCAGGGGCATCTGTAGAGGACTCTGGGCCATCAGGGCCTTCTGAACCAGATCAGCCAGCTAAGTAAGTGGCAGGGCCATCCGGGCCATCCATAGAGAAATCAAGGCCATCATGGCCATCTATAGTTGAAGATGTTGAAGTTGGGCCATCAGGGCCTTCAGAGCAAGTGGATTCAGTAGCTGGGCCATCCGGGCCTCAAGGGATTGTAGAGGAAGCTGTTGTGCCCCCATAGCCATATGATCCTCCCTTTCTTCAGACTCCAGCCCCTTCCTCTCCACTTACCTCTTTCACTGCTCCACCTGCTCCATAACCATCCAAGAAACCCCTTCCTAAAAACATTTCTTCTCCTACTGCTTTCCCTGCTGCATCCTCTTCTTCACCTATCCCTTCCTCTTCCATTCCTCCTCCAACTTCTAAGACACCTCCTGCCTCCTCCTCTGGTTCCTCTTCTGTTGCTCTGCTGGACCATCTACACAACCTCCTCCTACTTCATCTTTCGCTTCTCTTCATCCACCTACTCCACCATCTTTCATCACTCTCATTCCTGAGGGTGCTAGTATCATCTGCCATACTGTTCAGGATATGAAAGATGAATTTGAAGAAGCTATCCTTCGAACAGTTCTATCTGTCTCTACTCATATCCACAAGACTGATTCTCAGCCTTCTCCCAGTCCTACCTCCAAGAAAAGAAAAACATCTAAAGAGCTTGTTTTCCCTTCCTCTCAAGCTCTCTTTCCTCCTCTATAGTACTCTCTCTCAGTGGTCCACAGAAGAAAGTCTTTATATTTTGAATATCTTCAAAAGAGTAATTTGCTGCCACTTTTGGCCTCCCTTACCTCAATCTCTCTGAACATCTCAATCTCATTCTCCCTATCTCTCTTATACCTAAGCCTGACCAATCCAAAATCTTGTCTTCAGCTGAGTCTAAGACTAAGAATCAGTGGACTAGGGTTAATAAAGCTATCTACAATAAATTTGAGGTTGCCAGGGCCAATACCTTTCCACCCTTAGACCATCCTCTCACTCTATCTGAGTGGTTTGTCTGTCAACACAGATCCACTTGGGGTCCTTTCATTCAAGAAAGAGATCAAACTGGTTAGGCAGGTCCAGATGTATTAAGGCTACTGCTTTGTCAATCGCCTTCCAAAAGTTCAGCTTGGCCAGTTCAAGGCAGCTATCACTCAGCTCCGCACAGAAAACCCAGTGAATGTCCCTCTTCAGGTTGATTTTGCCACCTTGAAGATGTATGCTGTCGCATTTCTCCCTAAGTTGCACTTTCTACTTATGGACTCTGATGTGGGTCCTATTATCTTTGAGAGGTTTTCCAGAGTTATGGCACGGATCCTTGTTCAGAAGGGAGCTCCTCTTGCCTTTCACAGATTCCTATTCAGAGAATATCAAAGAGGTTTTTATCAAGTCTTCTGTTTTAGCTCCACTACTAGCAGAATCTGAGAGATTCGTCAACTCTGACTGGTGTAAAGTCTACCATGAGGCAACTCTTCAGTTAAATCGAATGAATTTCTCCTTAACACGGTCAAATCAGTTGACTCTTACTCCTGAGCAGTTCATGGATCTCAACTCCATCAACCTAGTTTCAGATTCTTATTCTATTTGGGTTGAAAGATACAAGATTTTTGTAGCTTTGCAGAAGGATTTTTTAGCTCACAAGCTTCACTATCCTATCTCCATAGACAAATTTCTTCAGCATGCCAATTTTGGGACTACTGGATTCTACAAGTCTTCTCTCGGTGATCATGAGTACACTAAATTCATTGAAGATCAGAGATAGCTTCACATCAAGAGACTTGGTCCAGAGATGGGGCCCTCCTATAATATTAGTTGGGGTGTGTTTAGAAATCTCTTTGAAGAGCAGGAAGTTCAAGTGTAACGACCCTCTTTATACCGGTACGATTATACCAATCCACATCGATACAAAGGGCACCGTCACAGTGGGACATTTACCCAACACAACACAGTAGGTCGAGATGTACATAAATAACAAGAGATATTACAGTGGAAACAAAAGACATTCTTATTCCATCATCATTCACACATTCCACAGTCTATATAGTAGCAATAAAATAAACTCAATGTCCATAATTATACAAGTCCAAGAATAATAGTGTCCACATACTAATGAAAGAAAGTGTAGTCTAAGTAGAAAATCTCCACAAGTGCATCTACTCCTCTCGCTCAGAGTCGCTCCTCACTATGTCCTCCTCTAGCACGGGGACACCTATCTCACCTGTATGTTAAAGCAAGTATGAGTCTTCTAAAAAGACCCAGCAAGCAACTCATTGGCACATCCTTACACACATCACATACATGCTATTCTTTTAAACAATAAGAGAAGTATGGTACATGGTTCATGTCAATTAAGCAAATACACATGAATAACCTATAACATGCTTTCTACACATAGAATTTAACTTGATTCATGGTTTCAAATTCCATTCATATCACTTCATAATTCTAAACAATTAAATCATGGAATTAAGCACATGGTTACTAACAAACCTAGCATGATGTCTAACACTTTTCACATTCTTTTAAACCACATATTCACATCTTTTACTTGCTGTTTTAACATAAATAAAACACATTCACATGGTTTCACATCTTTTCACATGGTATCACATTAACACAATACTATCACATGATCACATTGCACATTTACACACTTTTGCACATTTAATTTGCCGTGACACACAGTCCGAACCACCATAAAGAAGGACACACATTCACATAACACATACCCATCACCTAGGCAATATAGTGACGAATTTTGGTAACTGCGTAGAACCGGGAGAAGCCCTCTCCACCCTAACCAGTGGTACTAGTCCACCTCCAAGATTTCATCTTGATGCCCACAGGATATCACATACACAATGACCCTTCCCATAGGGACCTTTCTATAGTACGGCTCCACAGCCTTCAATGGTAGCAGTGTCAATTTCAGCACAAAATTTATTTAAACACATTTTCTCACTTAATCACATGAACAACATTATTTACATGCACTATTTGATTCATTCATATGCAAATATTTCAAACATATAAATCTCAGTTCATAGAACTTAACATGACTATTTCATAGTGTCAAATCATTTATAACAGTGCCTAAACATGTTGCATACTACTGAAATTACATGCTCTTAATCAAACATGCTTAACATGGCTTTAACAACCTTTAAAAGTACAAATAGTATCTATAGATATCAAAATAGTACCAAATTTTAACTACAAACTCTACACATGTAATATGTCATATGACTAATTTTTCAGAATTTTCACAATAGTAAAACTATTTTTAACATTTAATAAAGATTTCATGCAATTTTAGCAAGATATTCCACTTATCATGATAGACAGTAAAACAGTCGATTCTCATAGGTATAAAACATGGAAACAGTAACCCTGAGTTCATGATAATTTTCTACAACCATAACATGCATTAAAACTATTTATTCAGAATTAAATCCTGTCAAATCATACATATTCCTTCATAACAAAAATTATACTAAATAAAAGCATGATCAGAAATTCGACAGAAAATTATGGGATGACCCTAAAACAGTACCTGAACAACCATAATTTTTTACAGCATATATAGACATCCCAAAAATCCGAAAAGCATATCACATAGATCAAAATCATGTCTCTGTGAAAACCAGAAGAACTTGGCGGCAAGGGCCTTGCCGTCAAGGTGTGTTAACGGCACAATCGATTACCGTTAACTCAAGAACTTGGCGGCAACAAGGTTGTCGTCAACCTCCTGTCTGCAGAAAAGTGCAGACCAAACACAATAAAAGGGATAATTTTGGGGTCCAGGACACGATGTAAAAATTTTCAAAATTACATAAACTCTAGGGGACATGTCTAGGGATGATACCCCTAAGTTACTTGCCTAGACTAAAATCATAGTAGATCAAATTTGGCGAAGAAGCCCTCCTCGGCCAAGCCAAAGAGATGATGATCTTCAGCCCAAATCTGGTCTTCACGCCTATACAGATGGTCTCCCGGAGTCAGGGAAGCTTCTTCACCTCCAGGAGCACCTTCTAGTCGAAGTAGATTGTCGGTGAAGTCTCCAAAATGCCAGATCAAAGGTCTCAAAGTCTGCTCTTTTTCTCTCCCGAAACCCACAAGCCCTAGGTGAGAAAACAACCTCCCTTAACCGAGATCTCTAGGTTTTATAGCCATAGAGTCGGGGTAACCCTAGCATTAGGACTCCTGACCGTTGGGGATCGGGTTTCCTAAACAAACACCGACGAAAACGGGGCCGTTTCAGATCTGGAATCTCAAACACATTTGGAGAAGTAAACGGCCACTTTGCTGCCGTCAACAGGAAATAGGCGTCAATCGATGTTGACGTCTAGATCCTCTAGCTGCACAGTCAATAGCACACAAGTTACCGTGAACCTGCTCTTAACGTCAGTGGATGTTAACGTTAAACAGGGATTTCAGGAAGAACTTAAAAAAATATCAAACATACATACATGCACAGAATCAAATTAATACTATATGCACAACTAAATAAATATATTATATGCATAGAAAAAACAATATTATATACACAAATTTTGAGGGCCTTACACCAAGCTTGGCAGATCATTACTCGCCATGCTTCACTTTTTTCTTCTGCCTTCTACATTTCTGACCCTCACTAATTAATAAGATCTACATCGTTGGCTCCAATTTATCTTTGTCCCTTCCTTCCTATTTTGTCTTCTGCTTCTTTATTTCTTTTTGCTTAATGACAAAAAGGGCGAGAAAATATTCTGAAATACATACTTTAAAATTTTCCAACAAATTTATTTCAGCTCTCTTATATATGCAACTCTTTATGTTTTGTCATCACCAAAAAGGGGGAGATTGATGATCAGTACATCTCCATATATTTTGTTATTTATTATATGTATTTTTGGTTATTAACAAAACCCTGAAAAATTATTATCTAACATCATTTTTTGAAGTTTATCAACAGGCATCAAATCAAACAAAATCAGTAAGTTGTCTACACTCACTGTTCTATGAAGTTCATTGCATAAGTTTTTATCTAAGTATACATCGACTTCTATTAATAGCTCACAATGATTACTACTACATCGACTTCCTTATTAGAGCATCGACTTCATAATTAGAACATCGATTTCGGTTCTACATCGACTTCATAATTAGAACATCGATTTCGCTTTTACATCGATTTCATATGGAAACAACGATTTAACTTAAACATCGATTTCGGTAGAACATCGATCTCATATGAAATAATGATTTCAATCAAACATCGATTTCGATAGAATAACGATTTCATATGAAACAACGACTTCACTTAAACATCGACTTTGTTTCTACAACGATTTCACTTAAACATCGATTTCGATAGAATATCGATTTCATATGGAACATCGACTTTACTTGAACAATGACTACGTCTCAAACAACGATTTCATTTAAACATCGATTTTTGTTCAACAACGATTTCATTCGAACATCGATTTTAGTACAACAACGACTTCACTTGAACATCAACTTTAGATAAACACTGATTTCAGTTAAACAACAATTTTGTATAGAACATCAATTTCATTACATGCATACATGGATTATGGTTAGAACTCAACATCGATTTCATATTTACATCGACTCTCTTTGTACACAGACTGTTTCTAAAACATCAACTCTCTCTCAATAACGATTATGTTTTAGATAGGTGTTGAATATTTCTATTTAAATCCTTTGTGAGATATTCTTAAATATATTCCACCTAATATTCAAATATATTTTTCAAATCTCTGTGGATTTCTAGTCTTCCCACAAATCATGTTGTATCCTGTGCTCTCTACCATTTATTGTGTTGGTACAATATCTCTGCACGAAATATCTCTTTGCTTACCACACTCATGTCACATAAAGTAAAGCTTTATAGGATGACGGAATGGAACTTCCTATTTGGTATATCTTCTTCAGCACGACTACTAACGTTGACGAATAGTTTTGTAACGTCGCGCGTTTTTCGGATCTTCGTGGATCCTGGCTTAGCGGGTTTGGTGGCCAGTGTGTGGCCCATTAGCATGTGTTTCAGATGTTCTTGTAGATTGTGAGGCTTCATGGGCCAGCAGATTGGGCCCAAAGCGCTCACAAGTTTTCTGCCTGTGAACGCAAGAAGGGTGTGCGTCGCGTTCGCGTTCTGCTTGCCGACCGAGATGCGTTCCTCGTCTACATGCGCATCGTGTGTCGCATGCTGGGCGGCATGCTAACATCAACCTTGAGAAGGTGACGCCCTACTCCGTCGCGTTCAGGTCGCGACGGAGGTGCACATCGTGTTCTCAACCGCAAATAGCTCATAACCCTGGTCGGCCAGACAGAGCTGTGCACGCTCTGTTTGGCCAGGGGGAGGAGCTGCTGCAGGGATTTCGGGCGATTTGGCATTTGGCGGTCGTGTTTGGCGCGCTCTCACCACAAGGACGTCGCATGGAGAAGGGGAGACGTCGTGCCGTGGTTGGTTTGCGTGTTCTTCGCGAAGGTAGGGTGATCCCACATGGTTTCATTGTATGGATCATGTATGTTGGATGCTTGAACTGTTTATCACTTTATAAACAGTAGATATCATGCTAGGGCAATCATTAAAGCATGAAAAATGGGAATTAAGCATGGTTTGCATGGCTTGTGGGGGTAATCTGAGGAGAGGATCCCGGATTAGGGTTTCCGCCTATGAAGGCAACAGAACCCCTTGTCGCGTTCTGAACGTGACAGGCAGACCCGTCGCGTTCAGCTTGTGAACGCGACATATTGGGGTGTCGCGTTCTGAAGGCGACAATACCCCACGTCGCGACCTCATCCGAGAGGTCCTATTGTGTATGCTTTTATGGTACGATTATCCGATTATCGGTATTTTGTGTGCATGGCAAGTGTGCGTGGTGCATTGGCATCCACAGTGCTTGTTGAGCGTGACGTTCATGAGATTAGACTTGTTGTTTAGGAGGTTGGCTTGCGGTTTATGTGGTTTGAGCGGTGTTGATACCAACTGTAACGTCCCTGGATATTTATGCCCAATAAGGCTCCATATCCAAGTCCGCCTCTCGCGATCGGACCGAAGTCTCGCAAGGGATAGCTCATACACGTGTCCAGTAAGAATATAAAAGACAACCACTACAATATAAGATACAAGAAAGTACATGTGCTCATATCTGCATATAACAATTTACAACTGTCCCAATACATTATTACATATCCAATTAAAAAGTACAACTACCTGGGGCATACCTCGAGGGAGCACAAGCTCACACAACACAACTAACACTACTGCTGGTGGTACAAGTCTGCCACAACACCTTCGCAAGTCATACCAACGGTAAGCCCTGAAAAGAACTGTAGGGGAGTGAGCCTCAACAAGTCACAGGCTCAGTAGGGACCACCCAAAAATAATACACGAAACTAAAGAGAGACTTCAACCCCAAACTGTCTCACTGGTAACTCCGATAGCCAAACCATGGCATGCTCACAACATTCACAACAAATAACAACTAAACATAAACATATCAATAAACATGAAGTCCTCGGAAGGAAAGAGAAATCATGGGACTAGCACAACATTACTAGTCCGCCCAACAACTGCAATGCCTAAGCCACGGCCCCACAGGCACACTACTACAACAACTGGTTGCCTAAGCTATAGGCCACACAGGCAAACCTCTGCCTAGGCCATAAGCTTCATAGGCAAACCTCAAACACATGAGTAACAGGACTGCTGCCTAAGAGCTAGTCCATTATACCCCGAACCTCATTATGTCGAAAGCCACGCACAAGGTAGCAGGACCGGCTACAACGGGCCAATCCATCTTAAACTAAAACCATAATCGGAAGTTTACCCGAGGAAGGGTAAAACACAACAAGTGGAAGGTCTCACCACACGACCTCCATAGAGCACAGCTCCACCTCAACACCTGAAAAGGCTGGTACACAATGTGCCACGAGAAATTGGTACCCACAAAGGGTACAGGTACCTACCACCACGAGGTACCACTACAAAGCCTCAGCACAACTGTGCCTCCCACAAGGCACACCACAACGGGTCAACCACAACCCACGAGTCACTACACACAAACCACAACCAGTGGCAAAGCACGAGTTGGAAAGAACGATGCCACCACACAGGAATGGACTACTGGTTTATGACGCTAGTATTTAACCCGGACAACACAACACAAGAACTACCTCTCAGTCTCGCAGTCACAGACGAAAGGTCCAACTGTCGCTCCACAAGTACAAGCCAAAGAACAGTGGAGACCAACCAACACCACATCTGCAGACTACACAGCTGCAGGTCCATGTCTAGCACCTTTAGGGACTCTGGCCTAAGCTCCCTAAAGTGAGGCACTGGAAAATAGGACTAGCTGGGGACCAGTGTCGACTACTGGTGTCCGTACCCCCAACCACGAGCGCGCTACAAGTGACCGAACACCCACAAACACAATTCGCTGCCCTCTGTCATCTTTCCCTCAGCCGGACGTACAACTCAAACACAGGAGTGAGGGTGTCTAGGACAGACGACACAGACCTCGACGATACACACAGTACCGAGACAAACCCCGAGCACAACAAACACATGTGCCTAGATCACACAGAACCTGGGGTACCCAACTAAAGAGGCATTCCAGAATAGATGCCGGACCACCAAACTCGGTAACGCACAAACCACGATACATACATATATAATCTTTATTGCAAACCACAATACACAGGTGAGGGATAGCTTGTCCCGGTCACTCTGTGACCTACAAGCTAGCCTACACAGACACATGCATAAATTACATTAACCAATAATATCTCAGCCTGTCATTGGTCACAAGGTGACCTCCAAAGCCGCACCAAACTCAATACACGATAATCATTTAAGATATACAATTTATAATAGACTTTAAAGGACTAGGGCTAGGTTCACACTGGAACCTCACTGCCCAGTCACCACAAACCAACCAACCATATACACACCGCTCAAACCACATAAACGGCAAGCCAACCTCGTAAACAACACGTCTAATCACATGAACGTCATGCTCAACAAGTACTGCGGATGCCAATGCACCACGCACACTCGCCATACACACAAAATACCGATAATCGGATAATCGTACCACAAAAGCACACACAATAGGACCTCTCGGCTGAGGTCGCAACGTGGGGTAGTGTCGCCTTCAGAACGCGACACCTCGATATGTCACGTTCACAAGCTGAACGCGACAGGTCAGCCTATCGTGTTCAGAACGTGACAAGGGGTTCCGTCGCCTTCACAGGCGGAAACCCTAATCTGGGATCCTCTCCTCGGATTACCCCCACAAGCCATGCAAACCATGCTTAATTCCCATTTTTCATGCTTTAATGATTGCCCTAGCATGATATCTACTGTTTATAAAGCGATAAACAGTTCAAGCATGCAACATACATGATCCACACAATGAAACTAGGTGGGATCTCCCTACGTTCACGAAGAACATGCAAACCAACCACGGCACGGCGTCTCCCCCGCTCCATGCGCTGTCCTCGTGGTGAAAGCATGCCAAACACGACCCCCAAACGCCAAATCGCCCGAAATCCCCGCAGCAACTCCTCCCCCTGGCCAAACAGAGCATGCCCAGCTCTGTCTGGCCGACTTGGGTTATGAGCTATTTGCGGTTGAGAATGCAACGTGCACCTCCATCGCGACCTGAACGCGACGGAGTAGGGCGTCGCCTTCTCAAGGTTGACGTCAGCATGCCGCCCAGCGTACGACACGCGGCGCGCATGCAGACGAGGAACGCATCTCGGTTGGCAAGCAGAACGCGACCACCAGGGCCGTCGCGTTCAGAATGCGACGCACACCCTTGTCGCGTTCACAGGCAGAAAACCTGTGAGCGCTTTGGGCCCAATCTGCCGGCCCACGAAGCCTCACAATCTACAAGAACACCTGAAACACATGCTAATAGGCCACACATTGGCCACCAAACCCGCTAAGCCAGGATCCACGAAGATCCGAAAAACGCACGATGTTACATTATTATCACCTAAAAAGGAATGTCGTCCTCGACATTCAAAACAAAGCACAGTAAACCAAATTATCACCTAAAAAGAAACAAAGCTATACACAAAACAAGTAGCATACACTTTCTCTGCACTTTCTTTTCAAACCATCTGTATTGACTAATTCATCTGTTCATTTCCACGCTTGTTCTACTTTCCCTTTTCTTCAATTTCTTTCACAGCTGCACTGCCCGATTATTACATTTTGCTTTTTCCTTACCTTTTAGTTGTAAGAAATTCTACCTTGCTGTTGGCGCGTTATCTCCTTGGACTCAACCTGCTTCCACATTTTCCCGGCTGTGTTTGCAATATTTCTTTCTGGGCCACTTCAAGATCAAATTTTGGCTGAGATTTGATTAACCTTACAAATTGCGGCGTGCTGCCCGGACGTGATTCAGAGCCTAGCTGTGGGCTACGATTGTCGCATCAATTTGACTTTTGAATCGCGGTATGCCGCCCGGACGCGATTCATGCTTAATAGGTGTCTGCTGTAGTGGACGCGATTTAAGAATCTGTTGCCTATAAATTGGACCCGAGGGTCATTTGTTCAGGGGGGGATTCCACGAAGCGGCGAAGCCCTGCCAGATCCTCGCCTCGACTCCGAGCCATTCCTCGCCGAACCATTCTTCTTCCTCGGAGTTCGTCGTCGTCGTCGCCTTCTTCCACGTGCACTGGAGCGGAACGAGGCGGGAGCATCTTCCTCCTCTTCTTCCTCCATTCATCCAACCGGCAACGGCCCGTCACGCCACACCAACGTTTGGGAAAGCACCCCTCTTCCTCTTTCTCCTTTTATTTGCATTTCTATCTCCTCCGGGCCCCACGTGGCTCTTTACATTTTCACCCCCTCTGGGCCCCATGTGGCCCTCCTTTTCCTTTTACACACACATGCATGCATACACAAACACACACACACACCTATTTTAGGGGAATAAAAACCACCACAAGGTGTGTTCTTCTCCCTCTATTAATATTCATTTTATTTATTTTGAGGATTTGTATACTACATCCGGATAATCCACCCCTCTCTTATTTGTCTTTTTTGCAAGGGTAATCAAACGAAGAAATGCCCTCTACCGCGGTCGGTCGTGTTCGTAGAGGAAGAGAGGACCCACATCATCCCCGCGCAATCTCCCCGCCAAAAAGGTATGCTCGCGATCACTCCTCCCATCTCGCACCCCTCGCGCGTGCATTTCCATTCGGTGCCCACGTGCACCTGGCGATCATGATCCTTTAACCTCACCTACGCATTATCCCTCTTTGTGGGCATTCGCGCGAAAGCGTCGTCTACATGTTCCTCTTCATGTGTGAAGAGAAGACCTACTGTGGAGTGGGTGATTGTTCACTTCGGTAAGAAGGAAGACCTGTTGCATCAGGTGGTTTAGTGCCTCTTCGGGTAAAGAAGAGAAGGCCAACTGCTACTGAATGTGTAAGTGTCCTTAAGGGGGACTGTACCCTTGTTTAGTGAAATCCCAAGTTATTGCTTGGGGACTGGACGTAGGGCTCTTTGTGACAGGAGATCTGAACCAGGATAAAAGTCTTGTTGTTTGTGTGTGTGTGATTTTATTGTGTCTTTGCTTTACACTAACTCTAACCATCGAACTTAGTGTCTTCTGTCAAAAGCGTTTTTATTTACAGGAATATTCTAAAAGTAATTTTTAGCAATCCATTCACCCCCCCCCTCTGGGCTTGCTACCTGAGCAATAGACCACCATCATAGGTCTTAACCCCTAGTGTTGTTAGGGTTCGAAGGGACAATGGAGTCTAAGGCTGATAACATTCTGTCCCCATCTTCCCCTCCGTGTGAGAACATTGTAAACCCATCGGCATCCACCTTGCTACCTGCTTTAGTACCTTCACCAAAATGAAGGTCAAAACATTGTGTCAGAATTCAATTTAATCTGTTGGAAGGTGAGCAAGTATGTGAATTGGGAGCTTCCAGAAAAAAGAGGGCTAGTGTGAGGTGAAATGAAAAATCAGGTGAGAATTTAGTGCATCTATTTATATACACATCTTCAGGTATATATATATATATATATATATATATATATATCTATATCTATATCTTCAACACACACAATGTAGACCCTTAACATAAAATATTTAGTAGCTAAATTGAGTTATTTTTCTTTTGCCAGCAAAGAAGAGAGTAAAGATAGGGCCAGTGCACCCACTAATAAGTCGATGTTCAATGAATATCTACTGCAATGATAGAGATGGTTTGGAATTTTGGCAATGTCATATAGAATTAATGAGGAGAACCCTTTTTTTCCCGTATGTCAATAATGTTCCAGAACGGGCATTCAACATTAGTTTTTTAGAAGAGATAATCATTGCATGGGAAGGGGAAGATCTATTCAAGTTTGGGACAACAATTATTCCTTTCACAGTCGATGATGTTGCATTGATACTTGGAGTTCCTTCTGTCGGGCGAGATGTGCCCATTAGCAGTCCAGTGTAGAAATCTATTCTACATAGTCGATTCTCAAATACTCAAAAGTTTGATAGAGAATGTATCAAAAATTTGATTCATGGAATTATAAAGTCCAATGAGACAGATGAAGTGGCCAATATTGTGCAGCTTTGGATTCTTCTTCTTTTGAGCACCTTTCTTGCGCCAAGGACCAACTTTACATGTCCTCCACAAATGCTTCATTGCTTAGATGATCTAGATAGAGTTAAAGACTTTGCATGGGCTGATGGTTTTCAGAAACTCATTCTAAAAAAGATGGATGATGCCCATGAAGTAGCCAAGAATAAGATATTTGGTGTGAAGACACTTGCCAAGCGGAATAATAAATCAGATTTGGAGGGCAAGCGTTTTATATATGGTTGTTCTACAGCCTTATGTGTAAGTTAAACTAAGGTTTTTTTTTGTAAATCTATTTTAATATTATGCTGAGATGACTCCTAACATTTTTTGTGCACAAGTTTGGTTGTTGGAACACACAAGGTTGCAAAGTCCGATTAATAAAATAGTTTTCCCCCTCATCCTGCGGTGGGAAGCTCCAAAAAAGAGGAAAGTCCAAGTTCATGCCGAAAATCTAAAAGCTGAGCAAGTATAATCTTGTTTCATTGTATTGCTTTTATAGTTTTATTTAATGCTCAATGTTTATGTAATGTGACTTTGCTTGATATTTTGTAGATTTTGGTAAACTTGATTCCTCACTCTGAAGAGGAATGGTTGCTTAGTGGGCTGGAGAGCTCCACTAAGGTGGATGATGGGGAGGAGGAGGAGGAGGAGAGGTAGGAGAACAAAAAAGAGAAGGACAGGGAGGAGATTGAGGAGACAGGGGAGATGTCTTCATCAAAGTGGAGTAAAGTCATGTCAGAAATGAGCAACGAGCTAACAAGTGTAGTGTGTAGGATTGAGGAAAGAGAATGGCAAACAAGGAGGGAGTTAGAAGAATTTGGAACAAAGCTTGGCTCCCTTTTTAAGCAGATGAAGAGCTACATGGCTGAAAGAAAATCCTCCACTAATGGACCTGAAAATGAAGCCAAAGACATGACAAATATGGGCCAAACTGAAGAAGGAAGAGGCTCATCAACCTCTCCGGCCCCCATGGATGTGGATGAATTAGACAAAGTGGTAGAGATGGCTGGGAATGTGGCTACTCTGAAGGAGGAGGAGGACAAGGAAGAATATAAGGTGATTGCCATGAATGAGGAGGAGGACCCTGAAGCTACCATTTCAATAAAACATGGGTAGGTAATTTACTATTTTTGTAATATACTTGCTTAGAAGCTACCATTCCAGTTAATATAATTCATAGAACCTAATATAATTTGTGGAACCAATTCTTGTTGTAGCCATTCCTTGAATCCAAGAGAGATTTCTGTGGGCATGATTTATTGCCTAAGGAGCAAAAAAAAAATGTCCACACGTTTCTTTGTCAAACTATTGACGGGTAAGCTTCACTAATTGTCTATTATTCAAGTGTATGGTGAAAAATATAACTTAAATAACTTTTGTTTGTTGAATAGGACAAAAGTCATGAACAAGAGGTGGGATGGTTATGTAACTCGAGAACATGTTCATGCCATTCTATTTGGAAAGCTCATTGTTGATGATGTAAGTTCTTATATATTAATGTAATGTCAAGTATTGAATTAGAGGTGTTTAGACTCACTACGACTTGCATTTTAATTTCAGGCAATTGATATTGGTTTCCAATTCCTCATTGAGAAGATGGAGAATTCACCAAATGAGTATCATATATGCATGTACACGCCTGCCCTCTTAGTGCACAACTTTCAAAGTAACAGGTCAAAAATTCTGGAGAGGGTAAAAATGATGAAAAGCTCCCTTCCTAACATGGCCACTAAAGGAGATATTGACAAAGTGGATATCTTATTCTTCGTCTTATTTACAAGCAACCACTGACACTTGTTAGTGGTCGATATGAAGAAGAAGAGAGCCACATCATATAATTCAATCAAAGGGAGTAAAAGGTACATGGTTGCGGCAAAAATATGGGTAAGTACCAAATACTTGCAACTTCTCCATATGTTGGTTCATAGGAAAAATATGCTAACCAGTGTATGTATTTGTAGGTTACTCTGCTGGATGCATTTTTTAAATTTTGTGGCATTATAGATGACCCACTAGAGATCATATACGATGATCAGTGCTCAGACCAGTCCTCTGATAGTGTAGATTGTGCACTGTTTGTGATAAAGTTCATGGAAACCATCTCCAGGAAGGGTGAAATAGAATGAAGGTTCAGTCAGGCAGACATGCCATTAATAAGGGCACAATTTGCAGCAGAAATATTGACATATGCAAGTACTAAAAGCTTGACATGTTAATGTAAATCTTCTTTGTGTATTCGACAATGTAAATCTTCTTTGTGTATACGACGGTTTGTATGTAAATCTTCTTTGTGTATACGACAATTTGTATGTAAGTCTTCTTGGTGTATATGACAGTGTTGGTGATATATTACAGTTTGTATGTAATTCTTCTTCATGTAAACTGTTATATTTGGTGATATATTACAGTTTGTATATAAATATTCTTGGTGTATACGATAGTGTTGGTGATATGTACAGTTTGAATGTATACGATAGCTTGTGTATATAACACATTTTTTTAATATTGGTAGAAACTAGCATATGTTCGTGAAAAATAAGATATGTTGGTGACAAACTGTCATTTGTGAGTGCAAACAGTCATATGGTGGTGTAAAATAACATAGGTTGGAGCTAACTGCCATATGTTGTTGTAAACTGGCATATGTTGGTGTTAAAAAACATATGTTGGTGCAAACTAGCATATGTTGGTACAAATAGGCATATGTTGGTGCAAATTGGCATATGTTGGTGTAAACTTGTCATATGTTAGTGCAAACTAGCATATGTTAGTGTAAAACAGTCATATGTTGATGTAAAACAACATATGTTGGTACAAACTCATGATCCAACTGTCCCCATGTAATTTATACAAATTACTTATCTTTTTTGGTGATTAACAAAACTACTCTAACATATTTTCTATGAGTTTTGAGCACAGGAAATGAAACAAGGAATATCAAGCTAAATGGGTAAGTCGTATTTATTCTATAACAATGTAAGTTCAAAGTACAAATTTTTCTAAGTACACATCGACTCTCTAGTTATTATAACGATTTCCTTAGAACCATAACGATTTCATACTCATAAGGATTCATTATCAAGTTTGATATCATAACGATTCGTTAAGTGATCGCAACGATTTGCCCTCACAACGATTCGTTAAGTGATCGCAACGATTTGCCCTCACAACGATTCGTTAAGTGATCGCAACGATTTGCTCTCATAACGATTCGTTAAGTGATCGTAACGATTTGTTTTCATATCGATTTCTTAAGTGAAGAACAACGATTTGTTCGTAACGACTTGGTTCACAACAATTTGCTCTCACATCGATTTCTTAAGTGAGAACAACGATTTTCTCTCACATCGATTTCTTAAGAGAGAACAACGATTTGCTCTCACATCGATTTCTTAAGAGAGAACAATGATTTGCTCTCACATCGATTTCTTAAGAGAGAACAACGATTTGCTCTCACATCGATTTCTTAAGTGAGAACAACGATTTGCTCTCACATCGATTTCTTAAGAGAGAACAACGATTTGGTCTCACATCAATTTCTTAAGTGATCACAACGACTTGCTCTCGCAACGATTCCTTAAGTGATCATAACGATTCGCTTTCCGCAACGACTCCTTAAGTGATCATAACGATTTGCTCTCATAACGATTCAATAAGTTACATAACGACTCTGTCACTGTAACGGCTCATCAAGTTACATAACGACTTGGTCGCTATAACGATTCGATACATTTCACAACGATTCGCTTATAACATTTTGGTTATTCATGTATAACGATTTGTGTATGCATCTGTTTGTTTATAACGATTCTGTAAGTCATGCATACAACGATTTCATGGAAGACAACGATTTGTTTTTCAAGTCAACTTCCAATACGTTGAAAAGTCAAAGTCTTCACGCATATCTTTCTGTCAGCTGTGCATTTATGAAGACTGAACGTATCACTGCATGCATGCAGACGAGATCTTCCATTATCGTGCTTACTCTGTTAACATCTTTTAGAACAGCAAATGGCATTACTATTTTGATGAACATTCGTTCTAACGTTGATTGACAACAAGAGACAGCTTAGCTGTCTATTGTTTAAGCCTGAAATGTGTGCAGGTCTCTGACAGCATTCGTCATACAACGTTGGACAGAATAGAAGCCAAAGGATATTACAGAAGATTCTCTCTCTTTTTGCGTGCATGAAAGGATAAAGGATTGTTGACTGGAAGCTTCCAAGCGTCAAGCAGTCTAACTTTCACTTATGCTTAAAGACAATGGGCACTCCAATGTTCGAATTTCAAAAGGGTGATATATATAGAAGAATGAAGCTCCTGAAGATAGAACAACGGTTATAGAACAACAAGTGATACAACGCTTACAACCTTCTGCAAGCTTTCCTAGAGCCAAGCAAAAATTCCCATCTGTTCTAGCTCTTGCTCTCTGTGCTAAGTGTAGATCTGTGAGAGAGCCTTTAGTTCTAAGAAGAGTCCTTTGTTGTAGATCTTTTCCTTCTCAGTTCTTAGCTTCAGATCAAGCAGTGTTCTATAAGCTTGATCTGGGGACTTCATCTCTGAACACTTTTCTTGTGTTGTGCCCTTCGTTGGAAGGAAGACCTGGTGGGCTCCAGGGTGTTGTTCCCTTCGTTGGAAGGAAGACCTGGTGGGTTCTAGGGTGTTGTTCCCTTCGTTGGAAGGAAGACCTGGTGAGTTTCAGGGTGTTATTCCCTTCGTGTGAAGGAAGACCAGCTGGGGTGCTGAGTGTTGTAGTGTCCTTGAGGGGGACTGTACCCTTGTTAGTGAAATCCTGAGATATTGCTCAGGGACTGGACGTGGGACTCCTAAGGAGAGGAGATCCGAACCAGGATAATTCTCTGTGTCGTGTGATTGCTTTTGTGTGTTTGATTTTTCCTTCACTAACACTAACAATCTGCGAAGTATGTTTTTGTGACTATTCTGTGAACAGGTTTTAAGTATTAAATATTTTTTAATATCCCATTCACCCCCCCCTCTGGGCTAGCTAGCTGGGCAACAAGTGGTATCAGAGAAAGTCTCTTCGAAAAAGAAGAAGATCCAACGATCTGAAGAGTAAAGATCAAATGGCAGCCCAAGGTCACTCTGAAGGTCAGTCAGTCAACAGGCCACCGTTGTTCGATGGAGAAGATTACACCTACTGGAAAACAAGAATGGAATACTTTCTACAAGGTCTCAATTATCAGATTTGGTCAATAGTTGAAGAAGGTGATCTTCTAATCACCAACGAAAAGGACAAATGGACTAATGATGATAGAAAGAAAATATCTCTCAACTGCAAAGCCAAAAGCATTTTGTGTTGTGCCCTCAGTAAAAAGGAATTCAACTGTGTATCAGCCTGCAAATCCACAATGGAGATGTGGAAAAAATTAAGAATCACTTATGAAGGCACGGATAAAGTGAAAGAAACCAGATGCAGCCAGGAGAGTCTATAACCCAAATGTTCAGCAGATTCACATATATTACAAACGGATTGGCTGGACTAGGAAAAAGTTATGAAATGGGGGATATGGTAAGAAAAATTTTGAGGTCTCTTCCATCTTCGTGGACTCCCAAAGTAACCGCGATAGAAGAAGCAAATGACTTGAAGAGAATGTCCCTGGAGAAGCTCATTGGGTCCCTCATGGCCCATGAGATAAACATGGAAAGGTTAGAAGAGTCCTCTAGCAGAAAGAAGCACTCCAACGCACTCAAGGCAGAAGAGGACATTTCAGAAGAACTCTCAGATGACAGTGATGGCCACGAAGATAGTGAAGATGAAGAAGCTCTGCTGTCAAGAAGGTTGTAATGCATCTTAGCCAGAAAGAAAAAGTATCAATCTTGGAAAAGACATTTCAAGAAAGGGAAAGACTTCAAAAGGCCTGAAGTCAAAGACTCAAAGAAACATGAACCCATCTGCTACGAATGTAAGAAGTCCGAGCATATCAAAGTAGAATGTCTGAAGCTCAAGAAACCTGAATTCAAAAAGAAAGACAGTTCCAAGAAATTCAGGAGATATAAGAAGAAAGCAATGGCAACAGCTTGGAGCAACAGCAGCGACTCGGACAGTGAGTCAAACTCAAGCAGTGAGGAAGAAGAAGAAGCCAACCTGGCTGTCACGCCCCTCCAATTTAGCAGCGGAATAAATCGGAGGGAGACGCGAACAACGAGTATGGTAACGACAATTGCGCATACTTTCGCAAACATCAGAACATCTAATGAACAATAATTGAAGTAATTCTTGATTTCATTATAAAATCACTAATTCAGAGCCAATACATAGGGCTCAATGACATCATTACATTGAAAAGAAATCTAAAACAATAACTATTAAACTCCAATTATGCTAGGGTAACTTCGTCATTTGACTCCGGGTCACTCATCACTCGGGTCCTATCCCATTGGTGTGTGTAACGTCATTGTTCGACTTACCTGAGACACAATAACAAATAACAAAGGGTGAGCGATAACGCCCAGTAGGACTTAAATCTCAGGATTAAGCAGGCTTTAAATAATTAATGCATTAAATGGCAGAGTAACTAATGATAAAGCGAGTCATGTAAAGTCATAAAAGTAATAGCACAAGTAACATGGTTCAAATAGCAGATGAATCAAGTATAGCGCGATGATTAAAGTCAAGTCACGATAGAAAACGATAACAACAATAGCAGGTAACGATATTGTCAAGAATAGCAAGCGACATGTATAGCAAGAAGAGATGATAGTAGATGGTCATGTAAAGAGTAAATTGCACTTTGATTGATTCTCATCAATCGAGATGGTATAACACTTTTGATTAACTTTCGTCAATCAAAATAGTAATGGCACTTTGGTTATCCGTAGATAGCCAAGAGAAAATATAGTACTTTGAATGCGATCAAGTCACGATAGAACGCAATAACTCAAGATAGCAAGTATCAAGTAGAGCAAGTAGAGCATATGACAAGATAGTGTGTAACGAGATAGCGTGTAACGAGATAGCGTGTAACGAGATAGCGGGTATGGTTGCACAACGGTGCACTTGTAGAATACGACAGTAGTCACTTCGAGGATAGTAGCCGTTCAATTTGTGATAGCACAGTAATATCACAGTACGTCTGAACTCCTCAGACTAAAAGGACAATAGTCAGATGTCTAGCCAATACAGTATAGTCAGAACCGGTGCAATGCAGAACACCGTCAATAGCCCCTGCAGGTATTTTCGGGTGGCTCTCTGCCCCCAGGACTAGATTGGAGCCCCTCGGACACTCTCCGTGCCCTGCATAGTATGCATTGGATACAGTAGAGTCACAAGACCCATATTATAGCACTAGACAGTCACGAAATAGCACAAATGATAGGAGCCACACAGCTCAAAGGGTAACAAGAGAGTACTAGATGAATATACGAGAGAGACGAAATAGTAGAGTGAACGTGAATATGAATAGATGAGTGAGTATAGCATAGATGAGATCTTATGGTCATTGCACAGGGAACGTCGAGTAACGAGCGATAGTAACAGTTGCATAACACGTGCGTACGGTGTTGGCAGTCAGGTGGAATACACAACCTTTCCGCTGGCCTCATTATGCACAGGCCCAGAGGTCCAGCGTGATTTAAGATAAGAACGAGAGAACAATCTAAGGCCATACGGATCTTGCTGATCCCTAGAGTGTATCATAGGTGTTAGGGCAATTAATATACTTTATTGCAATAAATTACCAGATACATTAAGAGATATTTTATGCCAGATTTCAGCCATATATGGATGGTTCATGTGTGTGCATGTGTAAGAGAGATCATAGATAGAAAAGAAGTCGTGAATATGTATTTTAAAGCATTCAATAAAGCTCCATTTTAAAACAGGTGTTTTTACTGCGTGTATGACTGTTAAAAAGGCGTAAGGATATTGTAGAAAGTGAGAGCAATAAATTTTATGGGTTTTTATACAAAATCCTGTGAACGCGACGTAGGTTAGTAAGGGTAGCGACAGGGTCAGGGCAGATCGCGACAGTGGCTTGTACAGGTCGCGATAGGCATGTCGGTTCGGGCAGTCAGGTCGCGACGGGGTTGCATGAGGGTCGCGACGGCCTGGTCAGCAGATCGCGATGACTGGCGCTGTCGCGATCAGATCGCGATAGAGCGCTCTGTCGCGACGGCCCTTGTGAACGCGGCCTATCGGGCCGTCGCGTTCATAGGGTCTGCGCCAGAGCCTGCCAGGGTTCTGATCCGTCTTGGATTGCGGTCCAGAAACTTGCCTTTTTGACACAGGGTAGTTCAGAAAATCATAACTAATTGTATAGTCAACAAAAAATCATGAAACTAGTTGCAAATTAAACTAGACATGTAAGGGTACTTCCAGTAAATCGGATTTAGAGAGAGAGCATGGTTCATACAGGGTTTGAACATGAGCAAGAACGAGTTATTTAGAACATGACACAGAGAGAAAGATCGATTAAATTCGATCAACATGCTCGATGAAATTTAGGGCTTTTAGGGGCAAAAGATGCCTATCATGCATCAGTATCTCCCATAAAAATTTGGAGGCATGAGATAGAGTATTCAAAGAGATATGAATTAAGCATGAAGGTTCGGGGTCATACGAGTTGCAGAACTTAAAAATTCAAGAGGAAAATATTGGCTTGATGGAAAATTATGAAACTTAAGGG
Organism: Colocasia esculenta; assembly: GCA_014218235.1. Lineage (NCBI taxonomy): Eukaryota > Viridiplantae > Streptophyta > Magnoliopsida > Alismatales > Araceae > Colocasia > Colocasia esculenta. The sequence continues at coordinate 14,899,017 of CM024759.1, forward strand.
TTTTGTTCCTGATATATGGAACAATCTACAGACGAAATATTAGGATTTTAGCTTGTGAGAATGCCTACCTTGACTCGATTTCCTCTTCTAGGGCTAAAACTTGAAGAACGGGGTTGAGAGCTTGAAAGGTTCTTCTCCCCACGAAATCTCCTCCTCCTTGGCCTCTCCTCCTGGTCCAGCAATCCCTTGGCACGAGCTAGGGTCGGCCATGAAGGTTTTAGGAGAGTATTTATGCTAGTTATGTTTCTAATTCCTAATAGTACTCTAACTCCTATTTAATTCTGAATTTCCTCCTTTCCTAACCTCCTCCCAAGCTTTCCACTTCTTATTTGGGTTAGGATGGGAGCTAAATTCGTGGCCAACCTATTAGGGTAGGTTTAGGAATCCAATTCCAACTCAAACTTCATATTTAATGCATTAAATACCCCTTTTCTATTTAGGTAATAATTTAGTTACGAATTTATGGTATTTTCCCATTATTCTTATTTTTAAAATCCTTATTTTGGCCCACTAATTTCTAACGGGTCTATTTAACCAAGCCCATTATTTATTAGAATTTATCTTATAGGTTTTCCCTTTTTAATTAGGGAATAATAGAGTTATGATTTTTATTGCATTTTCTTATTTGAATTTATTCATGGGCTATGAGAGGTCCATTGGTCCAAACCCAATAATAGTTATTCATTTCATGATGTTGGAAGTCTCTCCGACATGTTCATTTTGTTGGGTTGAGTGTGTTTTGGAACTTCCTAAAGTTGTAATTTAATTATATCCAATGAACATCACTCATACCTTGATTTTGATGATGACATATTGTGATATTGATGATGACATACTGTGATTTTAATGATGAGATATTGTGACATGTTGTGATTTTGATGATGATATGTTGAACATGTTATACATTTTATACATATCACAATAATGCTTAAACAACATGTTTTTGATGTTTAATATCTCATATTTTAATGATAATATCTTGTACTAATGGTGTATGTGTTAAATTTTCAGGTTCACACATTTTTGTCTTGGTAGTGTCGACACTAGATCAAAGCAGGTCGACACTAATCCCAGATTCCAGAAGACCCAGTTGCCAGACTGGGACAGCAGGTCGACACTAAATCAAAGCAGGTCGACACTAGTCCCAGATTCCAGAAGGGCAGGTCGACACTAGATCAAAGTAGGTCGACACTAGTCCCAGATTCTAGAAGGGCAGGTCGACACTAGATCAGGGCAGGTCGACACTAGATCCAGTTTCTAGCAGAACGGTTTTGTAGAAATGGGACAGCAGGTCGACACTAGATCAGGGCAGGTCGACACACTCCAGCTGAAAGTCAAAATCGTGAATTTCTCTGTACACGTGACTACTTGGGATTTAGGGGATTTGACCTAGGGTTCCGTGCCTATGCACCCCAAGGCACTTTATGGACATATGGGGCTATAAATACCCATGTTCCTTGTACCCCAAAGGCAAGAGAGCCCATACACTTCCAGAAGAAGCCTTTTGGCGGCCAAAGGGGGTTTTCCAGATCTGTCTCCATCTCCAGAAGCTACAAGCCATCCTTTCAAGAGGAAGTACAAGGGAATCAAGGGGAATCCCTGGAGAGAAGCTTGCTGTGCAAGGCAAGGGAGCAGATCCAACTAAAGAGGCACAGGAGAAGAAGGATTTCTGGCATTTCAGATGCCATCAAAGCAGAGCATCGCCAATAGAGGAGAATCTCCATCGATTTCCATCAAGGCTCCTCAATTGAAGCTTCTGCAAGGCCTCTTCATCGAAGAACATTCTTTCTACATCTATTTGCCTTATTTCTGAGTTTGTTCTTCCTGATTTCGTCAATGAGATTTGTGTATGAAGTTCTGTACAAATTTCTGTGTACGAAACTGTCTTGAATCAGATCATTGCTAGAGGATCTGATCTCTTTTGTGTTTGATCTAGCTTTTGTATTGTGAGCTGTCGTGCTCTGGTTTGTGAGTCGTCGCACTCACCGTGTGGTTTGAGCCATCGTGCTCAATTTGGAGTCGTCGTACTCCGATTGTTGTTTTGAGCCGTCGTGCTCAATTTGGAGTCGTCGTGCTCCAGGTGTTTCTTGAGTCGTCATGCTCAAGGGTGTTTGGAGTCATCGTGCTCCTGTGTGAGTTGTACTCAAGGTTTTGAGTAGTGTGGCCTCACTGTGTGAGGGGTGGACGTAGGAGTCACTGGAGGTGATTTCCGAACCACCTAAAAATCCTCTGTGCAATGGTTTGAATTGTGGTTTGCCTTTGTATCTTGCTAGATGCATGCATAGGGATTTCGCTCATACTACTAATTGATTTGCTCACACACACTAATCACACTTCAGATCAGTAAATTGTTTGGGTGATTTGATCTCTGATTCAAAGTAATTTTTAATTTCTTAAGCTTCCGCGTTAATTGGTGTTAGATCTATTCAACCCCCCCTTCTAGATCTGATCCATCCACCCATCCGTTCCTAACATATTTAATTTATGAGCGCGTTATCTTTCTGTGTTAACAGTTTTCCGACTTAGTTTCTAAATTTGGATAATTAGTCACATTGTGACGTACGCTTGGCCAATCGGATTTTTTTCTTTGCACGTATTTCTTCGTGGAACACTTAGGGATAATATTTGGGGTTGATTTATAATTGTTACGAAATTTTTAGACGTGTTCTAGCACATACGATAATGGTATGTATGTTTCTATTATTTAGTTTTTATAGAAATTTATTATTTCGAACTTTTAAATACTGAATTTTCCGGGTTGCTACACTGGCCTTCATGGCAAATACTTAAGAAAAGGTAACTTTTGACTCATCTTTTGATTCATGTAATGATTCTAATTCAGATGATTTAGAAGAAGCTTTCAACGAGCTTTATAGTAAATATAGAGAAGTATCTAAATTACTAAAAGCTAGTAAGAAAAATGTTGCATGTCTAGAGAATACTAATTCAGATTTAAAATCAGAAAATGAACAACTAGAGAAGCAGGTTAATGAACTTAAGAGAAGAAGTGAGTTACTATGCGAAGATCTAAAAGATAAAAATAAACAAATAATCAAACTAGAGAAACAAGAAAGTTTAGACGAACTAAAAAGGGAAATTAAAATATTAACAGAAGAAAATGAAAGACTATCAAGTACGCTAGAAAAGTTTACTAATGGCAAAACTGGATTAATACTAAAAGGTGCTAGACGATCAGGTAGAAAGAAGCATGGATTAGGTTATACTCCACCCGATAATGAGGAAGAAATAACATACCCTAAAACATATTCAACTCCAAAATTTATACCTGAACAAGATGTAGCATACAAAGCAAACCTTAAGTATATTAAAATTGAAAAAGTAACAAACATGCCTTGATGTAGTCATTGTAATAAATTAGGACACATTAAAGTATCATGTCCAACCAAACACAAAATATGGATAATCAAAAGGAAAATTGATGATACTAACCAGCAAGGACCCAAAAGAACTTGGGTACCTAAAGCTTAGTGTCTCTATTTCAGGGAAGCCTTCGAGCATCAAAATGGTACCTAGACAGCGGGTGCTCAAGGCATATGTCTGGAAATAAAAAGCTGTTCTCTCACCTCGAAGCTGAAGAAGGCACAGTCACATATGGAGACAATGGAAAGGGAACTGTAATCGGCAGTGGATCAGTGAGCAGCAAAAACAAAACAGTTATTGAAGATGTACTATATGTTAGAGGACTGAAGCACAACCTCATCAGCATCAGCCAGCTGTGCGACAAAGGACATCAAATCAAATTCCAAGAGTCAAAGTGCAGCATTATGAAAGATGGAGAGGTTATCTTTGAAGCCAACAGAGAAAAGAACCTTTACGTACTCTACCTTGAAGATTTAAAAGGTCAGGATATCTGTTTAGCAGCAAACAAAGAGCAGTCAACTGAGCTGTGGCACAGAAGATTAGGCCACTGCAGTCTGGATGGCATGAGAAAGCTGATCAAGAGAAGCCTTGTGGAAGGTCTACCAAAAGTCAGCACAAAAGTAAATGGTGTATGCAAACCATGTGCGAAAGGAAAGCATACCAAGAGTTCCTTCAAGTCAAAGTCTGTGGTAACCACCTCTAAGCCCTTAGCCTCAGTTTGGTAACGAGTTAACTTAAAGTTAACTCAAAGTTAACTCAAAATGTAGTTTGGTAACAAAAAAAAGTTAACTCAAATGGGTTAGATTAAAAGTGGGTCAGATGTGAGTTAACTCACAAATTTCCAACCCACCTCTAGAGGTGGATTGGAGTTAACTCAAGTGGGTTAACTATCTTTTTCTCTTAGCGGTACACAACATTAATTGCTACTTTCTCTTTTCTCAACACAACATTAATTGCTACTTTTTTTTTCAAGTCACTTTTTGATATGAAAGTGGGTTAACTCACTTTATCTTGCCAAAGCAATCCCAAGAGAAAGTGGGTTAACTCACTATAGTTAAACTGGGTTAACACATAAGAAAACAAACTAAAAAATGAGTTAACCATGTATAACTTTAGTCATGGGTTGGAGTTAACTCTAACCCCAACCCATTGCCAAACTGAGGCTTAGAACTCCTTCATATGGGCTTATTTGGGCTAATGAGGACCACCAGTCTAGGAGGAAAGCAATATGGATTTGTTATAGTAGATGGTTACTCCAGATTCACATGGGTATCATTCCTGGAGCATAAATATGACACTTTTGAGAACTTTGTAAGCTTCAGTAAAAAGATACAGAAAGACAAGAAGTTTAGCATTGTTGGAATTCGATCAGACCATGGAGGAGAATTCCAAAATGAAAGATTTGCAAATTTCTGTGATGATCAAGGCATAGAGCATAATTTCTCAGTGCCAAGGACACCACAGCAAAATGGAGTTGCTGAGAGGAAGAATAGAACCTTGTTGGACATGACAAGGACGATGTTATCAGAATATGATTTGCCAAGATATTTTTGGGCTGAAGCAGTAAACACAGCTTGCTATATAATCAACTGAGTGATGATCAGGCCAATATTGAAGAAGACTGCGTATGAGTTGTACAAGGGAAAGAAGTCGAAGATCAGTCACTTCAGGACATTCGGATGTTCATGCTTCATCCACAACAACGACAAAAGAGATATTGGTAAGCTAAATGCCAAATCAGACGAAGGCATCTTCATGGGGTATGCTTCTAAACCTAAAAGATATAGAGTGTTTAATAAGTGCACTTTATTAATTGAGCAATCAGTACACGTTATTTTTGATGAAACTAACCCTTCCTTGAGAAAGGAAGAAGATAGTGACAATGATGATGCAGATGAATTGTCCAAGAAACTAAAGAATACTTCAATTGAGGACAAGGAAGATCCACCTCTAGAAGACCTGCAACAAAGGGATATCTCTCATCAAAATCTTCCAAAAGAGTGGAGATACAAGAAAGATCATCCACCTGAAAACATTATTGGTGATCCATATGTAGGGGTAAGAACGAGAGGTAATGTTATTCCATGTGATTATCTAGCTTTTGTTTCTCAAATAGAGCCTAGGACAGTCAATGAAGCTCTTACTGATGAATCTTGGATCTTAGCCATGGAAGATGAACTGAATCAGTTCAAGAGAAACCATGTATGGTCACTTGTTCCTAGACCATCAGATCATCCAGTGATTGGCACTAAATGGGTGTTCAGAAATAAATTGGATGAAGCTGGTGTGATCTTAATAAACAAGGCCAAATTGGTAGCTCAAGGCTATTCCCAAGAGGAAGGCATAGATTTCGATGAAACCTATGCACCTGTAGCTAGACTTGAGGCTATTAGAATCTTACTTGCTTATGCATCTGCATTAGATCTGAAACTTTTTCAAATGGATGTAAAGTCTGCATTTCTTAATGGTTTTATTAAGGAGGAAGTTTATGTAGAACAACCTCCGGGCTTTGATGACACTTAATTTCCTAATCATGTTTTTAAATTACACAATGCACTATATGGTCTAAAACAAGCACCTAGGGCTTGGTATGAAAGGCTTAGCTCTTTTTTATTAAACCATGGTTTTATTAGAGGTCAAGTAGATAGTACTTTGTTCATTAAGTCTAAGGTCAAACATATATTGCTTGTACAAATCTATATAGATGATATAATTTTTGGCTCTACTGATGAATCTCTTTGCAATTACTTTGAGAAGCTTATGCAGGGAGAATTCGAGATGAGCATGATGGGGGAGTTAAACTACTTCCTAGGATTGCAAATCAAGCAAGGAAAAGATGGCACCCACATTTGTCAAGCCAAATATACTAAGGAACTCTTAAAGAAGTTTGGGTTTGATAATGCCAAGCCACTGTCAACACCTATGAGCACATCAACAAGGATGGACAGTGACAAGGATGGTAAGAAAGTAGATCAAAAGATCTATAGAGGTATGATAGGTTCATTACTTTACCTAACGGCAAGCAGACCTGATATTTTATTTAGTGTATGCATGTGTGCTAGATACCAAGCAGATCCTAAAGAGTCTCATTTAATTAGTGTTAAAAGAATTTTTAGGTACTTAGCTAGAACTCATGACATAGGTTTATGGTATCCAAAATCATGTCAAATTAATTTGGTAGGATACTCTGATGCTGACTACACTGGATGCAAAATAGATAGAAAAAGCACCAGTGGTTGTTGTCAATTTCTTGCAGGATGTTTGATATCATGGTCCTCAAAGAAACAAAATTCAGTAGCTCTGTCAACAGCTGAAGCTGAGTACGTGGCTGCTGGAAGCTGCTGTACACAACTTCTATGGATCAAACAGCAACTTGAGGATTATGGGATACATATCAAGACAATTCGCCTGTTATGCGACAACACCAGTGCTATAAATCTCACCAAGAATCCAGTACAGCATTCAAGAATAAAACACATTGAGGTTAAATATCATTTTATTCTTGATCATGTAGCTAATGGGAACATAGATATTTCCTTTATTGATACAAATAATCAGTTAGCAGATATCTTCACAAAGGCCTTACCTGAAGAGAGGTTTACATCTCTTAGAAGGGAATTAGGCATGTGCAAATTGTGAAAGATTTATCTGTATAAAATTGAAATATAAATTATCAGAATGTTAATTATTTTCCCTCCCTGGATTTAAGCAAATTTCCACAAATATTCTTGTAAAATTATTCCTAGCGATTCGCAATTTTATAAGTCTCTTATTCCTATTGAACTGGTCATTTTGTCGTTTTCCATCATAATGGCGCCTCCGGTTTCGAAAAAGTCATTATTTCCCTGATATACCCGAAATCTGTGTGGAAACTATTCACATACTTTTCTTCATCTCCTTCCTCCTGCCTGAGGCGATACCTTATCGACTCCGGCATCGACTCTCTGAGATTTCAAGCTCCAAACTCCTTCCTGTGAGAAATTTCTTGGGGGTTTCTGCTCCTCTCCTCACTCCAACCCTTCAGAAACTTTCCCCATCAAAATCCATGGCTGCACCTATTGTTTCCGGTAGCGTCGGGGGCTATGGAGCCGAGTTCCTCACAGCCGAGCAGCAGGAAAGGTTCACTTTTGTGAAGACGAAGCTCTGTGGAAACAAGGCAGTGGACATTGCAGACTTGGAGAAGAATGGGATGCACAGCATCATGGCAGCAATGGAAAGGATGAAGTGGACAGAGATTGCAACTTTCTCTGAGGTAAGCTATCCATACTTGGTGAAGGCTTTCTATGTTTGCTTGAGAACTGAGGCGGACGGGTCCTTGACATCATCTGTCAAAGGTACCCAGATTAAAGTTAATCATGAGCTATTGAGGTCTTTATTTGGAGTTAGCACTACTGGTCACAGTGGGATTCACACTGTGGATATCCAGGCAAAGAGACTAGGGATTGTAGGTCCCGAATTTCGGTTGAAGGATGGAAAACTTGATATTAATCAAATGAATGCATTCAACCATCTATTGCACTTTATAGTTTGTCAAATTTTGGTTCCAAGAAGTGCTACATTCTCCACGTGCACCAAGGCAGATTCGGACATGATGTTCTGGGCCATCCAGAACAAGGAGATAAACATGGTTGAAGTTATTCTGGAGCGAATGAAGTTTGCTCATGCTAGAGCAAATTAAATGTGTCTCTGCCATATGCCCATTGTAATCACGGGGATTGTGCGCCCCCCTCAATACACAAGCAAGTATTAAATCTAATAGTATGGAAAGAGGAATGTGATCGCCACCTAGATAGTTGCCTAATAAATGATGAAGATGTGGGCTAACTATGCTAGGAAAGGGATAGAGAACATAAGTGGACCTGGTATCGCGGCAGGATTACCTGTCACGACAATACTGATAATGTGTCGCCCTTGGAGGACGCGTCTCCTTGTCGCGTCGTCCTCCTCCGTCGCGTTCTCTTCTGTGCGGGAGATGATGGATGAGACCTTCTTCCCATCCTCCAGCCGGCTAGAGGACAAGAGCTCCTCGTGGAATATTGCTTGGGTGCCTGCCAAAACAAAGAGAAAACAATAAAAACCCTATTAGAACAAGTTAAGTGTTGTATCCATTCAAAAATGAAAAGAAAAGAGGGAACATGGTGGGAACGAACCTGGGGGTGGTTTTTAAACCCCTAGGGTGTATAAAAAACGTGGGAATGGGAAGGGATGCAACCTATCTAGAAATGAAATAAAATGCATGAAGATAAATGAAGAAAAGGGAGGAAGGAATGGATGAGCCCCATATGGGGCGACTCCCTGGCTTGTGATGGCGTCCAAGTCTCGTGCAAAACCTCCTGGAAGAAGTGGGGGTCGTCGTCCTCACGTTCACGCTCCATGGATGTGAAATGAGCAAGCTTTTGAGGTGGGAATATGAGGAAAATGAGAGGGAATGGCAGGGCTACGAGGCTAAGTCCAACTCAGTAAAGAATTCAGCAGCCCTTCGGGGTAAAAATGGGGGCTCTCCCGTTCATGAAGAGAGGGCCTTGCTTTTATAGACTTTTGAGAGATATTATCCCCTTAAAATGATTAATAATTCAAATAAGAGATAAATCCCATTAAAATTCGTGTGGGAGAGTCCTATAGGCCTTCTAAAGAGTCCCCTAGCCCCAAACCTCGCCCAAGGGGTTGAGATATTATTTGGAGATAGGGATAAAGCCATAGGAGGGTAAATAGGAGGTAGTTGCAGAGGCCTGCATGCGCGGCTGCAGTCGCGTCATATCGTAGGGACGCGACCTGCTAACGCGACGGTCATAGGCGTCGCGACAGTATGCCCACGTGCATGAATACGCATGGGCTGTCGCAGCGGCCCCTGACGTCGCTACAGGTTAACACGACGCTACGATACGCCGCGTCAAGAAAATTAATTATTTGCGAATTATTAGCCAATCACATGAAAGGATAAGAGTTATTTAGGCCTAAGGACTCTCTCCAAGTGACAAAGGGCGGAATTTCATGAACATTTGAGTTGTTAATGAGCTCAAAACAAGGCTAATGATGGGCTCAAAATGAGTGACCAACTAGGGGCTCACTAGGATAGAAAGAAATATAGTTCAACTTATAAGTCAAAATCGGGTGTCTACAGATTGTCCCTCCTTGGCTTCCACTTTGTAAGAAAACGAAGCGGAAGTGTAGTGGAGGTGTCACAAAATGACGGCGGAACGGAAATGATGCGGAGTGGACTAAAAAGATGGGGGCCAAGGTAAAGAGACGCCCGATCTAACCAACAAGCAATTGGAACCTTCGTGAAAGCCCCGAGTTAGCTGCTCGAGCAGAATGCAAAGAAAAACGCAAGTCTGGGCGAGAAGGAGAAGAAAGGGATGATCAACCCCTCGATTGAGAGGTACCCTAGCCGATTGGCCTGCAGGTTTCGCTTTGGAGGGACATATGCGTGCCAGGCAGGTAAGTCATGACTCTGTCCTGGGAGCGGTTCGCAACCAAAACGGATTAAAGGAATAAAATGAAAATTGGATAGGTAATCCAGACAGGGAAATTCTTGTCAAATTGACAGGAACAACTCACTCGGAGGCAAACCTTCCGATTCAGAGTGGAATAAGATTTCTTGTTTGAAGTATGAAGGATAACTGGGCACTCAACAAGGGCTCATCAATAGTCAAGAATGAGTCAGGAATACTCAAAGTCCTACATGATGCATGCTGGGCTAAAATAAAAGAAATCATCAAAACAAATGCAAATAAAAGGAGAAAATAGAAAATATATCAAGGATAATATTGTTAAGCCAAATAAGAACGGGTCAAGAGACTACCTACAACCGCAGTGCAGGCTTGAATCTATCGTCCTCGAACTTACTTAACACAACGGCCTATCCAACGATTAACAATGTGCACCTAGATTATCACTGTTTTTGATAAAGGGGAACTCAAATCCCAGAGCACATTGAGAATCAGCCGGTCCTTGAAACGATATAATAGGTAGAATACCCTATAGTAATGCAGAGGTAAGGAAAGAAATACTTACCTGACTTACCTATGATGTCCTTTTTTTGTGATTTTGTGATTTTTTTTTGACAAAATAGACATAATAAGCACTCAATAAGCACAAAAGGACAACATACACATACACATAATCGAATGAGCAAACAGACTATGCACAGACATGGAAATAACACACAAGGTAGAGAGGCGACGCAGCCGCGTCACTCCACCATGTCGCGACCTTGTCGCGTCATATCGCGGCGTTGCGACTCAAACCGAACCCTGAAAACGCAAAAGACCCATGTTTATCTCTATCCTAAGACTCCTAAAACTCCATTAGGACTCCTAGACCTCTCCTAACCTTATCCTTGCACCTCCTAGAGCTCTATAAATAGGGGAGTTTAGGGTGCTAATCCCGCAGCTTTCTCCCTCCTTCTTCTCTTCTTCTATTTTCTCTCTCTTGCAGCCATGAAGAGATCATATTCTACCTTCCAAGAGGAGATACCTCCTTATGTTGGTCCCAAGGCAGCCCGGGAGTCTCATGCTGAACTTCAGCAACTCTCCACCTTCCCGGGCACATATACACCCGCTCGGAACTTCAAGTAAGTGATCTTCTCCTTTAACATTGATTTTCTGTCCTGTTTTCCTCTGTTTTCTTCTTCTTCTTCTTCTTCTTCCCCGTTCTCAACCTTCCCTCTTCTATTCTCCTATAGATTCTTCCTGGCCAGAGGAGATTCTCCAAAGTGCCTTGGCTAGCCCCAATGATAGAACTACTCCCGCCTTCGTCTATCCATCACTTGAAGGAGTGGGGACTATCCACTGTGCTCGTACTGGCCAAGCAATATCACAAGATCTTGCATGTGTGGGATAGCATCACGGCGTTGGCAGAGCTGTGGCATCCCCAAACCCACACGTTTATCTTCCTTATGTTTGAGGCTACTATCTTGCTGGAGGAGTTGGAGATAATGCTAGGTCTCCCACGGTATCAGAGGGGCGAGGAGCTTGCGATTTCCTACAAAGTGGCTCCCATTAATGCATGGAGTATCCTTGCGGAGATCACCACGAAGAAGACCGACCTGCACTCCATGACCAGCGGGATGCACGTGCACCTCCTCCCCATCGTGCAGTGGGTCATCTCTCAATGCAAGCGCAAGATCGGGAACCACACTGCCATTGCCAAGGCGGCCGCCATTTGCATCTGTGGTGTTATTCCCTTCCCAGCGATGGACGGCGCCATATCCTTCGCCATTCTAAGCATAATCTGCTCGGTTTCTGAAGGTATGAGCATATGACAGGCCGTGCTTGGCTATCTATATGCTGGACTTACTTCTGCAGCCACCGGAGGCCCCTTCTACGGTTCCGTCATTGCACTCAAACTCTGGATGGGCATGCATGTCACGTCCCGAGAATTACGCAGTGGATATTATTTCGAATAATTCGAGTCGATATTTCGAGACGTGGATAGTCGGCAAATAAGCCTCTAGCTAGCACGCACTAAATGTGTATCAACACAACATCAAAATAGGGCTCATATATTGAACTCAATATAAATTGTATTCAAATCTCAACTTATTGTATTCAAAGTGGAAACTATTACAGGAAAGTGGAAACTATTACAGGACTAAGACTCAATAAAAGGAAAAGTACATTCTATTCCTCACTTCCTACTACATGAATCTAACACTCAAAATAAACTAACTATAGATAGACTCGTAATTGGAACGCTCTTCACTCGGACGCATTCCCATCCTCGACTTGCTCTTCCTCTTGAACTTCATAGTCACCTAGATGGGGTAAAAGTAGGGGATGAGCAAACTAGCCCAGTAGGATTTATATCTCAATGTGCGGGCAATGATATAAGTGATTAACATTTTAGAACTAGGCAAGTATGATGAATGATATGCAAGTACGAATAAAACTTGTTAAAACATGATATATAAAACAAGCTAGAGAGAGTGATTATGATAGAACAAGATTGGTGAACGAGATAGAACTAGCAATAGATCACTTTGCACAAGCACGCAAGATTTCAATTGATGTCAAGAACGCAAGATATCATTAATTGCATTAAATGCAGGATGGCCATATCACGCAAGCAAGCAAGCAAGATTTCACAAGCACGATCATGTAACACTAATCAGGCACGTAGACACCAATGTACACCAAGAAAAGATCCATCAAGAATGTACACCAGGACACGTGTATGTGGTTATGTATCTAACATTCAACAAGCAAGAAAGTACTCCCAGCGCAGATGCAACGCCAGTAATCATTATACCCCATGGTTAACAGTATATTTATGACTCTCCGTCATTGGGGCTAGACTGGAGCCCTTGGACACACGCCGTGCCCTGTCAGCCATCTCATGTAAATTTTAAATGTAGATACCCACAGTCATTAATAATGGCCAATGAGAGTTTCAAAAATGTAGCATGTGTAATGTCATGTTCATGATGATGATGAGAAAAAAGTAATAATTAAATTGAACATGATTTCATGAGAACAATGGTCAAGAGATAAATTCGGCAGCATAACGGTACAATTTATACTTTTGTTTAATCTTTACATTAATGGCTTTAGTCTAGTTTGTAAGTCACACTCACGAGATCAAGAAGAGAAAGGAAGTGCACACTATCTCCAGGGAACTTCAATGGTACAACCAACTCGTCGGCCATGTGGGAATCCCTGGTCTGAGGAGATTTACGGAGGCCTTGGTGAAAAGGTCGCTAGTCTACCGATTCGGAATGACCGGTAGAGAGTTTCCAATTTCCCAAGAAAAGGCTGCCTAATAGTGCTAGTGTGTAGTGCGGTACGCGTGTCTCAATTCACAAACCATCGGTCTCAAACTCGTAGGAAACACTTGACAATATAACATGGAATAAAACTATGCACTTTAACTAATCATGGATTTCAAGATTTTATGATAACAAAATTATCATTTTAGTCAAGCTAGAGTAGTAAGAAGAGTAAATCATAAGTTGCATGAATGATCACGTCATTAGGAGAGAAATTAGAATATCGTTCATGTAATCAAGCTTTTAAATGGGTTAACCAATTTTTAAGCCATTAAATAACAATCATGTAATGATCAGACCCAAGACATGTGATTTACCCACTAAATGTTACCTTGACCAACCCTTGGGGAAGGCAGTTAGGTTTACAAGAAAGTAAAGGGGGGTTTCATGACAAAACCTGAGATCGCGACAGGTGCCTACAAGGAAGGCGACAGGGTACTAGATTGCGACATGACAAGGGCTGCGAAGGGATGGCTAGAAGGCGACAGGGGGTTGTGAAGAAGGCAACATGTCTGTCAGATCAGGCAGCCATATAGCGACATAGTGCATGTCGCATTCAGAAGGCGACAGTAGGGCTGTCGCAATAAGGCCTCTGAAGGCGACATATTGGGCCGTCACGTTCACAGGGTCTGCGCCAGATCCTGCCAGAGCAAGGACATGTTCTTGGATTGCGGTCCAGGACTGCCATGTATTGACACAAGGTGCTTCCGAAATAGAGAATAAATTGTACAGTGTATGAAAAATAACGAAACCAGTTTTAAAACAACCTAGACATACCAGGGCACTTCCAGTAAATCGGAATTGAACAATAAAGATGGTTTCGATAGGCTTTAATCATGGGGAACACAAGGTCAGAGCAAGGGTAACCTGAAGACGTAGTTTTTATGCAGCAACCCTATTACCACGCTTATAACTCTCTAACTAAAACGATTTAGACAAAACGTTCAACATGAAACCTGACGAGAACATCAAGAGACTAACTTTCATGTTATGAGTTTTCTCTAATTCGGTCTTGAAACACGTGCAACATATTAAGAACGGGAAAAACTCTAACAGTGCGCGACTTTGGAAAAATGCTTATAATTCAAAATCTACTAAATGCAATTCGATGAAACTAGTGGGAAATGAAAGTTAACTTGATGCTCTACACATTGGTATAGGATATGTTAAGATTTGGCCCGAGAAAACCTACCTTATGGGTTGAAGAAGACCCGTTACTCCAGAAAACCTGTGTTCAGACCACTTGGAGGAAAACGCTTACTACTCCATGTATACTACATGGAATTTGGGCATTCCACTTGGGTTAGAATATGGACTTGACCCTATTTCCAGGGGTATAGGCCTTGCAAGGTTTGGTTTAGGTTTGACTTACCTTTGGTCGACTTCAAGAGGGTGGTTTGTGCACGTCGCAGCGGATGAGAAGGGGAAGAAGAACGGCTTCTTGTGGTCGTTCCAAAGCTCCTCAGCCACCAAGAGCTCCTCCACACGACCCTAGCAAGTTCTAAATTCGTTCCTAGGGTTTGGGTGAAGAGTATTTAAGTAACCATGGTGTTTAGGAGTCCTATTATAACTAGGAAAGGAGGGTTTCGGGATTGGCATGCTTGGTTTCCTAGTTTTAATGATTTCCTCCTCCCTTTGAGTGTGTGAGGCATTAGGAAACCTCCCCTCATAGTTAGGCACGAATTTGGGTTGCCATGATTGCATGATTGCATCCCAATTCAACTCTAATTGCCTATTTTTAATTTTAGCTCATTTATGGTTACGAATTTCTATGTATTTTCTAGCTTTATTTGATTTTTGGGCCAAATGTTGCCCATTGGCCCAATTATGATAATGGGTCATCAATATATAATGTTGGAAGTCTCCCCAACACTTTTATTTAATTTTTGATTGCGTCGTATTTCCGTGTTAACGGTTTTCCGACTTGTTTCCTTATTTAGATGATCGGTCACAATAACTCTTAAACCTAGCCCAAATGATTTTTATTGAACCAAATTTCATGATGGGTCATTAGAGGATATTATTTGAAGTCTATATATGATTTTTATTTAATTTTCTGACTCATCCACGTACGTGTGATAATGATTTTACGACTTATTCATGAATTACGATAATAAGTCGCGAAACACTTTAGACTTGGATGATCTGATTTTTCTTGGCACAAATTTCTTTGTGAAACATTTAGTAATAATGTTTGGGGTTGATTTATAATTTTCACGGAATTTTCCGATGTGTTTTAGCACATACGATAATGATACGTATGTTTTAAATACCTGTTATAATGGAAATTATTTATTTCTATTTAATTGAATTTTTTATATAATTGAAATTTCTGGGGTGCTACACCCTCCCCCACTTAAGAGAATTTGGTCCCGAAATTCAGGGATCATTAATTGGCATTTGATAGTTGTGACTATTGAACTCGTTTTCAGATTTACATCCTATAACTTGTTTCCAAATCATGGATGCTAGTCCAACATCCACACCTATAGCCATCCGCACTGTCGGTTTGGTTCCTTCCACTCCTGTTTTCTTTCACGGTTGACATAACTCCATCTTAATCCTCCAGATGAACTATGGTATAATGACTAGATTATTCCTTTCTAATTTCTCCTTAATGATCTCCCCCACTTAAAAATGTACTCATAAGAAAAGCATCTTAAGATCAGTCTAGGGGTTTAACAATCATACCTCCTTTCGGAAGTTCTTCTGGAGTTATTGCATTCACGCGTCCTTGATGCTTTACCACTCCTTGGTTTCTTCCAGCTTGGTCTTTTAGCATGGGACAGTTGGAAAGGCGGTGGTCGCGACTCCCGCATCGTAGGCAAGCTCCTGCCTTCTTCCAGCACTCTTCGGCTCCGTGTCCAGGCTTATCACAAAATTTACAATTTTCCTTAACTGGTTGTTCTTCCACCTTGACCTTCTTGTTATTATAGACCTCATTACCTCCATTCCTTCTCTTGTTACCGTTGGTCCCTGGGTTTACAGTCACAGTGGTATGGGATACCTCGTTCTTTATATAAGTTGACTTTGTTACATCCTTTCCTCTCATGCCTTCTACCTTAGACATGGTGTCTTCTACTAGTTGGGCTCTTTGGACCATCTCAGTGTAGGTTTGAATGTTGTGTGGTCCGAGCCTTTCAATGAACATGGGTCTAAGCCCATCCATGAAACGGTTAGCCTTTAATCTTTCCGTTCCCACCAAGTGTGGGGCATACACAGCAAGACGCGTGAACTGAGCCTCATACTCAGCCACAGACATTCCCTTCTGCTTCAGTGCGGCAAATTCCGCCGCTTTCCTCTCCTTCACTCTCTCAAAGAAATATTTTCCCTGGAATATCTCCAGGAATTCAACCCATTCCAGTTCAGCTATATTAGGCAGGTGGGCCGATGTGGCCTTCCACCATGCTCGGGCATCCTTGGTAAATTGAAAAGTGGCTAGTACCACCTTCTCCCTATTAGTGCATTGCATTACTTGGAAGATCCTTTCTATTTCTTCCTGCCAGTTTTCTGCCTCGTCTGGGTCGGGGGATCCAGAGAAACAAGGAGGGTTTAAACTCCTAAAATTGCGGTGCAGGTCACCGGCTCCATTCCTTGCAGCTCCAGCTTGATTTCCAGCCTGAACTACATTTTGTAGTGCCTGGGTCAATCTAGCCACAGTTTCTTGCATAACTTGCCACTGATTACGAGCCATTGCGGTTGAGTGCAAGAGTTATGAGGTTCCTGAGAAAAGGATGGAAACCAATTAATGTCTCTAGATACATTATAGGAGTCAATGGGTAGCTGTGTTTAATTCTTTCTAACATATTCCCAGTCTCTACCCATTCTCACCAGGTACTATATTTAATTTTCATGACCTAGGTTCCATAGGTATCTCCTATTCCTGAGACATTATCCTATTTGGTATTCCTAGGCTCTCATACCACTAAACTGTCACGTCCCGAGAATTACACAGCGGATAATAGTTCAAATAATTCGAGTCGATATTTCGAGACGTGGACAGTCGGCAAATAAGCCTCTAGCTAGCACGCACTAAATGTGTATCAACACAACATCATAATAGGGCTCATATATTGAACTCAATATAAATTGTATTCAAATCTCAACTTATTGTATTCAAAGTGGAAACTATTACAGGACTAAGACTCAATAAAAGGAAAAGTATATTTTATTCCTCACTTCCTACTACATGAATCTAACACTCAAAATAAACTAACTATAGATAGACTTGTAATTGGAACGCTCTTCACTCGGACGCATTCCCATCCTCGACTTGCTCTTCCTCTTGAACTTCATAGTCACCTAGATGGGGTAAAAGTAGGGGATGAGCAAACTAGCCCAGTAGGATTTATATCTCAATGTGCGGGCAATGATATAAGTGATTAACATTTTAGAACTAGGCAAGTACGATGAATGATATGCAAGTACGAATAAAACTCGTTAAAACATGATATATAAAACAAGCTAGAGAGAGTGATTATGATAGAACAAGATTGGTGAACGAGATAGAACTAGCAATAGATCACTTTGCACAAGCACGCAAGATTTCAATTGATGTCAAGAACGCAAGATATCATTAATTGCATTAAATGCAGGATGGCCATATCACTCAAGCAAGCAAGCAAGATTTCACAAGCACGATCATGTAACACTAATCAGGCACATAGACACCAATGTACACCAAGAAAAGATCCATCAAGAATGTACACCAGGACACGTGTATGTGGTTATGTATCTAACATTCAACAAGCAAGAAAGTACTCCCAGTGCAGATGCAACGCCAGTAATCATTATACCCCATGGTTAACAGTATATTTATGACTCTCCGTCATTGGGGCTAGACTGGAGCCCTTGGACACACGCCGTGCCCTGTCAGCCATCTCATGTAAATTTTAAATGTAGATACCCACAGTCATTAATAATGGCCAATGAGAGTTTCAAAAATGTAGCATGTGTAATGTCATGTTCATGATGATGATGAGAAAAAAGTAATAATTAAATTGAACATGATTTCATGAGAACAATGGTCAAGAGATAAATTCGGCAGCATAACGGTACAATTTATACTTTTGTTTAATCTTTACATTAATGGCTTTAGTCTAGTTTGTAAGTCACACTCACGAGATCAAGAAGAGAAAGGAAGTGCACACTATCTCCAGGGAACTTCAATGGTACAACCAACTCGTCGGCCATGTAGGAATCCATGGTCAGAGGAGATTTAGGGAGGCCTTGGTCAAAAGGTCGCTAGTCTACTGATTCGGAATGACCGGTAGAGAGTTTCCAATTTCCCAAGAAAAGGCTGCCTAATAGTGCTAGTGTGTAGTGCGGTACGCGTGTCTCAATTCACAAACCATCGGTCTCAAACTCGTAGGAAACACTTGACAATATAACATGGAATAAAACTATGCACTTTAACTAATCATGGATTTCAAGATTTTATGATAACAAAATTATCATTTTAGTCAAGCTAGAGTAGTAAGAAGAGTAAATCATAAGTTGCATGAATGATCACGTCATTAGGAGAGAAATTAGAATATCGTTCATGTAATCAAGCTTTTAAATGGGTTAACCAATTTTTAAGCCATTAAATAACAATCATGTAATGATCAGACCCAAGACATGTGATTTACCCACTAAATGTTACCTTGACCAGCCCTTGGGGAAGGCAGTTAGGTTTACAAGAAAGTAAAGGGGGGTTTCATGACAAAACCTGAGATCGCGACAGGTGCCTACAAGGAAGGCGACAGGGTACTAGATTGCGACAGGACAAGGGCCGCGAAGGGATGGCTAGAAGGCGACAGGGGGTTGTGAAGAAGGCGACATGTCTGTCAGATCAGGAAGCCATATAGCGACATAGTGCATGTCGCATTCAGAAGGCGACAGTAGGGCTGTCGCAATAAGACCTCTGAAGGCGACATATCGGGCCGTCGCGTTCACAGGGTCTGCGCCAGATCCTGCCAGAGCAAGGACATGTTCTTGGATTGCGGTCCAGGACTGCCATGTATTGACACAAGGTGCTTCCGAAATAGAGAATAAATTGTACAGTGTATGAAAAATAACGAAACCAGTTTTAAAACAACCTAGACATACCAGGGCACTTCCAGTAAATCGGAATTGAACAATAAAGATGGTTTCAATAGGCTTTGATCACGGGGAACACAAGGTCAGACCAAGGGTAACCTGAAGATGTAGTTTTTATGCAGCAACCCTATTACCACGCTTATAACTCTCTAACTAAAACGATTTAGACAAAACGTTCAACATGAAACCTGACGAGAACATCAAGAGACTAACTTTCATGTTATGAGTTTTCTCTAATTCGGTCTTGAAACACGTGCAACATATTAAGAACGGGAAAAACTCTAACAGTGCGCGACTTTGGCAAAACGCTTATAATTCAAAATCTACTAAATGCAATTCGATGAAACCAGTGGGAAATGAAAGTTAACTTGATGCTCTACACATTGGTATAGGATATGTTAAGATTTGGCCCGAGAAAACCTACCTTATGGGTTGAAGAAGACCCGTTACTCCAGAAAACCTGTGTTCAGACCACTTGGAGGAAAACGCTTACTACTCCGTGTTTACTGCATGGAATTTGGGCATTCCACTTGGGTTAGAACGTAGACTTGACCCTATTTCCAGGGGTATAGGCCTTGCAAGGTTTGGTTTAGGTTTGACTTACCTTTGGTCGACTTCAAGAGGGTGGTTTGTGCACGTCGCAGCAGATGAGAAGGGGAAGAAGAACGGCTTCTTGTGGTCATTCCAAAGCTCCTCAGCCACCAAGAGCTCCTCCACACGACCCTAGCAAGTTCTAAATTCGTTCCTAGGGTTTGGGTGAAGAGTATTTAAGTAACCATGGTGTTTAGGAGTCCTATTATAACTAGGAAAGGAGGGTTTCGGGATTGGCATGCTTGGTTTCCTATTTTTGATGATTTCCTCCTCCCTTTGAGTGTGTGAGGCAATAGGAAACCTCCCCTCATAGTTAGGCACGAATTTGGGTTGCCATGAATGCATGATTGCAACCCAATTCAACTCTAATTGCCTCGTTTTAATTTTAACTTATTTATGGTTACGAATTTCTATGTATTTTCTAGCTTTATTTGATTTTTGGGCAAAATGTTGCCCATTGGCCCAATTATGATAATGGGTCATCAATATATAATGTTGGAAGTCTCCCCAACACTTGTATTTAATTTTTGATTGCGTCGTATTTCCGTGTTAACAGTTTTCCGACTTGTTTCCTTATTTAGATGATCGGTCACAATAACTCTTAAACCTAGCCCAAATGATTTTTATTGAACCAAATTTCTTGATGGGTCATTAGAGGATATTATTTGAAGTCCATATATGATTTTTATTTAATTTTCTGACTCATCCACGTACGTGTGATAATGATTTTACGACTTATTCATGAATTACGATAATAAGTCGCGAAACACTTTAGACTTGGATGATCTGATTTTTCTTGGCACAAATTTCTTTGTGAAACATTTAGTAATAATGTTTGGGGTTGATTTATAATTTTCATGGAATTTTCCGATGTGTTTTAGCACATACGATAATGATACGTATGTTTTAAATATCTGTTATAATGGAAATTATTTATTTCTATTTAATTGAATTTTTTATATAATTGAAATTTCTGGGGTGCTACAATGCATTCGTCGGTGCGCCTCTCTACATGACACCACAGGCGTGGTGCAAGATAGCACAAGTGAAAGGGTTGAAGGACTGGCGTAATTATCTCAGGAAGATGATAGTGGCAGAGTTCGAGATGCGTCCGCGCTTCCTCCATAACAGAATGATCCACCTGCCTCAGCGTTCCGGACTGGCACTGCGACTGTTGGGCAACGAAGCGTTAGTTCTCTACAATCTGGATCGTTGCTACCTTCAGTGTGGAGCGGCTCACACGGTGGTTACCTATCTTCCACATTACCCACCTATTCAAGAGAGGAAGAGGGGTGACGAACAGGACGAACAGGATGTGTGGAGCGCCGTCGTCCATTGGGAGGGGTACGCGATGGGTCTTCTCCAGGCCATAGTGGTAGAAGACAAAGATGTGATCAAGGAATACCTCAAGGCATGGAAGGAGATTCAGCCAGCTACAGCGGAGACTTGAGGATAGATACATTGATGTAGAGAGGATGTTAGATGGTAGCTAGGGCAGGAAATTTCCATTTGATTGAATGTAGGGATGATTTAGAGAATGAATTGAATAGTTTGGATGAATAAACATGAACTTTGTCCTGTTTTCGCATGGCTCTGTTTGTAACGCGACAATCATGGCAGTTGCGTTAGCTTCATGTCAGAGCGGTGAGTTGCGACATGGTTGCGGCCACCCAGAGCGGCGCGACGTTAACGTGGAGGCCCTCTACATCGCGTCTTGAACCGAACATTAAAAAACGCAAGGCGCCCTTTGTGACGGCCCTCATTATACCGGTACGGTTATACCAACCCACGTCGGTATAGCGAGTGCTGCCAGCCACAGTGGGACATTTACCCAACGATACAAACAGCTGAGATACACGCGAATATAAATAACAGAGTAGCGGAAGTAAAAGAGAACTATCTCCATTCATTCATCATCCACATTAAACATACATGCAGTTTACAATTTGCAAAAAGGAACTAAAATTCACATGATTTAATTTACTGAAATAGAAATACAAAATGTCCACATATTACATTCTTTTCATGATAATCCTAATACAATGTTCAAGTACATACGACGAAGTACACAATCACAAAGAAGCTCCAAGTAACTAGTCTCCGCGCTCGGAGTCCGTCTCCACCGTCTCCTCCAACGGTGTCGAGTCACCAACTACACCTGTACGCCGAAGCAAGGAGTGAGTCCAGAGACTCAGCAAGTAACACTATGCATGCTATACACGTACAAGTCCTAGTGGTTTCTACATGCACATACAATTAGCAACACATAGCATGCTAGTCCATTTAAGTTTTCAACCTATCATGACGGTTCTACAATTTTATACATAACGCATGCTTTCAGATTTCAAAAATATAACATTCACCTATCACATGGTCTCTAATCCATTCACTTATGAACTTTAACCTTATAAAGAACCAAACGTGAGAGTTATCGACATGGACAATTTACACACATGAACGGGGAACATAGTTAGCATGGATTCCACATGTTCTTAAGTACATACCTAACTTTTTATCATGCTTTAGGTTGCTGATTTCACATGGTCCAAAGGCTATAATTCAACACATGAGAGCTACAACGTTGCTTAAAACATAATCTATGAACAATCCATCATGCCATCTTGCACACATATTCATTTGTTGTCCCTATCATGGGTTCTAAACACTTTGCACACATAAACACAAGAATGATAACATGCATTTTCTGAATTCACATGGTTTCAGATTTAGCCTCACATGGTTTCAATAACACATTGCACATCTAGATTTTCACATTTTCCTTTTTCACAATTTCCTCTTTTCACATGGTTACACTTTACACATACACATTCACATGTCACTTACACATTTACACATGGTCACATACACTTTACACATTACACTTTACACATATTTTAGTGCCGTGACACATAGTCCAAACCACCAAAGAAGGACACATTCACATCACATAACACATAGGCACCATCTAGGCAATGCAATGGTGACTCTTGGACTGCGCAGACCGGGAGAACAAGTCTCCACCCTAACCAGTGGTACTTGTCCACCTCCAGGATTTCCCCCTAATGCCCTTAGGGTCACTTAACACAATGAACTTTCTCAGGGGGACTTTTCCCTGATACAGCTCCACTGCCTTCTCGGAAGCAGTATCACATTGGCACAGTTTACACTTTTACACATTTAACGTTTTACACATGGTTTTACACTTGGCACTCTTCATTTCATTCACACTTTCTTACTCACATGAACACCTCTGTTTTTCCTAACATGGTACTACAGAGTTTTCAAGATTCAACACATAGTAAACACACTAATCATGCTGATTTAAACAGAAATCAAATCACATTACGATCATATGTACGAATTATTCACAATTTACATGAAAACACATAACTCTTCATTTACTATTCCAATTAACCTGAAATGTTAACCACAAGCTGTTTTCAGGTTCAAAATCATACCCTCAATTTTTCAGATTTTTCTGAGCTAAATAGGATTTACAGAAAATCAAACACCTAATTAGCACATTATTCACAATTTACGTTAACATGGAATTTACACATCATGCAATTTACCACTTGCTGTTTAACCATAAGCTACCAACATATGCATGAAATTAGAGTACAAAATTTCCCTAATTCATACATCTATGGATTTAACACTACGAATCTTTTTACATACTTCTATTTTTATCGAACCGAAACTATTAACAAATTGCACAATCCTGGATAAGTTTCCTAATTTAGCAAACACACATGCTGACCCACAATCTTCATGATTAAACCGAAATCAAGGCATTCACATTAATCTAAACCCTGAATCATGAGTTTTGCAAAATGGTCTACAAGTCATGCTCACATGTTTACAAGATATTATTATCCCACATTTGCCAACACAACTCACATACATCCACAACCCAATGCACAATATACATAGCTTATAGGAATACCATATATCCTCATCACGAAAATCATAACGAAATTAACGTATAAGAGGGACAGAACAGCTCACTGTTCTGTCTTGAAGAACTAGACGGCGGTCTCTGGCCGCTGACTCAGAGTCAGCGGCATGGTCGATGGACGCCAATGAGGAACTGGGCGTCCAGGGACCTTGCCGTTTACTCAGGTCTGTGCAGAAACACAGACCCGAGCTCTGAAATTTGGGTGAAATGGAGGGTCTAGGACTCGAGGAAAATTTCATAAAAACCTCCTAGACTCATACGGGCATACCATAGATAGGTCACTTGCCTTTCAAAATTTCTTCTAAGGGATTTAGAGGCTTGGTGAAGACCTCCTTGGGTAGTCCCAAGAAGTTGCAGAACCTTCCTCTAGATCGCCTTCCTCCGAGCTTCTGGTTGATCTCCACGCCGAGGGGATGATGGGGAAGCCTTCCCCTTTGCTTCAGCTCCCTCCTTGATGCAGAAGATCTCCAAAACCAGCTTCAAGGGGTCGGATTTTAGGGGTTCAAACTGGGGTTTTTTCACAGAGCTCTAGGGTTTTCTCTCCTCTTCTCTCCTCTTGCAAGGATGAAAATGAGAAGTGGGGAGAGACCATTTCGGGTTCTGGGTGTAGGAGAGACCCTCACCCACTCACCATACTGATTAGACAGGCTTAGAGCCGTTGGGGGACATCCCCCCAATGGTTGCCATGCCTTGTTTCAGAAGACAGCAGCTCTGCTGCGCATGCAGGCCAGAGAAGTTGGCGTCCAGATCGCTGGACGCCGGAGTTAGTGTTGGCGTCCAGGGTTGGACGCTAACACCACCTCAACGGCCTGGGGATTGACGCCAAAAGGGCCTTCGGCCAGAACCCTAATTCATGCAGAAAACCATGCATACCAAGCTTCTATACATGCCATAAGTACATGGTATAGTATCCACACTATCATCATGCAATACATACATTATTTACGTTTAATATAAACACATGTACACGTATTTATACTATTTTAATATCCACGTAAATACGTACATACATACTCAACACAATATACACACATAAATACGAAAAATACGACGGAAATTCGAGGGTCTTACACCCTCTCCCCCTTAAAGAAACTTCGTCCTGAAGTTAGAACGACACTACTCAAACAAAAGGGGATACTTCTTCTTCATCGCATCCTCAAGCTCCCACGTAGCCTCCTCACGTGAGAAGTTCCGCCATAGAACTTTACCGACGCAATACTCTTGTTCCGGAGATGCTGCACCTTCCGGTCAAGAATGGCTACTGGTTGCTCGACATACGAAAGATCTGGCTGGATCTCCACTGGCTCATGACTAATCACATGAGACGGATCTCGGACATACTTCCTGAGCATAGATACGTGGAATACAGGGTGAACGCTAGCCAAAGCTGGGGGTAAAGCTAGCTCGTACGCCACGTTGCCCAAACGTCGGAGAATCTCATATGGGCCAATGAACCTAGGGCTTAGCTTGCTATGCCTGCCAAATTTGACAACTCCACGAGTAGGCGATATCTTCAAGAAGACATGATCGCCAACCTCGAACTCCAAATCCTTCCTCCTGTTGTCGGCATAACTCTTCTGCCTATCCTGTGCCGCAACAAGCCTTTTCCTGATAAGCTGAATCTTATCCGAAGTTTCCTGAACCAACTCCGGTCCGATCAACTGCCTATCACCAGTCTCCTCCCAACATAGCGGAGATCTGCAGGGCCTACCATACAACGCCTCGAATGGAGCCATTCCAATACTAGCATGAAAGCTGTTGTTGTATGCGAACTCCACAAGAGGTAAATGACGCTCCCAATCATCCTTCCAATCCAGACACACGCTCTCAACATGTCCTCGAGCGTCTGGATAGTCCTCTCGGACTGTCCATCGGTCTGGGGATGAAACGCCGAACTGAGCTTAAGCTCCGAACCTAACGCATCCTGAAGACCCTTCCACAACCTCGAAGTAAATCTCGGATCTCGATCCGAAATGATCGACTTCGGCACACCATGCAATCTAACGATGCCACTAACATACAATCTAGCTAAACTCTCTACTGACTGCTTCTTCTTCATAGGCAAGAAATGAGCAGTCTTCGAGAATCTATCTACAACTACCCAAATCGAGTCATTGCCCCTTCTAGATCGAGGCAAACCCGATACGAAATCCATAGTGACAGCTTCCCATTTCCATACGGGGATATCCATCCTCTGCATAAGGCCGGATGGTCGCTGCCGCTCGGCTTTCACCTGCTGACATACTAGACATCTAGACACATAATCCGCAACATCCTTCTTCATGCCGGACCACCAAAATGATCTCTTCAGGTCTTGATACATCTTAGTGTTACCCGGATGAATAGAGAATCGCGATCTATGAGCCTCCGCTAACACATGCTCACGGACATCTACTACATCGGGGACACAAACACGGTGCTGAAATCTAATCACACCGTCCTCATCACGAGCAATGCCCGCCTTGCCCACTAACTCTAACAATCTAGGATCGGCTTTCTGCTGCTCAATCACCTCATCCAAGACTGAGGATCTAAGGGATAGCTGAGCTACAAAAGCCTGACACAACGATGGCTCTAACTCGGTCATAGAGCACGCTGCATCCTCCAACATCTTCCAATCCTGCTAGAGCGAAGACCTCTTCCTACTAAGAGCATCCGCTACGACGTTCGCCTTTCCAGGATGATACTGAAGGTCGAAGTCATAGTCCTTCAAGAACTCAATCCATCTCCTCTGCCTCAGGTTTAATTCCTTTTGGGAGAAAAGATACCTCAAGCTCTTGTGGTCGGTAAACACCTCAAATCTGACACCATAAAGATAGTGCCTCCAGATCTTTAGTGCATGAACCACAGCTGCTAGCTCTAAATCATGAGTCGGATAGTTCCTCTCATGCTCCTTCAACTGACGAGAAGCATAAGCTACTACCCTCTCTTGCTGCATGAGCACACAGCCTAAACCAATCCGAGATGCATCCGTATAAATGGCAAAGCCCTCTAGACCACTGGGCAATACCAATACCGGAGCAGAAGTAAGCTTAGCCTTCAATAGCTGAAAGCTGCGCTCACATGCCTCAGACCATACAAACTTCTCACCCTTTCTGGTCAGCTTTGTCATAGGGGCGGCGATGGATGAGAAACCCTCAATGAATCGCCGATAATAACCAGCTAACCCAAGGAAACTACGAATCTCCGAAGGGGTCCTGGGAACATCCCAATCCATAACTGCCTGGACCTTTGCTGGATCAACAGCTACACCAGCGCCGGAGATAACATGCCCGAGGAAATGAACCTCGCGCAACCAGAACTCGCACTTGCTGAACTTCGCATACAGCTTGTGCTCACGGAGAACCTCTAACACTAACCTCAAATGCTGACGATGTGTGGCCTCATCCGGAGAATAGACCAACACGTCATCAATAAACACAACAACAAAGCTATCTAGATACGACTAAACACCCGGTTCATGAGATCATGAACGCTGCAGGGGCGTTGGTCAATCCGAAGGGAAGAACCAAAAACTCATAATGTCCATAACGGGTTCTAAATGCCGTCTTGGACACATCCTCACTCCTAATCCTCAACTGATGATAACCAGATCGCAAGTCAATCTTGGAAAAGACTGATGCCTCTCGCAACTGGTCAAACAGATCATCAATCCGAGGTAAGGGATACCTGTTCTTCACAGTCACCTGGTTTAGCTTCCTATAATCAATGCACAACCGAAGTGACCCGTCTTTCTTCTTGACGAATAATACAGGCGCGCCCCAAGGGGAAACGCTAGGGCGAATAAATCCCTTATCAAGCAATTCCTGCAATTGCTTCCTCAACTCGGCTAATTCTGCAGGGGCATCCGATATAGGGCTTCGAGATAGGAGAGGTGCCTGGAAGCAACTCTATAGTGAACTCTATCTCCCTATCCGGTGGCAATCCAGACAAGTCATCAGGAAAGACATCTGGAAAGTCCTGCACCACATCGATCTCTGCAAGAGTCAGTGACGAACCAGCATCGGGTACTAGCATAACGCTGGCAAGAAATGCGTCACATCCCTTGTTCACCATGCGCATCGCCTTCATGGCAGAGATAACTAACTTTCCCGCAAGTTCTTTGGCAAGGGATGAGAGAACTCATCCTCACCAGGAATGCGGAAAACAATCTTCTTCCTACGACAATCCACTAACGCATAGTGCTCCTCTAGCCAATCCAGACCAAAGATACAATCATAGTCCTTCATCTTTAGCAAGAAGAAGCACCCATCTAGGAATCTATCCTCAATGCACACAGGTAACGATGGAATGCACTTCCTAGTCGATACCGTACCCGCAGGGGTGTGCACAGACAAAGGGACCTCTAACTCCTCAGACTCTATGCCTGACTCTAGGGCTAACTGCCTAGCGAACCGCTCGGAAATGAACGAGTGAGTAGCACCCGTACAAACAAAACCCGAGCGTGCACACCGAAAAGTAAAACTGTACCTTCGGTGACATGCTCCGCCTGCTCGGCGTCCTCACGAGCTAACGCAAACACTCGAGCTGGGGCTCGAGGCCTTCCTGGTCGTCCTGTAGCTGGCGCGGCTGCCGCTACTGCTGGTACTGGCGCTCCACGCTGAGCTCCCTGCTGGAGTCTTGGGCAATCCTTGATCTTGTGGTCGCTGCTCCCACACTTTAGGCATCTACCCGCTACTAACCAACACTCCGAACCTCCATGGGTCTTCCCACAATGGGGACACTCCTTCTTCGCACCGGGGGAACGTACAGAGGGTACCTGATAGTTGCTGACTGCCACTTGTTTCTGCGGTGTCTGGTACACCGTCTTCTTCTTATCTTGCCTCTGGAAAGTTGCTGCCGGCCTTTTCTGCGACGCCTTCTTCTCCTCCAGATATTGCTCCATTTCTCCCTCCTGTCTGCAGGCTGCGCTGAGGGCCTCATCTAGCGTGCGGTGGTCGAACGCCACGAGCCTCGTCCTCAGTGATGGTTTGAGACCCATCACGAACTTCTTGGTCTTCCTGCGCTCATCCTCTACTATGTGCGGTGCATATTTAGAGAGTTCAGAAAACCTTGCCTCATATTCCAGGACGGTCATTGATCCTTGCGTCAGGGAAAGGAATTCTTGCTCCATCTTGTCCTGGACGTGCTCGGGGATGAACTTGGCTCGGAAGAGCCTCACGAACGCGTCCCATGCCACGACTACTGCTCCGTCCTCAAAGCGCGTACGCAGTAGGGAGGACCACCATACATCCGCTCTCTCCTGCAACACACCTTCATAAGCTCTAACTAACAAATTCTAACTTTAACAATCAACATACAATCATAAACTAAAGCATACCTGTAGCATGTAGGTGGCTAAGGTCACCTTGTCCTCGTCAGGACACCTGATAGCTCGGAAGATTTTCTCGGTCTCCCTCATCCAGCTTTCTGCCAAAAGCGGATCACTCTCCCCCTTAAAAGAGGGTGGGGTCATCCTCTTGAATCGCTCCATGATGGAAGGTCCACCATGGTCCTGAGCTGGGGCCTGAGCCTGCTACATTAAACAACAAGCAATATACAATAAACACAATATCATACAACTCAAATAGAAGACTACTTAGTTGTTTTATTATTTACCTGGGCCTCCAACTGGGCCTGGAGTGCTGCCTGAGTGTGTGCCTGGGTCTGCATGGCTTGCACCAGACCTTGCATGAACACTCCATAATCCACTGGCGGTGGTGGGGGAAGCACAGGACCCTGTGGGGCCGGGGCCTGCTGCTCCACCCGCTCCTCACGCCTTTGCTCGTCGTCGCGAGCTGGCGCACCTCCACGTCGTCCACGGGAAGCCATGGCTGTAATAAAATTTCAGCCACCACTAGAGTTAGGTTACTAAGTTTTCTAACCATTTTCTTATCTATTTTCCACTTCTTATTAATGTTTTCTACACATGTGGACATACTTAGCATGCAATGGGAATGATGACTTAAGTATATTCATGTGTAATCTCAACCGGTCTCTCTGATACCAATCTCTGTGACGGCCCTCATTATACCGGTATGGTTATACCAACCCACGTCGGTATAGCGAGTGCTGCCAGCCACAGTGGGACATTTACCCAACGATACAAACAGCTGAGATACACGCGAATATAAATAACAGAGTAGCGGAAGTAAAAGAGAACTATCTCCATTCATTCATCATCGACATTAAACATACATGTAGTTTACAATTTGCAAAAAGGAACTAAAATTCACATGATTTAATTTACTGAAATAGAAATACAAAATGTCCACATATTACATTCTTTTCATGATAATCCTAATACAATGTTCAAGTACATACGACGAAGTACACAATCACAAAGAAGCTCCAAGTAACTAGTCTCCGCGCTCGGAGTCCGTCTCCACCGTCTCCTCCAACGGTGTCGAGTCACCAACTACACCTGTACGCCGAAGCAAGGAGTGAGTCCAGAGACTCAGCAAGTAACACTATGCATGCTATTCACGTACAAGTCCTAGTGGTTTCTACATGCACATACAATTAGCAACACATAGCATGCTAGTCCATTTAAGTTTTCAACCTATCATGACGGTTCTACAATTTTATACATAACGCATGCTTTCAGATTTCAAAAATATAACATTCACCTATCACATGATCTCTAATCCATTCACTTATGAACTTTAACCTTATAAAGAACCAAACGTGAGAGTTATCGACATGGACAATTTACACACATGAACGGGGAACATAGTTAGCATGGATTCCACATGTTCTTAAGTACATACCTAACTTTTTAACATGCTTTAGGTTGCTGATTTCACATGGTCCAAAGGCTATAATTCAACACATGAGAGCTACAACGTTGCTTAAAACATAATCTATGAACAATCCATCATGCCATCTTGCACACATATTCATTTGTTGTCCCTATCATGGGTTCTAAACACTTTGCACACATAAACACAAGAATGATAACATGCATTTTATGAATTCACATGGTTTCAGATTTAGCCTCACATGGTTTCAATAACACATTGCACATCTAGATTTTCACATTTTCCTTTTTCACAATTTCCTCTTTTCACATGGTTACACTTTACACATACACATTCACATGTCACTTACACATTTACACATGGTCACATACACTTTACACATTACACTTTACACATATTTTAGTGCCGTGACACATAGTCCAAACCACCAAAGAAGGACACATTCACATCACATAACACATAGGCACCATCTAGGCAATGCAATGGTGACTCTTGGACTGCGCAGACCGGGAGAACAAGTCTCCACCCTAACCAGTAGTACTTGTCCACCTCCAGGATTTCCCCCTAATGCCCTTAGGGTCACTTAACACAATGAACTTTCTCAGGGGGACTTTTCCCTGATACAGCTCCACTGCCTTCTCGGAAGCAGTATCACATTGGCACAGTTTACACTTTTACACATTTAACGTTTTACACATGGTTTTACACTTGGCACTCTTCATTTCATTCACACTTTCTTACTCACATGAACACCTCTGTTTTTCCTAACATGGTACTACAGAGTTTTCAAGATTCAACACATAGTAAACACACTAATCATGCTGATTTAAACAGAAATCAAATCACATTACGATCATATGTACGAATTATTCACAATTTACATGAAAACACATAACTCTTCATTTACTATTCCAATTAACCTGAAATGTTAACCACAAGCTGTTTTCAGGTTCAAAATCATACTCTCAATTTTTCAGATTTTTCTGAGCTAAATAGGATTTACAGAAAATCAAACACCTAATTAGCACATTATTCACAATTTACGTTAACATGGAATTTACACATCATGCAATTTACCACTTGCTGTTTAACCATAAGCTACCAACATATGCATGAAATTAGAGTACAAAATTTCCCTAATTCAAACATCTATGGATTTAACACTACGAATCTTTTTACATACTTCTATTTTATCGAACCGAAACTATTAACAAATTGCACAATCCTGGATAAGTTTCCTAATTTAGCAAACACACATGCTGACCCACAATCTTCATGATTAAACCGAAATCAAGGCATTCACATTAATCTAAACCTGAATCATGAGTTTTGCAAAATGGTCTACAAGTCATGCTCACATGTTTACAAGATATTATTATCCCACATTTGCCAACACAACTCACATACATCCACAACCCCAATGCACAATATACATAGCTTATAGGAATACCATATATCCTCATCACGAAAATCATAACGAAATTAACGTATAAGAGGGACAGAACAGCTCACTGTTCTGTCCTGAAGAACTAGACGGCGGTCTCTGGCCGCTGACTCAGAGTCAGCGGCATGGTCGATGGACGCCAATGAGGAACTGGGCATCCAGGGACCTTGCCGTTTACTCAGGTCTGTGCAGAAACACAGACCCAAGCTCTGAAATTTGGGTGAAATGGAGGGTCTAGGACTCGAGGAAAATTTCATAAAAACCTCCTAGACTCATACGGGGATACCATAGATAGGTCACTTGCCTTTCAAAATTTCTTCTAAGGGATTTAGAGGCTTGGTGAAGACCTCCTTGGGCAGTCCCAAGAAGTTGCAGAACCTTCCTCTAGATCGCCTTCCTCCGAGCTTCTGGTTGATCTCCACGCCGAGGGGATGATAGGGAAGCCTTCCCCTTTGCTTCAGCTCCCTCCTTGATGCAGAAGATCTCCAAAACCAGCTTCAAGGGGTCGGATTTTAGGGGTTCAAACTGGGGTTTTCTCACAGAGCTCTAGGGTTTTCTCTCCTCTTCTCTCCTCTTGCAAGGATGAAAATGAGAAGTGGGGAGAGACCATTTCGGGTTCAGGGTGTAGGAGAGACCCTCACCCACTCACCATACTGATTAGACAGGCTTAGAGCCGTTGGGGGACATCCCCCCAATGGTTGCCATGCCTTGTTTCAGAAGACAGCAGCTCTGCTGCGCATGCAGGCCAGAGAAGTTGGCGTCCAGATCGTTGGACGCCGGAGTTAGTGTTGGCGTCCAGGGTTGGACGCTAACACCACCTCAACGGCCTGGGGATTGACGCCAAAAGGGCCTTCGGCCAGAACCCTAATTCATGCAGAAAACCATGCATACCAAGTTTCTATACATGCCATAAGTACATGGTATAGTATCCACACTATCATCATGCAATACATACATTATTTACGTTTAATATAAACACATGTACACGTATTTATACTATTTTAATATCCACGTAAATACGTACATACATACTCAACACAATATACACACATAAATACGAAAAATACGACG
Organism: Colocasia esculenta; assembly: GCA_014218235.1. Classification (NCBI taxonomy): domain Eukaryota; kingdom Viridiplantae; phylum Streptophyta; class Magnoliopsida; order Alismatales; family Araceae; genus Colocasia; species Colocasia esculenta. Next base: position 14,932,049 of record CM024759.1, read on the forward strand.
GAAATTCGAGGGTCTTACACCCTTCTTCTTTCCCCTTCTTGTACTTTCAAACCATCCGAGAGAGGCCTTCAACCCCCCCCCCCCCCACCTTTTGGATTTTGGATTCCTTTGCTTCTTGCTCTTCCAGACTCACTCTTTCCCTCAAATTCTAACCTAATCACTCATCAGTCCCATGGACGGAGGAGGTGATGCCGGTGCGGGCTCTTCTCGGGGGAAGAGGCACGCGGAGAGGAGGAGCTCTCGGCGCCGTGCGGAGGCACTCCCTGGCGGAAGAGGTAGACCCGGAGATCGAGATGGAGGTGGAGGAAGAAGAGGTAGATCCCGTCGTCGACGTGGAAAAGGCGAGGAAGGAGCGCGAGAAAGTGATGAAATCGGTGAGTAACGCGACCCTAAAAACCTTGTATGAATGAATGGGAAAGGGAGAGGAGGCCCCCAGAGGGAGCGTATAGGGCGTGACGCCCAGGGGGAAAGGGATCGGACAAGGGAGGCTCCGACCGGTCCGTTCCTGCGAACGCGATGGCCCGATCCGTCGCGACACCAGTAGTCGCAACGGACCAAGGGGGCGCGACCTTGTCGCGTCGGCGAGAGCCGACGCAGCCTGATCGAGACACAAGGGGGCGACGCGACCTGGTCACGGCACACTGCTCCGTCGCGACATGGTCCCGGCCTACAAGGAGGTCACGACTAGAACCGAGCGGCTTAAATCCTGACTGCTTTTTTGGTTAACTTGTGCATGCAGGGTGAAATGAGGGCCCGGGTGTCTTGGATATTGGTCCTAGCCGTCTACCTAGCCTTCCCTTCTTTCCAGAGAGAGAGACTTGAGGGGATGGGATTCGGGGAGGTGCTGAGGATGGAGAGGATGCGGGCGGATTCTGCGCTCACTCAGGCTCTGCGGAGCAGGTGGGATACGGAGGCGACGGCCTTTGTATTCCCATGGGGTCATATGATCCCCATCCTTGAGGATGTGAGCCGGATCACGGGGCTTAGGGTGCACGGGAGGCCTGTGAGCGGGTTTACCTATCCTTGCTACCGAGATCTAGCCGACCGACTCCTAGGATTACCCGTAGGGCAGAGGTCCTCTCTAGTTCCCAGGGTAGCACTCCAGGAGAGCTTAGGGCTGTACAATGTGAGGAAGGGAGCAGGGGAGACAGCGGACGAGTATTTTTAGAGATTGGTCCGAGTTAGCCGGGAGGATCTAGCGGGCGAGCCGGGGGCAAAGGCGGACTTGGACTTGCGTTGCTTCCTCATCCTCTTCCTTGATAGACTTCTGTTTGCCACGAGGGGCGACGCAGTCCATTGCCGCTTTCTGCCTCTTCTGGAGGACCTGATCGAGGTGGGGAGCTATGCCTGGGGAGCAGCGTTCCTGGCGCATCAGTTCGACAGCCTGGGCGCATCCGAGCGGCAGACGTCCACGAGCGGCTTCTTCCCTTTTCTCCAAGTACACTTCTCTCTCCTTAACCCTTGAACTTGAATGCATTTTGCTTTGAACTATGATCTAATTGGCTTCTCGTTTTGCAGGTCTGGACTTACCTCCACTTCCCAGGCCTAGGGAGAGGGATCCTCGCACGGCCGGGCCTCGTGCCCATTGCATTCCGGTGGGATTCAGGCCGGGACACACGTACCCTCGGCGACCAGCTAGCACACCTCCAGGAGGCCATTGACTGCTACCCACATTTGGATGTAAGTGTTCTAACCTTTCTCCCATAGATTAATGCTTGATAATTGCTTGGTGACTAATTGTGCTTTGGTGTGCAGGTGGTGTGATAGCCGTACTTGGAGGAGAGCAACGAGGGACAGCCTTGGTTGGTGCAGGCCCGCCCCTACTTTGGTAGGTCGGTGTGGGTGCATGCACTCAACCTTGTGCTACCTCTACATCTGTTCCTGTGCCAGCGCTCCCTCGGACTTCGGCAGAGTGCAGTGGAGTTCCCTGCCCGAGACCGGTTCCACAGACCGGGTCGGAGCTTCCGGGGACTCCACGACACGACCAATTGGTGCGAGCGGGCAAAGGAACAGATCCAGAACTGGGAGCGCCAGGGTAAGGCAGTCAAGTCCAACGCGACCTCGGACGACGCATACCTTCAGGCATACGCCCTGAAGTATGGAGGAAAGGTGTATAAGAGTGCCAGACGCCAGGTAAAACCCCTAAACCACGTCTTTGTGAATTTATCTTAGTGGAATTGAGCTAAATGATTTATAAATGAATTACAGGTGGACGTGATTGGAGAGACTGCCTCACTCCCAGCCCTGCTCTTCTCAACGATGCAGGATCGCGAGGTGGCGCAGAAGGAGGCGGAGCTGCTGGTAAGTACTTACTCAGACTTCAGCACCTTACCAATTTCATAGCTGCCTTGGGAAAAATAAACTGACGTGTGTTAAATGTGCAGCGGGAAGAGCTAGACCGAGCGAGGACACAGGGAGGTGCCTCCTCTTCCAGGGCAGCAGAGGATTCCCAGTCGGATCTAGCAGACCGACTGGCCGGTGCAGTGCGGAGAGCTGAGGAGGCAGAGGCATCATTAGCAGAGCGGGTAAGTGTGCCAGTGATTTGAAATTTGAAATTTTATTCATACTGACCTTGAATTGACTTCCTGCAGGTGGACGAACTGAGGACCGCTATTGACCAAGAGGCTGAGCTGGAGAGGGAGAGGGACAGCGTAGCAGCAGAGAGAGATCAGCTACGCCTCCAGACGACCGAGATGACCGCAGAGCTAGAGAGGTTGCGTACGCAGGGACCCGCTGCGGATCAGGCGGAGTTGACACGACTTCGCTTCGACTTGCATGCGCAGCAGACTCTAGCTCGGAGCCTGTAGGAGATGATTACAATGATCGGCCAGTCCCGGAGTAGGAGCAGGAGCGGTGCGAGCGGTGCTAGCTGGGCGACGGGCGCCTCTGTGAGGAAATATCTAGTAGACTCCTCTGGCTGTTGTGAGTAGTCGTTGCTCTTTTGACCTTGACTATACACCCTTGGAACAAGAACTTCAAACATTGATGGGCTGTAGATGGTACTGCCCTTAGTGCTTCGATCCACGGGCACCCTAGGATGGCCTTATAGGTAGGATCGATATTCAACACATAGAATTCTACAAACATGACGAGCGGGACCAATTCTACTTGCAGAGAGATAACCCCATGGCAGGCCCACCGTGAATTGTCGTAGGCGGCTATGGTGGTAGGGGTAGGCTGTAATTGGTGCCCTGAAATGTTGCATGCCCTTAAGGTGCTCAGCGGACATACATTGATGGAAGCTCCTGTATCTACCAATGCTGCGTCAATGGCCACTTTATTTATCATGAGTGTCACGCACAAGGGCATCTTTCTGGCTTCAGGGGAGGCTAACTCGCCATCAGAGAAAGTAATTGTGGGTCCCCTGTTCACAATAGAGAGCACAGAAGGTAGATTATCGGGGTTCATGTCCTCACTTACCAGGACCCTTTGCAAGAAGGTTCTTAGGGCATCTTGGTGAGTCTGTGACCTCTTTATTAACTCAAGGATGGAGATTTTAGCGGGAGTTTGATCCAAATGCTTCAGAATATCGTACTAAGTCCCCGGGACAGGATCTATCTCTTCCATGTCTTGTTGCTATTGAGCGTTGGACTGCTGTGCCGGTTGGCCTGGCATAGACAAGGATGCATTGGGGTACATCCGGTGAAACATCCGCCCGCTCCGCAAGGCGAGGTTATGGTGGAGTGGAGAAGGAGAGGTATCAAGGATGGAGGGGTTGGCTAATAATGGTGCTGGCATAGGGGAGAGAGGGATGTTGTTGGGCAAAGGGATAATGGGTGATATGACGGGGAAGTTGTAAGATGGGGAGGTGATTGTGGCAATGGTGGGTGTGAAGGAGGTAGGTACAGTGGATGTAGGTGTGGTGGTAGTGGGTGTGATATGGGAAATGACCAAAAGCTGGCCCACTTCGTGTTCATCATCGAAGGCCCATGGAGCTTCTAGTGGTGGGTGGTGGATGACTGGGTTAACTTGCGCGGGTGGAGAAGGTGGTGGAGCAGGTTGGGGATTCGGAGCAGGCGGGTGTTGTGGCATAAGATTGCAGATTATGCCGAGGTCATTGGCCGGCTGTTGCGGCTGTTGTGGCTGTTGCTGTTGCTGGTATTGTTGTTGGAAAGGATGGAATTGTTGTTGTTGTTGTTGTTGTTGTTGTGACTGCTGTCGCCTCTGCTGTTGTTGCTGCTGTCTCTGACCCTGCTGGTCCCTCAATGTCTGGATCAACCTCTTCATCTCTGCCCAATCGATCTGATTCTGCTCATGGAGATCATATATGATGTCCCAGAATTGGAAGCAATCTGACACATTGTGGCCCGGATGGCGATGGTACACACAGTACTTCGTCTGGTCCGCTGCCATATTCCAATTCGGCTTCTCAGGAGGGAGTCTAAGGGCATTTAAGGACATGAGGGCTGCAAAGACGTCGGCCAAGGTCTCGGGCAGAGGAGGATATTGGGCTCTCTTAGGTCCGTTGGGTTTACTGGGGGCATAGCCATTTTGGGGTGGAGGGACTTGGTTGTATTAGCGCTGGTCTTGCTGAGGATTTTGGCCCTGAGGAGGTGGCTGCCTATTTGTGTTCCACGGTTGCTGTGGCTGCTGAGTGTAGGGGGACCTACCTGTTGGGCCTTGGGGATTATTCACCGCACCCACTTGTTCATTAGTTTGGATCCCTTCGGTAACTGGGCCCTGAGGCTTCTTAGGGTAACGGGACTTAGGAGTCTCAAACATGGAGTGGATTGGCGAGTCCTTGAGTTGGGTTTGGATGAAACGGGCTCGGCTATATAGTTGGTGCATGGTAGTAATGTCGTTCATGGCTAAGATGGCTCGGTAAGTCGGAGTGGCATTGGAGATTAACAACTTGACCTTCTCCTCCTCTGGCATGGGGCAACAGACCTTGGCAGCCAGTGAGTGCCACCGGTCGGCATAGGCTGAGAACTCTTCATCAGATTTCATCTTTTCGGCCACCAGATCAACAAAAGAATATTTGGGTCCAACCCTTTCTTGGAACTGTTGTAGGAACCTTTCTTGGACAATTTGGAAGTCTTCGGCTTCCTCAGGGGGTAAGGAATAAAACCATTCGAGGGCCGGACCATCTAAGGATTTTCTGAACAAGTATGCCATGAGGTGACGGTCATACTTGTGCGGCGCAGACTCATATACAAAATCCTTCAAGTGAACATAAGGGTCCCCTACCCCAGAGTACCGTCGATAAATAGGGAGCTCTGACTGGGGTGGAACCCGGAGATACTGGAAGGATGGGAGGGAGATGTCAGCTACCTTCCGAGGATCTATTTGTCTCCTGAGGTCATGGAGCTCCTTCTTCATAGTTGCCCACTCCGTAAGAAAATCAGAGGGGGTTGCGACATGGTGGGTAGGAACAAGGGAGCGGGGTTGCTCAAAAGAATGAGACCTCTCACGAGGCAGGGGAGCAGGTTCGGCTGCATAGTATGTTGAGGTTGGAGGGGATCTGGGCCGGACCTCTCGTGCTGGAAGGTAGCTCGGTTCTGAAAATTGGATGGCCCGAGGATGGAGGGGTGTAGGATCTGCCCCTGAGGAAGATATGTGTGGTGCTGAAGCAACATGGGCTGAGGAAACCGCAGGCTGGGCTGAATTGTGAGCAAGTGGAGACAGGGGTCGCTTGCCTTTGGCAGCGGCCAGGAATTCACGGACTTGGTCTGGAGTCAAATGCAGGAGAAGCTGACTGAACTGAGAGTGGGGGTCGTCTGCCCCTGGAGGAGAAGGGGGGCGGGACCGACTCCCAATGATGAGAGGGGGTTGGATGTGCCCAGAGAGAATGGCTGCAGAAGGTTGGGCCACATTTTCGAGGAGCCCAATGGGCAGGACATCGTCGGCAAGGACCTGGAATTGGTCCATGTCGAACAAAGGATTATGATAAGATACAAAGATTGGAGGGGATTGACTCGATCTTCCTAGACTATGATGCATGCACCTCCCTTACAATTAGGGGGTGATACCAAGACACAGACAACACCTAGACTCTAGCACAACAAGAAGGACTGAGAGGAGAAGGGATGAACCAAAGCACTCAAGTTGTCATGATTAACGTCCGGATTTTAAAATTTGCACTTGACTTTTAAATGAATTGATTAATGGGATATCACTTAGCCAACTGGGACCCTGATAGGTGTGGACTCGAGTCCTCTGGTATGACTAGGGATGGGATACACTAACATGCGAGGGGTGGCTCAAACTATGGGTGCGATGGGTACAACCGGCCTGGTGAACCGCAATGTGCGTACGATCACGAGGACTTACGGAGGTCCTCAGAAGGCGGCCCGAGTCAACCTACGAGTGCTCGCAGTGAGAGGGCTTACTCAACCGAGGGGAAGAACCTAAACAATGGGATTAATAGAGTATGCACGGGCCTAAGTGCCCAACGTGTATGCAAAGTAGCTAATGACCAAACAGGATGACCAACAAGGTCTTGGGCAGAGTCGCGGCGGCAGGGTACACTGCGACCCTATCGCGACAGGGCAGCCTGCCGCGATATGAACAGAACCCCGAGAACAACAGTCAGTCACAAATGCAAAGCAAACAGACTAACCTAGTAGATGATATAAACATATAATCACCAGATTAATCTTGTAGAGATCATGAATCACCCAGAAACTGATACATGGATGAAAGCAATAACAAACAAAGCGTACCTGTAGACGCAACGCTCATCCACGGCGCGACATTGTCGCATCCTCACAATACGCCGCGACAGAGCCCGAAAACTTACAATGGAAAGAAAAGGAAAACCCGAACCCTAGTAGGACTCTAGCATTCACAAACATGAAAATACATGGCAGAGAAGCATAGAACAGGCATACATGAACTCATAGAAGTAGGATAAGGTAGATAGAAGAAGAAATATACTGACCTGTTATCGCGTCCTCCTCGGACGACGCGATCGTATCGCGTCCCCGTGATACGCCGCGACACAAACAGAGAGCCAAAAACGCAGAAAACAAAACAACAAAATACTAACAGGGCTCTAAGAAGATAACTAAGGAAGGAAACATGGCAAGCAAGCAAACTCAATCTACGAGGGTAGCACTGAAGGTCCCACCGTGATCGCTAAAAGGTGTAATCACGGGGATTGTGTGCCCCCCCAATACACAAGCAAGTATTAAATCTAATAGTATGGAAAGAGGAATGTGATCGCCACCTAGATAGTTGCCTAATAAACGATGAAGATGTGGGATAACTATGCTAGGAAAGGGATAGAGAATAGAAGTGGACCTGGTATCGCGGCAGGATTACCTATCGCGACAATACTGATAACGCGTCGCCCTTGGAGGACGCGTCTCCTTGTCGCGTCGTCCTCCTCCGTCGCGTTCTCTTCTGTGCGGGAGATGATGGATGGGACCTTCTTTCCATCCTCCAGCCGGCTAGAGGACAAGAGCTCCTCGTGGAATATTGCTTGGGTGCCTGCCAAAACAAAGAGAAAACAATAAAAACCCTATTAGAACAAGTTAAGTGTTGTATCCATTCAAAAATGAAAAGAAAAGAGGGAACATGGTGGGAACGAACCTGGGGGTGGTTTTTAAACCCCTAGGGAATGGGAGGGCTACGAGGCTAAGTCCAACTTTTGGACTTAGCCTCAGTAGAGAATTCGGCAGCCCTTCGGGGTAAAAATGGGGGCTCTCCCGTTCATGAAGAGAGGGCCTTGCTTTTATAGACTTTTGAGAGATATTATCCCCTTAAAATGATTAATAATTCAAATAAGAGATAAATCCCATTAAAATTCATGTGGGAGAGTCCTATAGGCCTTCTAAAGAGTCCCCTAGCCCCAAACCTCGCCCAAGGGGTTGAGATATTATTTAGAGATAGGGATAAATCCATAGGAGGGTAAATAGGAGGTAGTTGCGGAGGCCTGCATGCGCGGCTGCAGTCGCGTCGTATCGTAGGGACGCGACCTGCTAACGCGATGGTCATAGGCGTCGCGACAGTATGCCCACGTGCATGAATACGCATGGGCTGTCGCGGCGGCCCCTGACGTCACTATAGGTTAACGCAACGCTACGATACGCTGCGTCAAGAAAATTAATTATTTGCGAATTATCAGCCAATCACATGAAAGGATAAGAGTTATTTAGGCCTAAGAACTCTCTCCAAGTGACAAAGGGCGGGATTTCATGAAACTTTGAGTTGTTAATGAGCTCAAAACAAGGCTAATGATGGGCTCAAGGTGAGTGACCAACTAGGGGCTCACTAGGATAGCAAGAAATATAGTTCAACTTATAAGTCAGAATCGGGTGTCTACACCCATCTGCTCACTAATGTATTCAAACATTTTGGCATAAATTTATCTGGAGCAGTAGTAGAGAAGATGGGGCAAGCTATCTGCAGCAGAAATTTAAGGAAAAGCGGATTTTCTGTGGTATATGGTGTTTGGACCAAAACTTCGGTGGCTGAGAGTGAGGCCATAATTGGCGAAGCCCAAGAAGTCTAGGAAGAGGTAGGAGAAGCTGCAGCCCAAATAGTTCAAGAAGAATACGCAGCAGAAGTAGAGGTACCTGTTGTCCAAGAAGAACAACAAGAAGGTCACAGTTCAGAGACTGCAGTGGTTCAAGAGGAATCAGTACAAGCAGAAGCACCACCAGCAGCAGACCAGGCAGCAGCACCAGAAGAAGAGCAACTAGAAGATATTATTCAGGAAATTGTTGAGGAAATCAGAATGAGTGAGAGAAGGATAGAGGATATTCCTCTAGAGCACCTCATACCTATCGAAGAATTCCAAGAGATTGCCCCTCCTACTTCTAGGATAGGGTCAGTCCTCCAAAGAGCACTTGAGTCCATTCCAAGCACTCAAGGTGTGGAAGAGGTTGCTAGTGTTGAGGAATCTGTGGCACCAGGCCACACAGATGACAGTTCTGTGGAAGATGCTCCCAGCCAGAAGGAGCAAGAAGAACCTATCCTTGAAGCTGTGGCATCAGGCCACACTGAAGAAGTTGTTATGGAGGAAGCTCCCATTCAGGGGGAGCAAGAAATTATTGTTGAAAATGATCAAGTGGAAGATGTTCCTACTCAGGGGGAGCAAGATCAAGAAAATGAGGATGTGGCATCCGACCACAATGATGTTCAGATGGAAGATCCTCTTGTCCAGGAGGAACAAACAGCAGCAGTTCATGATGATGCACCCATGGAAGATGCCCCTTCTGAAGGGGAGACTTTGGGTGAGAAAGAAGGTGATGCTCAGGGAGAGAGAACAGGAAATCCCCCAGTAAATCAATTTAGAGAAGGAGAAACCACCAGTTCTTCAGAATCAGATGAGCAGGATGATCATGGTGATCAACAGGAACCCGTGGTCAAGGCAAGGGAGAAAGGAAATGAAGTTGCTTCAGATATTCCTCTCCTTGCGGATGCTCCACATCAGAGGCCACAGAGACAGAAAATTGTTATAAGTTTGAAGCCTGTGATAGAGAGATTGGATGCCCAAGGTGAAATTCTATGCTCAGTGCAATCAGATATCAACTCAATTTTTATGAGCCAGGCCTCGGCAGCAAAAGAGTTGTCATAAGTGAAGAATGCTATCAGATGGTTTAATAAAGAATTAGGGAGCATGAAGTTTATGCTTTCCGATATCTTGAAGGAGGTAAGAGCACCAGCACCTCCTTCTACTCCACCACCTGCTCCTCAGCCATCTGAGGGAACTGAAGAAGATGTTTCTAGAACATCAGGGTATGTGCCTGCAGAAGAATTAGGGCCATCCGGGCCATCTATTGTTGAAGATGCACCTCGGCCAACAGGGCCATCAGCTGAAGGGCCAGCAGGGCCAGTTGAGGAAATGTCAGGGCCAACCGGGCCAGTGGAGACTGAGTCTGAGCAAATCCAAGCAGAAGAAGAAGTTGTTGCTCCAGAGCCCCCAGCTCCTTCACCCATTCAGACACCAGCCCCTCCTTCTCCACCTTCGTCCTCAACAGCTCCACCAGCTCCTCAACCATTTAAACAACCACAACCCAGAACCATCTCTTCTCCTACCCCATTTCCTTCCCAATCCTCTTCACCTCATGTCTCTTCCACACACATTCCTCCACCTAATCCTCTCTTTCAGGTACCTCCAGCCTCCTCATCAGCTGGAGCCTCCTCATCCTCTGGTCCCTCCTCTTCTGGACCAACTGATATACCTCCTTCCACCTCTCATTTTTTTCTTCATCCTATTCCTCCTCCCTCCTTCATTACACTCATTCCGGAGGGTGCTCAGGTTGATGGTCCCTTTCTTAGGGCCATCAAAGATGAGTTTGAGGAAGCCATTCTCTGATCTATTCTGAAGGTTGGAGAACATGTTCACAGGACAGACTCTTCTAGTCATGTCCATAAGAAACGCAAAATCACCTCCACATCATCTAAATCCTCTGATCCTCGTTATCCCTCTATGGTTTTCTCTGACAATGGATACCAAAAATAAACCCATTTACAGAGAAATCCTCCAAAAGGTTGTTTTTGCTTCCATTTTCAATCTCCCTCATCTAGATCTTACTGATCACCTTAATGTCATTTTGCCTTACACTTCCCTCTCCAAATTCATAAAATCTAAAATCTTCTCTCTAGGCGAATCTCAAACTGAAGAGCAGTGGGCTCGGGGACATAAAGCTCTCTACAATAAATTTCTTCTTGCCAGATCTACCAGGTTCCCTCTAAGGGACCATTCCCTGACATTATCTGAATGGTTCCTGATCCACCACAAGGACACCTGGGCTCCCTTCATTCAAAAGGAGATCAAGATGATCCGGCATTTCAAAATGTTCAATGACTACCGGTATCTTCATCATCTCCCTGAGATTCAGTTGGGTCAGTTCAAGGAAGCCATCAAAGCACTTGGATCATTTGAAGCCCACACTGAATGTAGCAACCCTAAATTTAAGGGAAAAAAATTAATTAAATATTTATATTATTTAATTAGAAAATCAAATAAAAGGAAGAGGTATTAAATCAACTAGGAAATCAAATAAGAGAGAATTAAATAAAACCAATTAAAAGAAAAGGAGTAATGGGCTTTGCTATATTGACCCATTAGAAATTAGTGGGCTAAAATAGAAATTTTAAGAAGGGGAATAATAGGGAAATACCCAAAATTCGTAACTAAAATATTACTAAAATAGAAAAGAGATATTTAATGCATTAAATAGCTAGTTTGAATTAGGATTGGATTCCTAAACCTACCCCAATTGATTGGCCACGAAATTCCCTCTCTCCCAACCCTAATAGGAGATCTCTTGCTTAAAAAGGGGAGAGGAAAATAGGAAATTCAGAATTTAATAGAAGTTAGGCTTAAACTAGGAAAGGGAATAGGGAGAAGCTTAAATACTTCTCTTAAACTCTCATGGCCGACCCTAGCTCGTGCCAAGAGGTTCCTGGACCAGGAGGAGAATTCGTGGAGAGGAAGGATCTCTCAAGTACTTCCCCGAGTTCTTCATGTCTGAACCCTAGAAGAGGAAAACGATCAAAGGTAGGCATTCTCACAAGCATAAACTATGAAACTTTTTCTGTAGGATGTCTCGTCTATCAAGAACAAAAGCCCTTTGGTTTCATAATTTTCCATCAAGCATATCTGTCGTTCTTGATTTTTCATGTTCTGCAACTGACATGACCCCGAACGCCCTTCTTAATTCTTGATCTCTTGGTATACTCAATCCCATGCCACGAGATTTTTACTGTAGGAACTGATGCATGTTAGGCATCTTTTTCCCCTAAAAGCCCTAAATTTGATTCATCCTATCTTGCGAATTTAATCGTTGATCTCAACTATGTACTATTTCATATTCATCATGAATACCCGTGTTTAAAACATGTCCAAACCCTAATTGTTTTCCAATTCCTATTTATTGTAAGTACCCATGCATGTCTAGGTTGTTTTGCAACTGGTTTCATGATTTTTCGTTGACTATACGATTAGTTATGATTTTTGAATCACCCTGTGTCAAATAGGGTAAGTTCTGGCCCGCAATCCAATGTAATGTCCTTTCCCTGTCGGACTCGGGCGCAGACCCTGTGAACACGACGGCCCGATAGGCCGCGTTCACAAGGGCCGTCGCAACAGTGCCCTCTGTTGCGATCTTATCGCGATAGGACCTGTCGTCGCGATCTGCTGCCCGACCTGACTAGGCCTGTCGCGACCTGTACCAGACCATGTCGCGATCTCAGTTGAACCCGTCGCGACCCTCGTTAGGGTATGTCGCGATCTTGGTTTTTACAAGAAACCCCCTGTCTCAGCAATGCTTGATTATCTACAGTGTTTGTACTCTTGTTTAACAGTCCTACATACAGAAAGTAACACTTGTTATAAATCAAACATTTATGTATGATTAAAATACATGCACATGATCTTTTCTATCTACAATTTTCATGACGCTTACACACACTTTGAACCATCCAAATTATGGCGTAATTTGGCATGAAATTATTTCATAATACATCTGGTAATTTATGTAATTAAATTACCCTATACTTGTCTATCGTTTCTCGCGATGTTTTGGGAATACCGATATCGACACTCCACTGTTCTAGAACTCCTCTAGAACGTCGAGCACTTGTTTCTATATATACACTTTCTTGACTTGGACGAACTCTCCGTCGGATACTCCTTCTGCCGGACTAGTAAGTCTTTGTTCAAGGCCTCCGTAAGTCTCCTCTGCCCATGGATTCACACATGGTCGACGAGCCGGTTGTACCCTAACACCTATTACACCCTTTAGAGATCAATATGGTCCAAACGGCTATTAGAAAATTCACTCTCATCTTGAATCACGTCGGACCTCTGGACCTGTGATTAACATGGCCAGTGGTAAGGTCGTGAGTTCCGCCCGACTGCCAACACCATGTGCGCGTGTTGTGCAACGGTTACTATCGCTCGTTACTCGACGTTTCATGTGCAAGGTCCACTAACTCTCATCTATACTCTACTCGCTCATCTATTCACGCTCACTCTACTATTTCGTCTATTCATCTAGTGCTCTCATCTACTTCTTGGTACTCTACATCGGCCATTGACTGATTGTCTAAAGATAAACAATATAACTAATGCCTGGCAATATATAAAGGGCCTGATCTGGTCCTGGGATGTGCGCCTGAAAGTGCTAGTGCCCATGGGAGTTAAATGATCAGAGTGTTTGGCATTACACTCAAGTGCTATCTATCTTGACTATCTAAAATGACAATCAAAAGTGCTATGTTCTCTCGTTGTCCATTGACAACAAAGTGCTATGCTATACTCGTTGTGCTATCTGTACTATGGCCATCTTGCTATCCTTGACATTGTGCTATCTTGCTATTATTGTGCTATTCCCGACACTTGTGCTAATCTTGGTAAGTCTATATTTGGAAAGTCTTGCTATTTCGTTCACGTACTGTCCTGCTATATTTTTACTTGACACTCTTTTCCATTCTGTCATTAGTTACTCTGCCTTTAATGCATTAATTACTTAAAGCCTGCTTGAGCCTGAGATTTAAGTCCTACTGGGCGATGTTCGCTCACCCTGCGTTATTTGTCATTGTGTTCTCAGGTGAGACCGAGGATGAACCATACACTCAAGAGGACGGGAACGACCTGGAGTGATGTCATGAGTGCCCTAGCGTCCTATTGCTATGTTTAGCGTTGTAGTAGTTAGGTTCGAAGTTTAGTCTTTTGCTTTATTCCAATGTAATCGGGTCCTATAGAATGGCTCTGATATTAGTGGTTGTAACTAGACATTGGAAAGATATCAATGAAATGAATTTGCTTTATCATTTTGAAATGGTTTAATGTCTAGTACTCGCTCTATACCCTTTTCTTGCAACTGCCTCGCGTTCCGATATTCCGCGTCAGGGCGTGACAGTTTTGTGGTATCAGAGCCTAGGTTATTCTTAGTACAGGATGATCTAGGTTAACCAGCCTCGACTAGAGTCAATTATTCTACCCATGTGAGTTGTGGTTAGAGCCAAGGGTAACTAGTTAAAATAAACTCACACACGCACAAATTAAATTCCACATCGATATCATGACAAGAAGTTATTTTGTAGGAACTAAGCAATCAAGATGACGGCCGAACGTGCTCAAATGAGGGGCATGAAACAAACCATCCAAGAACTGACACGCACCATTCTGCAAGCCACTCAAGGAGGTGGCAATCGTGGTGTAGGCGACCTGCATCGCAACTTCAGAAGTCTGAACCGACCTAGGTTCAGCGGATCCACGGATCCGGATGAAGCTGAGCACTGGCTCTAAGAGACGGAAAGAATTTTCCGTGTCATGCAATGTGCAGCAGGGGACAAGCTACTACTTGCCATATTCCAACTGGAGAAGGACGCCCGCGCCTGGTGGGAGTCAGTGGAAGCTACTAGAGAGAATGGGCCATTCACCTGGAATGAGTTTAAAGAAGCATTCAACTCCAAATACTTCTCCGAGCGTGTTCAAGAAAGGAAGGCTGCGGAATTCACTGCTCTTAAACAGAGGAGCTTGACTGTGGCCGAATATGAAGCCCAATTCTCTAGACTGGCACGCTATGTTGTAAATCTGGTGAACACTGAAAGGATGATGGCTAAGCACTTTCTAAACGGCCTTAAGCCCCACTACATCACTCAACTCGCACCGTTCGACATCCCGACCTACGCGGAGATGGTGAAGAGGGTTCAGTTGCTAGAAGATGCTACGGATTTCACCGACCGTATAAAAGGGAAGTTTGTCAAGAAGGAAGTGACCTTGGGTCAGTCATCTGCTAAGCCTACCAACGGCAAGAAGCGTCCCTTCAACATCAGAGAGGGATCTAGCCAAGAAAGGAAACCCAAGGTTTTCGTACCCAACACTCCAACAAAGAGCCACTGCAAACACTGTGACAAGCCTAGTCACATGGCTGATGAATGTTGGAGGAAAGCCGGCACATGTCTGCGCTGCGGAAGTCGCGAGCACCGTATCCCTGAGTGCCCACTACTGAAAGAAAATGAAAGGCACCCTAATGCACCTAAGAAACAGGGCCGACTACAAGCCCTACATGATGAGGAACCTGCTATGGAGGGTGGCGTGGTAGAAGGTACCCTTCAAGTTTTCTCATTATCAGCATTCGTTTTATTTGATACTGGAGCCACTCATTCATTTATATCTCAAAACTTTGCTGATACTGTGAATGCTAAACCTATATCCATGGGTTGTGAGTTCTCTGTCACAACGCCACTAGGGGAGAAGGATAAATTAAACAAATACTTTCCCTCTGCCGATGTAATGATCGGAGACCATAACCTAAAAGCCGACCTGGTGTGTATGTCCATGGAAGGCTATGATGTAATTTTGGGAGCCGACTGGTTGTCCGCATATGGGGCAAGTGTCGACTGTAAGAAATGGAAGGTTACCTTTAGTGACTTTCCTAAATTGGCATTCTCTGGGATTAGACATAAGAGACAGATGTCTCTAGTCTCCGCCATAAAAGCCCACAACATGATGAAGAAAGGTTGTGCTGCTTTCCTAGCAGCCGTAGTAGTAGAAAAGAAGGGTTCCAAAATAGAAGACATACATATAGTACAGGACTACCCAGATGTATTCCCCGAAGACCTGCCAGGGATTCCCCCTGAACGAGATGTCAACTTCGCCATTGAGCTGATTCTTGGAGCCGCACTGGTATCGCGTCAACCGTACCAGATGTCACCTGCCGAGCTGAAGGAATTGAAGGCGCAACTGATAGAGCTACTAGAAAAGGGGTTCATCAGACCAAGTACTTCCCCATGGGGAGCACCTGTGCTATTCGTAAAGAAGAAAGGTGGATCGATGAGGCTGTGCATCGACTATCGACAACTCAACCAGCTTACCATCAAGAACAAATACCCATTGCCTAGGGTAGATGAACTATTCGACCAAATTTCGGGAGTGTAATATTTCTCCAAGATCGATCTTCGATCTGGCTATCACCAAATGAGGATCAAGGATGACGATATTTTCAAAACGGCTTTCAGGAGTAGGTATGGACATTATGAATTCGTCGTTATGCCTTTTGGTCTAACCAATGCTCCTGCAGCCTTTATGCTGAAGGATCGAGGAAAAGGTGTGGATAAGATCTAGAAGGGGGGGATGAATAGATCTATGCCACTTTTTGCGGAAGCTTAAGCAATTTAAACTACTTTTAGAATCAAATGCAATAAAATCAGTGAAAAACACAGATCTGATGAAATGTTAAGTGAGTTGATAAAAGAGATATGAAAACCAGTTGATTAAGTGAATCTTAATCGATCCTATGCAAGCATCTAACGGATGATAGAATCAAACCACAAATAGACAAGTGCACAGAGATTTTTTAGGTGGTTCGGAGATCACCCATGTCATTCCTACATCCACCCCTCACACCCAGTGAGGATTCACTAAACAACCTGGGTAACACACCCACTGGAGCCAGACAACTCCAACACCTGAGTTTACAACTCACACAACTCTAGAGTAAGACTACTCTAGAACCCTGAGCAAGACTACTCAACAACCACTTGAGTTCGACAACTCAAACTGAGCACAATGGCTCACAAATGACTTGCTAGACACCAACACAAAACATAGATCTTCTAGCAGCAGATCATGTCGAACATGAGAACATTCATGAGAATTATGCAGAAGCACTTGCACACTCTCAAAATGTCTCAGAAGAACAAAAGTACATTGAAAGTTATATGAAAGGACTTTGTTCTTCAGTGTACTCCCTTGTAGAAGCTCAGATTGGGAAGAGGCTTGGAATCTTGAAGTCCCAAACGATGCTCTGCACTTTTGAACTTGGGATCTTCCTTGAAATCTTCTCCAACGAATGCTCCTACTTGATCTGCTTCCTTGAGGCGCTTCAATTGCTTCTTCAAGGTCAAACTCCAATTCTCACAATCAATTGATGAGAATTGGTCTTCAGAAGACACCAGGAGAGCAGAGGAGGGAGATGAACTCTTCTCGCCGCCAAAGGGAACTTTTCTGGAGGCTCCAAGAGTTCGTTGGGTCTCTTGATGTGATGGGTGGCCAATTGGGGGACTTTTATACCCAAAAGATTCCAAAGATACCCTTTAGGTACAAGGGCACACGATCCTAGGTTGATACACCATCGCCCTAGGCTGACACGTGGCAATCATCCATCTTAAGTTGGAATTTTTCCGTAGTGTGTCGACCTGCCCTGGTGGTGGTGTCGACACACTGTCCCAAATCTGAAAACAGGCTGTTCTGGGAACGAGGTCCAGTGTCGACCTGCTCTAATGTTGCGTCGACCTGCTGTCCCAATTCCAAAAATAGGTTGTTCTGGGAACAAGGTCCAGTGTCGACCTGCCCTCATCTTGCGTCGACCTGGGTAGACTAATTCCTGGAATCTGCAACTCGTGTCGACCTTCTTTTTGACTTGTGTCGACACAGTCTCAGCATTTCTTCAGCTTTTTGCCTTTGAGTCTGAGATGTTGTGTCGACACCATTGTGGGGTGTGTCGACACACTTTTACAAAAAGTGTTTGTACCTGAAAAATAAACACATATATCATTAGTAAAATATTTTATTATAAGTACAAATGATAAGTGTGCTTTAAAACATGCTTTTTGAATATAAATTTCAGGTGAAATGTTTATCATGTTTCAATTAGTTTGCATTCAAATCACATTTGTCATCATCAAAATAGGAGGAAAAATGATATGAAATTACACTCAACCCAACAATCTCCCCCTTTTTGATGATGGCAACATTAAATCCATATACAATGAGGTTTTGATGAGATGTGATTTTAAGCAATCTTTGGTTATTCAAAGTCCTTATTTTTGTTCATGTTCATGCTTGTCAAAGACCTTTAAATATAACTCATTCACAATTGATGGTTGTACTAGTGAAGTACAATGTAACTTGAAGTAAGTTAGTTGCATAAAGAAGGTCAAGCAACTTGACAAGCATTCATTCATTCACATTCACATAAAAATTTTCAATCACATTGAAGACACAAATGAGAAATTCATTCAAGCTAAGCAAAAAGCATTTCATTTCATTCAAGAGAAACATTACAATCATTCAAAAAAGATTACAATCATTTCTTGTTCTCTTTCTTTCTTCTCCCCCTTTGACATCATCAAAAAAAAATTACATTAAGTAGAAGATGGAGGAGGAGGAGGAATAGGAAGTAAGATGGTCTCAATGTCTGACAGTCTTTTCTCCATGAAAGTCAAGCTGGACTTGATTTGATCTTGAATGGTTGTGAGTTTTGTGTGCAAGTAGTGTTCCATTCTGTTGAGTTTTCTATCAAGGTAGCTTGAATTCTGGCTAGATCAGCTGATATGGGTTGTGAAGAGGAAGATGATCCAGCTGACCAACCAGGCCGTTGCATGATTTTGAATTCCTTTGTCAAATCAGTGATCTGTGTATCAATGTGTGCATTGAAATTCCTCATGCTCTCCAAATCATCCACAAAATGAGCAAAGGACAGTCTAGTGCTGGTGATCTCATGTAGTGTCTGCTTGGTGTTGAAAACATCAGCTTGGGAATTTGCTAAAATTCCCTGAAGAACTGTCTCCAACTTTTGCTGGTGCTCCTTCAGTTGAACTGAGGCATTTGCCATTGTACCAATTAATCTATTGAATCTCTGAGCTGCATAATCTGAGGCAGCTTTTTGTTCTATGAATTTGGCAGACACAGTGTTCTCCAATCTTTGAATCCTCAACTCAAAGGTTTCTGACATGGTTTGAATGGAGTTGTTCAAGGTTTCAAATTTTTCATTTAAAAAGGAGATCAACTCTGGTGGAACAGAAGGTCCACCAGAGGATGTGGATGCTTGAAAAGTGGGTTGAGGAGACTCAGTGTGCATGGAGGAGGGTGGAAACTGAGGTGAGAGAGGGGCATGAACTGGGATATCACCTTCAGTTGATATTTGAGGCTGATCCTCATTCAAAGGAGGCTGATCCTCTTGACCTTGGGGCTGGTCCCCTTGAGCTTGAGGCTGTTCCTCCTGTCCCTGGGGCTGATCCCCTTGACCTTGAGGCTGTCCCTCCTGAGCTTGGGGCTGGTCCCCTTGACCTTGAGGCTGTTCCTCCTGATCTTGAGGAGCCTCAACTACAACTGGCCCTCTCCTAACTTGAGTGCCCTCCAGTCTAAATCCCATGAATTTCTGAATATTCTTAAAGCTGTAGATGTTGGATTTAGGGATTGACTGGGATTTCTCATTGTCTAAAGGCACACCAAAGTGCTGGAACACTGAGGTCAGATGTGCAGCATATGGAAGAGATCTCTTGAGGTCTTTCCTGGTTGTTTCAGATATGATTTGATACATTATTACATGGAGGTTGATTTTGATGTCTTTTACCATGCAATATAGAATGAACCTCTGAATATCTGTTAACCTGTCCCTTCCACCACCTTGAGGGGTAATGATTGTGGTCAACATGTGGTGGATAATTCTCAACACAGGGGAAAATGAATTTGTGTTGAATTTGGTGACAAAGGTCTGTTTGGGATCAGATGCATCAGTAGGAAGGCCTGTCATGATGGTATAGGCTTCATGAAGATCAAATTCGAAATTATGATAATCTGCCCCTTCATCTGGTACTTTGAAAATTGAGGCAGCTTTATCTGTTGGCATGTCAATAGCTATCCCTTTAACCTTTGACTGATATCCTTCTTCTGTGCATTTCAAATTTTGTAGAATTCTCTAACAAGTCTTGGATAGATAATTTGAAATTCAGAAATGAAGAGTAACCAAGACTGAAAGGAGAAGTAGGTCTGAATTTCTGGAAATGTGTTTGCTAGCTGAATATCTGTCAAATCCACTATCCTGGGCTTTAGAATGAGCTTGCTTCACTAATGGTCTCTTGAGACTTGGAAGACTCTGACGAAGATGATGATGATGATTCCTCAGGATCACTAGAAGAGAAGCCCAGATTCTCAGGTCTAGAAACCCTACCTCTGCCCGAAGAAGAGGGTCTACCTCTCTTGGCAGCAGGCTGAGATGCAGAAGAGGACCCTGGTTGCTCTGCAGGGTCATTGCGCCGCTTGGTTCTTCTTTCTAAGGTAGGAACATCATCCTCTGCCGGAACTGGCCTAGACGAAGCCTGAGATCTTGCTCCACGGCGAGGACCCATTTTTCTCACCATGGTTGCAAGGATGGAGTGGAATCGGGAGTTGATGAAGGAGAAGAGAGATGATTGAGAAAGGGTTTGTGATTGGGAGAGAAGATTGTGGATTTCTTGCCGAAAAGAGAGAAAAGCGACCGTCGGGTCGACCTGATGCCTAAAAAGGGTTTGCAGTGGTGCAATACCCCGTAGGAACAACAAGGGCTTAACCGGAACCCACGATTTAAAAAGGTCTGGCAAGGGGTGCAGTGTCGACACTGGAAGACTGTAGTGTCGACCTGACCTAGGGTGTGTGTCGACACGGGACAGATGTGGTGTCGACCTGGCCTTTGAAGAAAAGTTGAATTTTTTAGAAAGAAAATTTGAGAATTTTTGGGGCTTCCTTAAAATGATAATCAAGGAGAGAAATTGTCATTTCAAGGATTTTTAAGAGACTGAAAAATTCATTTGTTATATTTTGCAAAAATTCATCACAATTCAAGTTTTAAACAATTTCCAATAGGATATGAGCATTCAAGGACTTTAGTCAATAAAATGATGATTTGAGGGATGTAATATATCTAACAATCAACTATTGGCTACCATATTTCTCAACTTTAAAGAAATAAAGATATCCTCTAGACTAAATACAATTGTTTTGAAAATAAAACACAATCTTAAGGAACAACTTGATGATAGATGAAAATGATTCTTTCTAAACAAAACTCCATTAACACACATATTTTGTTTTTGTAACAGACTATCAAATGATATAAATCTTTTTCACTCAAGTACTAATGCTTTTTACACACCATAGTCCCTGGATACTTAAGATTTATTCATTGTCAAGTCTCAAAGGGGTAAATGATGACCTTTTGACATGAAAATATACGTTTTGTAGACGCCAATATTTCCAGTTACTCAGTCATCATCAAAAAGTATAGCACATTTTGCTGTATTTTGAACTTATTTTTGAATTTTTATCCCCTTTGAACAGAGATAACATTAGTGCCTCATGACATGCATGGCACTTCATTCATTGTGAAGGTGTGCAGTTTCTCAGCACAAATGCCATTGCTCTATTGAATTTTCAAAATTTTGAGAGTTTTGTAAGATAGAAATCAATTTGATCCAACATCAGTTGCAAACAAAGAGATGTTTTAATTTCAAGACACAAGTTGTTTTCAATCTTGGAAGAGTTCTGAGTTTCTGTGGGTTGACAAATATAGTTGACAGTTGATTAGTAAAAAATATGATAGATCACTCAAAGGATCATTTGGAGACTCTAGACATCTGAATGATGATATCATGCAGGAAATTGATGAAATGCAAGAAAAGTTATGAATTTTGCAAAAGTCATGACTTGTGAATTTTCTAGCTCCCCCTGAGATGATGATTTCAATCATTTTCTATCAAAATAAAGATATGCAAGTTTTTGAAATCAAGAAAGATTCTCTTTAAACAATAAAAGCTCCCCCTTAATAATTGCATTTTCATTTCTTGGTACTTGGCGGAGACATATACTCTCGCACAGTGAAAGTGTCCAGACAAGCATAACTTGTCCTTCTCCAAATCACCATTTGATATACCAAGAAGTTCAACACAATGTGAGTTGAAGAATTTATTGTCAAAAAGAAATGGAAGTGGAATTGAGAGAGATATAGACAGTGTGACTGAAGGAAGCAAAGGGTTATGATATGAAAAGAACTCCCCCTTAGACAGTGCATGACACTCAACCCAAACCTAAAGAGAGATCAAGAATGTGGACATTTACAAAGACCAAGTTCTCTCCTCAAGGATGAAAATCTGTTTTCAGGAAGGGGTTTGGTGAATATGTCTGCAATTGTTTTTCAGTTTCAATGAAATGGAGTTCAAAGGACTTCTTTGCAACCTCATCTCTCAAGAAGTGATGCCTAATCTCAATATGCTTGGTTCTAGAATGCTGAATGGGGTTTTTAGACAGATTTATTGCACTTGTATTATCACATAGGATGGGTACACAACCTAAATCTTGGTTGTAATCGAGAAGTTGATGTTTCACCCAGAGAATCTGAGTTCCACATCTACCTGCTGCAACATATTCAGCCTCTGCAGTTGACAGTGCAACTGAATGTTGCTTCTTGGAAGCCCAAGAAATAAGGCACCCACCTAGAAATAAACACAAGCCACTTGTGCTTTTTCTATCTAATTTACACCCAGCATAGTCAGCATCACAATAGGCAATCAAATCTAGCTTGCAATTAGCAGGATACCAAATTCCTAAATCACATGTTCCAACAAGATATTTGAAAATTCTTTTAACAGCTAACATGTGACTTTCCTTAGGATTAGACTGAAATCTAGCACACAAACACACACTAAACTGAATATCTGGTCTAGAAGTTGTAAGATAGAGTAGAGAGCCAATCATACCTCTGTAGGTCTTTGGGTCTACTGACTTACCATTTGAGTCTTCTTCTAGCTTAGCATTTATAGCAATAGGTGTGCTTGAATGCTTGAGGTTCTGAAAGTCAAACCTTTTGAGAAGTTCCTTGACATACTTGGCTTGACTGATGAAGATCCCTTCAGATGTTTGGTTAACCTGCAATCCCAAGAAAAATGTTAAATCTCCCATTAAACTCATTTCAAATTCATTCTTCATTTGATTTGAAAATTCAGTGCATAGGCCTTTATTGTTGAGCCAAATATTATGTCATCAACATAAATTTGGACCACAATTATTTGATTTTTGACTGTTTTTGTGAACAAAGTCTGATCAACATTTCCTCTAGAATATCCTTTTTCAAGTAAAAAGGTACTCAAACGGTCATACCAAGCTCTTGGAGCTTGCTTAAGACCATAGAGAGCCTTATTAAGCTTGAAAACATGGTTAGGATGTTTTTCATTTTCAAATCCAGGAGGTTGTTCAACAAAAACATTTTCCTTAATATATCCATTTAAAAATGCACTTTTGACATCCATTTGAAAACTTTGAAATTCATGGAGGATGCAAAAGCAAGAAAATTCTAACTGCTTCTAGTCTAGCTACAGGGGCATATGATTCTTCAAAATCAATTCCAAATTCTTGATTGTACCCCTTTGCAACTAGCCTAGCTTTATTTCTAATGACTTGACCATTTTCATTCAACTTATTTCTGAAAACCCATCTAGTGCCAATGACTGTTTGGTCACTAGGTCTAGGTACTAATTCCCATACTTGATTTCTTTCAAATTGATGAAGTTCATCATGCATGGCATTAATCCAATCAGAACTTGACAGGCTTCATCAATTGACTTTGGTTCAATTTGGGAAATTAGAGCTAGTGGGTCTTCTTCATTATCATGCAGGAATGATGATCTAGTCCTAACTCTATCATGTACATTGCCAACCACATTGTCTAATGGGTGATCTCTCAAAATTCGATGTTCAGAAATTACCTGTTCAGAAGTACCCACTTCTGGGACAATATTACCTGAACCACTTGAAGATGTGTGTGTTCAGGTTCTCTTCAATGTTTTCAAACTCCTCAACAGTTGGTGAAGAGTCCACAATTCATCCTCTTCAGTGTCTTGTCTTTCCCTGCAAGATTTAGAATTATTAGTTGAAAAGGAATTTTCATCAAAGATAACATGTGGAGATTCTTCAACAGTTTTAGTTTTAAGAATGTACACTTTGAAAGCCCTTGACACCTCAGAATAGCCAAGGAAGATGGCTTCCTGACTTTTAGCATCAAATTTGTCAAGGTTTTCTTTGTTATTGTTGTGTACATAACATTTGCACCCAAAGATTTTAAAATAGGAAACAGTTGGCTTTTTGTTTTTCAATAATTCATAGGGGGTTTTCTTGATTTTTGGTCTGACCAATGCTCTATTGAGTATATGGTTTGCTGTGTTTACAGCTTCAGCCCAGAAGGATTTGGGCAAGTTACTCTCAAGTAGCATGGTTCTAGCCATTTCCACAAGAGTTCTGTTCTTTCTTTCCACAACTCCATTTTGTTCTGGAGTTCTTGGTGAAGAAAACTTGTGGAATATTTGAAATTCAGCACAAAAATCAGAAAAGGATGTGTTCTCAAATTCACCCCCATGATCAGTCAAAATATTTTTGATTTTATATGGATAAGTTGTTAAGACAGTGGTACAAAATTCCTGAATTCAAGACAAGTATCACTTTTGTGGGACAGAAAAATAACCCAAGTAAATCTAGTAAAATCATCAATGATTACAAACCCATATCTTTTGCCACTTAGACTTAGAATTCTTGTAGGGCCAAAAAGGTCCATGTGAAGTAATTCTAGTGGCCTAGATGTGAGTACCTCATTGAAGTTTTTAAAAGATTTTCTTGTTTGTTTTCCTTTAGCACAGATCCCACAAACTTGATTTTCAACATTAGAGAAGATTCAGGAAGACCCTTAACCAAATTCAATCTTAACAACTTATTCATTGTTCTGAAACTTGCATGGCCAAGTCTTTTGTGCCAAGTCCATGCAATTTCATCTTTATTTGCAACAAAGCAAAGATTTTCAGAAAAGTTTTTATTTAGGTTGATCATGTAGACATTGTTTTCCCTTTTTCCAAAGAATTTGATTTTATCAGTTGATGAGTCAATTATCTTACAGAAATCAGATTCAAACACAACTTTGTGACCTTTGTCACATAGTTGGCTGATACTGAGCAAATTATAATCAAGACCATCAACTAGTAAAACATTATCTACAGAGTTTGAGGAAGTTTGACCAACCTTACCAGATCCTATGATCTTTCCTTTATTTTTACCTCCAAAAGTTACTGACCCTCCCTCCTTTTCAATCAGGAATGAGAATTTGGCTCTGTCTCCCGTCATGTGTCGTGAACACCCACTGTCAAGAAACCACACATTGGAGTTGGGTGCACGACCTTCCTGCAAAATAGATCAGTGGAGAGAAGATTTTGGTACCCAAACAGAGTTGGGACCATCAGAATGTTTGAACATTGTTAGTAAATCTTTTCTCACCCAAATTTGACTTGTTTTTTATTTTTGTTTTGTTACATTGGTGTTTTCAGTCTTTTTCTGTTTGTTCTTTCCCTTAGGAATGAAAGCACCATATTTTTGTTTTTAGTGGGAGGGAGTTTTTCATTTGAGCATAGGAATTCAGATGAGGAGATGGAAACCATGGATTTTGTTGGTACATCAAAAGTTTGGATAGAAGAATTGAGGATGATACCAACAAGGGTTGTCATACCATTGGCTCCAAGATTGGTCCAATCATCTTGAAATGCTTTCTTGGAGGTCCAAGGTTCTTTACAAATGATTTCCTTTGACTTTTTCTTGTTTTTCAAATTTGTATTTGAATTTTTGATT
This sequence comes from Colocasia esculenta, assembly GCA_014218235.1. Lineage (NCBI taxonomy): Eukaryota > Viridiplantae > Streptophyta > Magnoliopsida > Alismatales > Araceae > Colocasia > Colocasia esculenta. The sequence continues at coordinate 14,957,370 of CM024759.1, forward strand.
GAGTTGTTTGAAGCTTTTGATGTTGAGCAGGTCGACCTCTCCATGACTGGTGTCGACACAGCAACCACAGAAGTCTTCTTTTGTTTTTGAGTTTTTGATTTGTTTTGTGTTTTGTTTGATGTTTTGTCTGATGTTTGCTTGATTTCTGTGTTCTCAAGATTAGGACCTTTGACAAATTTAATTAATGGTGCTTTGCCCTTTTTCTCACCAGATTTGTCTTTCTTTGGTTTTTGTTTGTTGAATCTTAATCCATGAGAAGTTGTTGTCATGTTTGTTCCAAGCAGTGCCTCCAAGTTATCTTTACCTTTTGTGAAGGTTTGGATAACTTCATCCCTTTCTTTTAGCTGGTTTTGAAGATTTTAATTTCTTCAATCTTTTGTTGTTTTTCTTGTTTTTCCATTTCCAGCTTTTCAGATAAGTTTTGAATTCTTGGGTGGCCTTTTGAGAGGCAAGCTTCAGATCATCAATTAGATTCATGAGATTTCTTTTTCTTCATTTAATTCTGTTATCTCATTTTCTAGCTCACAAGTTCTGTTGTTTGAAGATTGGTTATGATAAAGGTTTTCAATTTTCTTTTCGATGTGTTTGTTTTCTTTTCTCATTTCAGAATATTTTTCAACTAGCTCAGCATAAACATCCTGCCAATCTTCAACAGTGAAGTCTTCAAAAGAGGTGCTTACCTTTTCTTCAGAATTGTTGGCCATGAAGCAGATTTCCTCACTCTCAGAGCTTGAGGATTTTTTGTCTTCTTCTTCTTCACTTGAATCTTCATCAGACCAAGTGGCTACCATGGCCTTTGGCTTCTTGAACTTCTGGAATTTCTTGTGCTTTTCTTTCTTGTTCTTAGGACACTCTCCCTTCATGTGTCCTGGCTTATTGCACCTGTAACAAATGACAGTTTCGTCAGGTTTTTGATTCTTGTTAAAATTAGAAAAGGAAGTGTTTCTTTTACCTGAGGAAAACTTCTTTTTCCCAGACATTTTTCCTTTTCTATATTTCAAGAATTTTCTGAATTGCCTGGTCATGAGGGCAATTTCATCCTCATTTGACTCAGACTCCTCAGAACTTGTCTTTTCCTGACTTTTGTCTTTGTTACTTGAGGAGGCCTTAAGTGCCATTGGCTTGGTTTTAGTTATGTGTTCTTCATTTCTTTTCAAATTGATTTCATATGTCATTAAGGATCCTATCAATTCATCCAAAGACATTTTGGACAAATCTTTAGAATCTTCAATGACAGTGGCCTTTGTGTGCCAAATTGAAGAAAGTGAACGTAAGATTTTCCTTACCAAGTCTGCATCTGTGTAGTCCTTACCTAAGGCCTTCAGTCCATTGACAATAACCATGAACCTGGCAAACATTTCAGAAATTGTTTCATTAGTCTTCATCATAAACAATTCATATTCTGAAACAAGAATATTTGCCTTAGTTTCCTTCACTTGTGATGTTCCCTCATAAAGTAATTCGAGTTTATCCCACATCTCTTTGGCAGATTTGCACATTGAGATTCTCGAATACTCTTTGGGATGAACAGCACATTGAATCATGTTCATGGCACTATAATTCAATGTGGCTTTTCTTATTTGTTCCCTAGTCCAGGTTTCTTCCTCACCCTGGTTTTCATAGGGACCAACCTCAACCACTTTCCAGATTTCATAGTTCTGGGCTCTTAGAAAGACTTGCATTCTATTTTTCCAATATGAATAGTCCGTTCCATTAAAGAATGGTGGCCTATTTATGGAATGCCCCTCAGCTATGAAACCTTTGGAATCCATTGACTTAAAAAGAAAGCACAGAAGGAATACTCAGCAAGCAAGCAAACAAACAAGCAATTAGACACACAATAATCAAAAACTGCTCAGATCAAATCAGATCAAGTGTAAAACGCTCTGATACCAATTGAAGGATCGAGGAAAAGGTGTGGATAAGATCTAGAAGGGGGGGGGGATGAATAGATCTATGCCACTTTTTGCGGAAGCTTAAGCAATTTAAAACTACTTTTAGAATCAGAGGCAATAAAATCAGTGAAAAACACAGATCTGATGAAATGTTAAGTGAGTTGATAAAAGAGATATGAAAACCAGTTGATTAAGTGAATCTTAATCGATCCTATGCAAGCATCTAACGGATGATAGAATCAAACCACAAATAGACAAGTGCACAGAGATTTTTAGGTGGTTCGGAAATCACCCATGTGATTCCTACATCCACCCCTCACACCCAGTGAGGATTCACTAAACAACCTGGGTAACACACCCACTGGAGCCAGACAACTCCAACACCTGAGTTTACAACTCACACAACTCTAGAGTAAGACTACTCTAGAACCCTGAGCAAGACTGCTCAACAACCACTTGAGTTCGACAACTCAAACTGAGCACAATGACTCATAAATGACTTGCTAGACACCAACACAAGACATAGATCTTCTAGCAGCAGATCATGTCGAACATGAGAACATTCATGAGAATTATGCAGAAGCACTTGCACACTCTCAAAATGTCTCAGAAGAACAAAAGTACATTGAAAGTTATATGAAAGGACTTTGTTCTTCAGTGTACTCCCTTGTAGAAGCTCAGATTGGGAAGAGGCTTGGAATCTTGAAGTCCCAAACGATGCTCTGCACTTTTGAACTTGGGATCTTCCTTGAAATCTTCTCCAACGAATGCTCCTACTTGATCTGCTTCCTTGAGGCGCTTCAATTGCTTCTTCAAGGGTCAAACTCCAATTCTCACAATCAAATTGATGAGAATTGGTCTTCAGAAGACACCAGGAGAGCAGAGGAGGGAGATGAACTCTTCTCGCCACCAAAGGGAACTTTTCTAGAGGCTCCAAGAGTTCGTTGGGTCTCTTGATGTGATGGGTGGCCAATTGGGGGCCTTTTATACCCAAAAGATTCCAAAGATACCCTTTAGGTACAAGGGCACACGATCCTAGGTTGATACACCATCGCCCTAGGCTGACACGTGGCAATCATCCATCTTAAGTTGGAATTTTTCCGTAGTGTGTCGACCTGCCCTGGTGGTGGTGTCGACACACTGTCCCAAATCTGAAAACATGATGTTCTGGGAACGAGGTCCAGTGTCGACCTGCTCTCATGTTGCGTCGACCTGCTGTCCCAATTCCAAAAACAGGTTGTTCTGGGAACAAGGTCCAGTGTCGACCTGCCCTCATCCTGCGTCGACCTGGGTAGACTAATTCCTGGAATCTGCAACTCGTGTTGACCTACTTTTTGACTTGTGTCGACACAGTCTCAGCATTTCTTCAGCTTTTTGCCTTTGAGTCTGAGATGTTGTGTCGACACCATTGTGGGGTGTGTCGACACACTTTTACAAAAAGTGTTTGTACCTGAAAAATAAACACATATATCATTAGTAAAATATTTTATTATAAGTACAAATGATAAGTGTGCTTTAAAACATGCTTTTTGAATATAAATTTCAGGTGAAATGTATTTATCATGTTTCAATTAGTTTGCATTCAAATCACATTTGTCATCATCAAAATAGGAGGAAAAATGATATGAAATTACACTCAACCCAACATATGCAACTCATGAACAGCATATATCGACCATACCTCGACAAGTTCGTGGTCGTCTTTATCGACGACATCCTCATACACTCCAAGACCAAGGAAGAGCATGAAGAACACCTGAAGATAGCACTACAAGTTTTACGAGACAACAAGCTATACGCAAAGCTTAGCAAGTGTGAATTCTGGCTCGAAGAAGTATCCTTTTTGGGCCATGTCATCTCAAAGGACGGCATCTCTGTTGATCCCTCCAAAGTCGAAGTTGTACTCAACTGGGAGAGACCAACTAATGTCACCGAGATAAGAAGCTTCCTAGGACTGGCTGGCTTCTACAGGCGGTTCATCAAGGACTTCTCAAGGATCGTTGTTCCTCTCACGCGTCTGACACGAAAGGAGAATCCATACTCCTGGAGTAAAGAGTGTGAGAAAAGCTTCCAAACCCTCAAATATTGTCTTACCTCAGCACCTGTTCTCGCTCTGCCAATAGAGGGAGAAGGTTTCTCTATCTACACCGATGCCTCAGGAATCGGGCTAGGTTGTGTACTCATGCAAAAGGAGAAGGTCATCGCCTATTCTTCAAGACAACTGAAGACACATGAAGTCAACTACCCTGTACATGATCTCGAGCTGGCTGTCGTGGTCTTCGCCTTGAAGATTTGGAGACACTATCTATATGGTGAGCAATTCACTGTCTACTCAAACCATAAAAGTCTGAAGTATTTATTCTCTTAGAAGGAACTCAACATGAGACAAAGGAGATGGATGGAATACTTGAAAGATTTCGACTTCCACATCCAATACCACCCAGGCAAGGGAAATGTCGTGGCTGATGCTCTTAGTAGGAAGCCAATGGCATTTGTCTCAAGTCTAGTCCTTGGCGAGATGCAACTACTAGAACAATTCGCAAGGTTAGACTTAAGTATCGAACATAGAGATGATCGAGTCTTGGTTGCCAATATCAAGATTCAATCTGATATTCTAGAGGGGATCAAAGCTCAACAAGACGATGATCCATTCTTAGTTCGCGTCAAAGAAACTCTAACTGAAAGACCGAACTTTGCAATGACTGAAGACGGAAGGCTTGTCTTTCAAGGAAGGACATGTGTTCCCGACAATGAAGAACTAAAGAGAAGACTAATGGATGAAGCTCACAAGACAAGGTATACTATTCATCCAGGAGGTACCAAAATGTATCAAGATATGAAAAGAACATTTTGGTGGCCGAACATGAAAAGAGAGGTAGTTGAACATGCTGCTCACTGCCTTACTTGCCAACAAGTAAAAGCGAAACACCTATACCCTGCTGGTGTACTCAGACCGCTTGATATTCCATAATGGAAATGGAAAAGTATCGGCATGGACTTCATCATGGGTTTACCCAAGACTCGTGGTGGACTCGACGCCATATGGGTCATTGTGGACCGACTAACCAAATCCGCCCACTTTCTGCCTATAAAGAGTAAATGGTCAGTAGAGGTACTAGCTGCCTTATACGTCAAGGAGAATGTAAGTCTACATGTCATTCCATCATCTATTGTTTCGGATCGAGATCCGAGATTCACATCTCATTTTTGGAAAGGACTGCAAGGTGCACTAGGTACTAAACTCAACTTTAGTACCGCATTCCATCTACAAACCGATGGGAAAACTGAAAGAACCAACCAAATAGTGGAAGACATGTTGAGAGCTTGCACTATAGATTTTCAAGGTTATTGGAATGAGCACCTACCTCTTATTGAGTTCGCCTATAACAACAGTTACCAGGCGAGTATCAAGATGACACCGTTCGAAGCAATCTACGGAAGGAATTGCAGATCCCCTGCATGCTGGAATGAGGTTGGAGAACAGCAATGGCTAGGCCCAGACATGGTGCAACGGACAACGAAGGACATTCAGGTAATCAGAGACCGGCTCAAGATTGCCCAATCCAGACAGAAGAGCTACGCCAACAAAAGAAGGTGAGATCTGGAATTTCAAGTGGGTGATCATGTGTTCCTAAAAGTGTCACCTACTCGTGGCATCCAAAGGTTTGGTGTAAATGGAAAGCTCAGCCCTAGATTCATCGGTTCTTTTGAAGTACTCGAAAGGGTTGGTGAGGTTACATACCGGCTGGCGTTGCCACCGGATTTGTCATGTGTACACAATGTGTTCCATGTCTCCATGCTTAGGAAATATGTGTACAACCCCACGTACATCATTCGCCACGAGAAGTTGATATTGAATAAAGATGTGACGTATGAAGAGAAGCCAGTCAAGATACTGGAACGGAAGATACAACAACTCAGGAACCGTCCCATCCATGTGGTTAAGGTCCTATGGAATAATCGTGGAGTGGAAGAGGCAACCTGGGAACCGGAAGGAATCATCAGGCGGAACTACCCCGCTTTTTTCGGTAAGACATTCTCTCCTGAATGATCTCATGAATTTGGGGACCAAATTCTTTTTAAGAGGGGGAGGATGTAGCAACCCTAAATTTTATGGGAAAAAATTAATTAAATATTTATATTATTTAATTAGAAAATCAAATAAAAGGAAGAGGTATTAAATCAACTAGGAAATCAAATAAGAGAAAATTAAATAAAACCCATTAAAAGAAAAGGAGTAATGGGCTTTGCTATATTGACCCATTAGAAATTAGTGGGCTAAAATATAAATTTTAAGAAGGGGAATAATAGGGAAATACCCAAAATTCGTTACTAAAATATTACTAAAATAGAAAAGAGATATTTAATGCATTAAATAGCTAGTTTGAATTAGGATTGAATTCCTAAACCTACCCCAATTGATTGGCCACGAAATTCCTTCTCTCCTAACCCTAATAGGAGATCTCTTGCTTAAAAAGGGGAGAGGAAAATAGGAAATTCGGAATTTAATAGGAGTTAGGCTTAAACTAGGAAAGGGAATAGGGAGAAGCTTAAATACTTATCTTAAACCCTCATGGCCGGCCCTAGCTCGTGCCAAGAGGTTCCTGGACCAGGAGGAGAGGCCAAGAGGAGGAGAATTCGTGGAGAGGAAGGATATCTGCGACGAACCTCCTTATACCGGTACGATTTTACCAATCCACGTCGGTATAGTGAGTCTCGTCACAGTGGGACATTTACCCAAGCACTAACGCATATGATTGAGATGTACACAAATATGAATACAGAGTAGCGGAAGTAGAAGAACCACTGTCTTTTCATTTCATCATCCACATTAAACATACATGATCCATATAGCAATTTAAGGAACTAAGTCCACATAATGAAATATGAAATTCAAATTACATTGTTCGTCCACAATTTCGTAAGTTTCAATTACATAAGTCTCAAATACATACTATGAAAAGAAAGTACAAGTCGATAATCCACCACAACTACTCTCCTCGCTCAGAGTCACTCTCAACGGTCTCCTCCAAGGAAGTAGGATCCGCTGCTAAACCTGCACGCCGAAGCAAGGGTGTGTCTAAAAGACTCAGCAAGTAACTTCCATACACATCATACATGCATACGTCGCATAGGCAATTTACATTCAATGACATTAATCAATACATGTAGCATGCTTGAACAACCTTAAGAAGAACCTACCATGATACTTCTATCAAACTTTTACAACACAGGAAGCATGGTTCATGTCATTCCAAAATAAAATACCTACCGCATGCTTTCTACTTATCTATCCACATGAGAGCTACATTTACATTTAAGCTACAATATGATAGCAAATTAAGTATGGGATTTTCACAAATAAAAAGGAAATACTCCTAACATGGATTCTACCTACTTTTGCACATGTAAACCACCATTGCAAACACATTAAGGTTGCTGTTTTGACATGAATCTAACATTATCCTATCATAAATCACAATTTCACATTCTAACACATTGGTTTCACATGTTTACTCATTTACGCATTCACATGTTCACACTACACAATGTCACATATACACATTCACATTGTTCACATTTAGATGTCGTGACACATAGTCCAAACCACCATTAGAATGACACATTCACATAACACATAACACATAGACGCCACCTAGGTAACACAGTGACGGCTCTTGGTACTGCACAGACCGGGAGAAGTAATCTCCACCCTAACCAGTGGTACTTGTCCACCTCCAGGATTTCATCCTAATGCCCATAGGATTCTAAACACATTGAACTTTCCCGTGGGGACTTTTCCACGGTACAGTTCCACAGCCCTCTATGGAAGCAGTGTCACACACGGCACATTTTACACATTTTCCCGTTTATTATACGCATAGTTCTCACACAATTGGACACATGACTTACATTTCACCACTTGGCACATGATTCAGTTTTCCTTAACATGATGCTACTGTTAACAGAGTTTAACACTTAGGAATATACACTAATCATGTTGGGAATTTCATTAACAATCATAACCACAATAAGCATACTTTAATAACTAAATTTCACATGGAAATTTCACAACCTTATCTACTGTTGCCCAAATCACACGAAATTTTAACCACATGCTGTGGGCAGGTTTCAGATCACACATGCACATTTTCATATTTTTCTGAGCTACATTGACTTTACAGAAATTAAAATACTCATTCACATGCCATTCATAAAGCAGTTTATCATAGAAGCATAGTGTCAAGTTCAGATTTAACAGTTCACTAACCTGCATCTAACATTCATATTATCACATGAATTTTTCCCGAATTTATCAAGCATCATACGATTTATTGAAATTTTAAAACATCCTACACATGCTCCCTATTTTTCCATACAGAAATTATAACAAATAGCATGGTCATGGGAAAATTCCCAAATTTTCAGGACCAGGACTGACATACATGCACATCACTCAACAATTTTATGGCACTGAAATTTTGCAGGGATCATATGAACAGAACTCTGCCACATTCAAGGTCTCATCTAACATGCATTTCACATAAACCTAACAATTTATACTAATTGCAGAAATACATAAAAATCTCACAACACATTCCATTATCTATATTACATAACATATAATGTTTACAATATATCATCATGCGAAGGAGATCCGGAAAATAGTTATATAGAAGGAAGAACAGCTCATTGTTATGTCCTGAAGAACTAAACGGCAAAGGCTGGCCGTTCACAGAGGTTAACGGCAGCATCGTCTGCCGCCAAATGAAGAGCTTAACGGCAAGAGATCATGCCGTTAAGTTCCTGTCTGTGCAGAAACACAGACCGAACTCCAAAGATGGGTGAATGTAGGGGTTCCAGGACACGAAATAAATCTCAGAAAATGCCTAAGACCTACTAGACATACACATGGACAACAGGTAAGGGTTACTTGCCTCAGAAAAATTCTCCAAAGGGATCTAGATGGCCGGAGAAGCTCTCCTTGGGCAGTGCCAAGAAGCCTCCAAGATCCTCTTGCTCCGGGTTCTAGGTCAATGTAGGCTGCAACCAGTCGTTGGAGAAGCCTTCCTCTAGGTCCAGACTATCTCCCAGTCGATGTAGATCGCCGGAAGATGCTCCAGTTCACCGATCCAAGCCTTCAATGTTCAGGTTTTCTCTCTTTTCCTCACAGCTAGGGTTTCCTCTTGCAAAGAGCCAAGAGAGCTCTCCCATACACAAGGAGGGGTGTTTTATAAGTCTTGGCCTTGGAATCTCGCGCACAGATGATGGGAGAGGTGAGATAGCCGTTGGGGACATCTCCCCAATCGGTGAGCAAGGCAAACACGGGATTTCTGGGTCTGCTGCGCACAGAAATTCAGAGAAGTAGACGTCCACATAGATGGCTGTCTACTTTAGTGTTGGCGTCCATCGACATGGACGTTGACTCATCATGGACGTCCATCCATGTTGACGCCAATTGGCTCTTCGGCCAGAGCTTAAAACCCATGCAGAAAACCCTATGTACACTATGTCTATGCATGCAATACATATAGTATAATATACACACCACTACACCATGCAATCATCCACTATTTACAATTAATTTACACATGCACACGTAAGTACACCTAGCTAATATGTACATAGTTACCTACATATGCACACATGATATTTACACACAAGCACGAATCCATACATGATATCAAATAAAAGGACAAAATTCGAGGGCCTTACAATCTCTCAAGTTCTTCCCCGAGTTCTTCAAGTCTTAACCCTAGAAGAGGAAAACGATCAAAGGTAGGCATTCTCACAAGCATAAACCATGAAACTTTTTCTGTAGGATGTCTCGTCTATCAGAAACAAAAGCTCTTTGGTTTCATAATTTTCCATCGAGCATATCTGTCGTTCTTGATTTTTCATGTTCTGCAACTGACATGACCCCGAACCCTCTTCTTAATTCTTGATCTCCTTGTATACTCAATCCCATGCCACGAGATTTTTACTGTAGGAACTGATGCATGTTAGGCATATTTTTCCCCTAAAAGCCCTAAATTTGATTCATCCTATCTTGCGAATTTAATCGTTGATCTCAACTATGTACTGTTTCATGTTCATCATGAATACCCGTGTTTAAAACATGTCCAAACCCTGATTGTTTTCCAATTCCTATTTATTGTAAGTACCCATGCATGTCTAGGTCATTTTGCAACTGGTTTCATGATTTTTCGTTGACTATATGATTAGTTATGATTTCTGAATCACCCTGTGTCAAATAGGGTAAGTTCTGGCCCGCAATCCAATGTAATGTCCTTTCCCTGTCGGACTCGGGCGCAGACCTTGTGAACGCGATGGACCGATAGGCCGCGTTCACAAGGCTGTCACGACAGTGCCCTCTGTCGTGATCTTATCGCGACAGGACCTGTCGTCGCGATCTGCTGCCCGACCTGACTAGGCCTGTCGCGACCTGTACCAGACCCTGTCGCGATCTCAGTTGAACCTGTCGCGACCCTCATTAGGGTATGTCGCGATCTTGGTTTTTGCAAGAAACCCCCTGTCTCAGCATTGCTTGATTATCTACAGTGTTTGTACTCTTGTTTAACAGTCCTACATACAGAAAGTAACACTTGTTATAAATCAAACATTTATGTATGATTAAAATATATGCACATTATCTTTTCTATCTACAATTTTCATGACGCTTACACACACTTTGAACCATCTAAATTATGGCGTAATTTGGCATGAAATTATTTCATAATACATTTGGTAATTTATGTAATTAAATTACCATATACTTGTCTATCGTTTCTCGCGATGTTTTGGGAATACTGATATCGACGCTCCACTGTTCTAGAACGTCGAGCACTTGTTTCTATATACACACTTTCTTGACTTGGACGAACTCTTCGTCGGATACTCCTTCTGCCAGACTAGTAAGTCTTTGTTCAAGGCCTCCGTAAGTCTCCTCTGCCCATGGATTCCCACATGGTCGACGAGCCGGTTGTACCCTAACACCTATTACACCCTTTAGGGATCAATATGGTCCAAACGGCTATTAGAAAATTCACTCTCGTCTTGAATCACGCCGGACCACTGGACCTGTGCTTAACATGTCCAGTGGTAAGGTCATGAGTTCCGCTCGACTGCCAACACCATGTGCGCGTGTTGTGCAACGGTTACTATCGCTAGTTACTCGAAGTTTCATGTGCAAGGTCCACTAACTCTCATCTATACTCTACTCGCTCATCTATTCACATTCACTCTACTATCTCGTCTATTCATCTAGTGCTCTCATCTACTTCTTGGTACTCTACATCGGCCATTGACTGATTGTCTAAAAATAAACAATATAACTAATGCCTGGCAATATATAAAGGGCCCAATCTGGTCCTGGGATGTGCGCCCGAAAGTGCTAGTGCCCATGGGAGTTAAATGATCGGAGTGTTTGGCATTACACTCAAGTGCTATCTATCTTGACTATCTAAAATGACAATCAAAAGTGCTATGTTCTCTCGTTGTCCATTGACAACAAAGTGCCATGCTATACTCGTTGTGCTATCTATACTATGGCCATCTTGTTATCCTTGACATTGTGCTATCTTGCTATTATTGTGCTATTCCCGACACTTGTGCTAATCTTGGTAAGTCTATATTTGGAAAGTCTTGCTATTTCGTTCACGTACTGTCCTACTATATTTTTACTTGACACTCTTTTCCGTTCTGTCATTAGTTACTCTTCCTTTAATGCATTAATTACTTAAAGCCTGCTTCAACCTGAGATTTAAGTCCTATTGGGCGATGTTCGCTAACCCTGCGTTATTTGTCATTGTGTTCTCAGGTGAGATCGAGGATGAACCATACACTCAAGAGGACGGGAACGACCTGGAGTGATGTCATGAGTGCCCTAGCATCCTATTGCTATGTTTAGCGTTGTAGTAGTTAGGTTTGAAGTTTAGTCTTTTGCTTTATTCCAATGTAATCGGGCCCTATAGAATGGCTCTGATATTAGTGGTTGTAACTAGACAATGGAAAGATATCAATGAAATGAATTTGCTTTATCATTTTGAAATGGTTTGATGTCTAGTACTCGCTCTATACCCTTTTCTTGCAACTGCCTCGCGTTCCGATATTCCGCGTCGGGGCGTTACACTGAAGCTGTCCAAGTTGATTTTGCAACACTCCAGTTGCCTGATACTACCTTTCTTCCCCCTCTTCACTCTCTAATCATGGATTCCTCTGTAGGCTCAATTATCTTTGAGCGTTTTGCCAGAGTCATGGGCAGAATCAAAGTGCAGAAGGGCTATCTGGTTGCTTTCCATAGATTTCCCTTTAGAGAGTATCACCAGGGCCATGTCAGTGTTGATGTTCTTGCTCCTGCCCTGTCAGAATGTGAAAGACTCTCCTCTACAGATTGGATCCGATTCTATCCCCTTTCGGCACAACAACTCACTGATATTAATGATTCTCAAGCCAGGGAAGGTAATCCTCCAGTGTCAGCTGTTGCATTTCTGGACATGAACTCCATTCACCTTGTCAATGATCCCTTTCAAACTTGGGTTGAAAGATACAAGGTTTATGTAGCCATGCGCCAGGAACTGAAGCACAAGCAAATCTTCTACCCTATCACTCAAGATCAGTTTCTTGCCTGTGCTAGTTTTGGGATAGTCAGCTTCTTTAAAACCTCCTTTGACAGATATCATTATGCTGACTTCCTAGATGATTAGTTGGCTCTGCATCTCAAAAGGAAGGCTCGCACCATGGGACCAACCTATTCTGTATCTCCTGGGGTTTTCAAGGTGTATTTTGAGCAGCAGGAAGAGCAAGCTTGGGAAGTTATTTCTCATTATGCCTCTCTTTTGTCTCCTGCTTTCTATCTCCTTGTACCCCTTCAAGAGTAATACAATCATTTTCTATTCTCTCATTTATCTTTCTCTCTTTCTTTGTCTTAATGCTTTATCTTTTTGCTTATTGACAAAAAGGGGGAGAAATATATAGCATTTCTGAAATACATCTCATATGATTCTGAAATGTCACTAAAGTTTTATTTCAAAACATCTTTGTTTAGTGCTATGTTTTGTCATCACCAAAAAGGGGGGGATTGATGATCCAACTGTCCCCATGTAATTTATACAAATTACTTATCTATTTTGGTGATTAACAAAAATATTCTAACATATTTTCTATGAGTTTTGAGCACAGGAAATGAAACAAGGAATATCAAGCTAAATGGGTAAGTAGTATTTATTCTATAACAATGTAAGTTCAAAGTACAAATTTTTCTAAGTACACATCGACTCTCTAGTTATTATAACAATTTCCTTAGAACCATAACGATTTCACACTCATAAGGATTCGTTATCAAGTTTGATATCATAACGATTCGTTAAGCGATCGCAACGATTTGCCTTCACAACGATTCGTTAAGTGATCGCAACGATTTGCCCTCACAATGATTCGTTAAGTGATCACAACGATTTTCTCTCATAACGATTTGTTAAGTGATCGTAATGATTTGTTTTCATATCGATTTCTTAAGTGAAGAACAACGATTTGCTCATAACGACTTGGTTCACAACAATTTGCTCTTACATCGATTTCTTAAGTGAGAACAACGATTTGCTCTCACATCGATTTCTTAAGAGAGAACAACGATTTGCTCTCACATCGATTTCTTAAGAGAGAACAACGATTTGCTCTCACATAGATTTCTTAAGAGAGAACAACGATTTTCTCTCAAATCGATTTCCTAAGTGAGAACAATGATTTGCTCTCACATCGATTTCTTAAGAGAGAACAACGATTTGGTCTCACATCGATTTCTTAAGTGATCACAACGGCTTGCTCTCGCAATGATTCCTTAAGTGATCATAACGATTCGCTTTCCGCAATGACTACTTAAGTGATCATAACAATTTTCTCTCATAACGATTCTATAAGTTACATAACGATTCTGTCACTGTAATGGCTCATCAAGTTACATAACGACTTGGTCGCTGTAACGATTCGATACATATCACAATGATTCGCTTATAACGTTTTGGTTATTCATGTATAACGATTTGTGTATACATCTGTTTGTTTATAACGATTCTTTAAGTTATGCATACAACGACTTCATGGAAGACAACGATTAGTTTTTCAAGTCAACTTCCAATACGTTGAAAAGTCAAAGTCTTCACTCATATCTTTCTGTCAGTTGTGCATTTATGAAGACTGAACGTATCACTGCATGCATGCAGACGAGATCTTCCATTATCGTGCTTACTCTGTTAACTTTTTTTAGGACAGTAAATGGCATTACTATTTTGATGAACATTCATTCTAACGTTGATTGACAATAAGAGACAGCTTAGCTGTCTATTGTTTAAGCCTGAAAATGTGTGCAGGTCTCTGACAGCATTCGTCATACAACGTTGGACAGAATAGAAGCCAAAGGATATTACAGAAGATCCTCTCTCTCTTTGCGTGAATGAAAGGATAAAGGACTGTTGACTGGAAGCCTCCAAGCGTCAAGCAGTCTAACGTTCACTTATGCTTAGAGACAACGGGCACTTCAACGTTCGAATTTCAAAAGGGTGATATATATAGAAGAATGAAGCTCCTGAATTAAGGTAGAACAATGGTTAAAGAACAACAAGTGATACAACGCTTACAACCTTCTGCAAGCTTTCCTAGAGCCAAGCAAAAATTCCCATCTGTTCTAGCTCTTGCTCTCTGTGCTAAGTGTTGATCTGTGAGAGTGCCTTTAGTTCTGAGAAGAGTCCGTTGTTGTAGATCTTTTCCTTCTCAGTTCTTAGCTTCATATCAAGCAGTGTTCTATAAGCTTGATCTAGGGACTTCATCTCTGAACACTTTTCTTGTGTTGTGCCCTTCGTTGGAAGGAAGACCTGGTGGGTTCCAGGGTGTTGTTCCCTTCGTTGGAAGGAAGACCTGGTGGGTTCCAGGGTGTTGTTCCCTTCATTAGAAGGAAGACCTGGTGGGTTTCAGGGTGTTGTTCCCTTCGTGTGAAGGAAGACCAGCTGGGGTGCTGGGTGTTGTAGTGTCCTTGAGGGGACTGTACCTTTGTTAGTGAAATCCTAAGATATTGCTCAGGGACTGGACGTAGGACTCCTAAGGAGAGGAGATCCGAACCAGGATAATTCTCTGTGTCATGTGATTGCTTTTGTGTGTTTGATTTTTCCTTCACTAACACTAACAATCTGCGAAGTGTGTTTTTGTGACTATTCTGTGAACAGGTTTTAAGTATTAAATATTTTTTAATATCCCATTCACCCCCCCTCTGGGCTAGCTAGTTGCGCAACAAGTGGTATCAGAGCAAGTCTCTTCGACAAAGAAGAAGATCCAACGATCTGAAGAGTAAAGATCAAATGGCAGCCCAAGGTCACTCCGAAGGTCAGTCAGTCAACAGGCCACCGTTGTTCGATGGAGAAGATTACACCTACTGGAAAACAAGAATGGAATACTTTCTATAAGGTCTCGATTATCAGATTTGGTCAATAGTTGAAGAAGGTGATCTTCTAGTCACCAACGAAAAGGACAAATGGACTGATGATGATAGAAAGAAAATATCTCTCAACTGCAAAGCCAAAAGAATTTTGTGTTGTGCCCTCAGTAAAAGAGAATTCAACCATGTATCAGCCTGCAATCCACAATGGAGATGTGGAAAAAATTAAGAATCACTTATGAAGGCACGGATAAAGTGAAAGAAACCAGAATAGACATTCCGGTGACACAATACGAAAGGTTCCAGATGCAGCCAGGAGAGTCTATAACTCAAATGTTCAGCATATTCACAAATATTACAAACGGATTGGCTGGACTAGGAAAAAGTTATGAAATGGGAGATATGGTAAGAAAAATTTTGAGGTCTCTTCCATCTTCGTGGACTCCCAAAGTAACCGCGATAGAAGAAGCAAATGACTTGAAGAGAATGTCCCTGGAGAAGCTCATTGGGTCCCTCATGGCCCATGAGATAAACATGGAAAGGTTAGGAGAGTCCTCTAGCAGAAAGAAGCACTCTAATGCACTCAAGGCAGAAGAGGACATTTCGGAAGAACTCTCAGATGACAGTGATGGCCACGAAGATAGTGAAGATGAAGAAGCTCTGCTGTCAAGAAGGTTGCAATGCATCTTAGCCAGAAAGAAAAAGTATCAATCTGGAAAAAGACATTTCAAGAAAGGGAAAGACTTTAAAAGGCCTGAAGTCAAAGACTCAAAGAAAGCTGAACCCATCTACTACGAATGTAAGAAGCCCGGGCATATCAAAGCAGAATGTCCGAAGCTCAAGAAACCTGAATTCAAAAAGAAAGACAGTTCCAAGAAATTCAGGAGATATAAGAAGAAAGCAATGGTAGAAGCTTGGAGCAACAGCAGCGTCTCAGACAGTGAGTCAAACTCAAGCAGTGAGGAAGAAGAAGAAGCCAACCTGGCCTTCATGGCAAATACTGAAGAAAAGGTAACTTCTGACTCATCTTTTGATTCCTGTAATGATTGTGATTCAGATGATTTAGAAGAAGCTTTCAACGAGCTTTATAGTAAATATAGAGAAGTATCTAAATTACTCAAAGCTAGTAAGAAAAATGTTGCATGTCTAGAGAATACTAATTCAGATTTAAAATCAGAAAATGAACAACTAGAAAAGCAGGTTAATGAACTTAAGAGAGGAAGTGAGTTACTATGCGAAGATCTAAAAGATAAAAATAAACAAATAATCAAACTAGAGAAACAAGAAAGTTCAGACGAATTAAAAAGGGAAATTAAAATATTAACAGAAGAAAATGAAAGACTATCAAGTACACTAGAAAAATTTACTAATGGCAAAACTGGATTAATACTAAAAGGTGCTAGACGATCAGGTAGAAAGAAGCATGGATTAGGTTATACTCCACCCGATAATGAGGAAGAAATAACATACCCTAAAACATATCCAACTCCAAAATTTATACCTGAACAAGATGTAGCATACAAAGCAAACCTTAAGTATATTAAAATTGAAAAAGTAACAAACATGTCTTGCTGTAGTCATTGTAAGAAATTAGGACACATTAAAGTATCATGTCCAACCAAACACAAAATATGGATAATCAAAAGGAAAATTGATGATACTAACCAGCAAGGATCCAAAAGAATTTGTGTAAGACCCTCGAATTTTCGTCGCTTTTATTTGTATTTATGTGTGAATGTTGTACTTGTGTATGTATGTACATATTTACATACGCATTAATTAGTATAATTACGTATGCATGTGTTTATATTAAGCATAAATAATGTATATATTGCATGATGATAGTGTGGATACAATACCATAGGTATATTGCATGTATATGTGCTTGGTATGCATGGTTTCTGCATAACTTAGGGTTCTGGCCGAAGGTCACCTTGGCGTCAACCCCAGACCGTTGAGCTGGTGTCAGCATCCAGACATGGACGCCAACACTAACTCCGGCGTCCAGCGATATGGACACCAACTTCTCTGGCCTGCATGCGCAGCAGAGCTGCAAACTTCTGAAACAAGGCATGGCAACCATTGGGGGATGTCCCCCAACGGCTCTAAGGCTGTCAAATCGGCATGGTGAGTGGGTGAGGGGCTCTCCTAAACCCTGAACCCGAATTGGACTCTCCCATTCTTTCCCTTCACCCTTGCAAGAGGAGAGAAGTGAGAGAGAGAAACCCTAGAGAGTCTGTGAGAAAAACCCCATCTTGGCACCCCAAATCCGACCCCTTAGAGCTTGGTCTGGAGATCTACTGCGACTAGGAGGAAGCTGAAGCAAAGGAGAAGACTTCCCCATCATCCCCTCGGCGTGGAGATCACCCAGGAGCCCGGAGGAAGGCGATCTAGAGGGAGGTTCTACAACTTCTTGGGACTGCCCAAGGAGGTCTTCACCAAGCCTTTAAATCCCTTAGAAGAATTTTTGAAAGGCAAGTGACCTATCCTTGATGTTCCCTTATGAGTCTAGGTTGGTTTTGCAATTTTTATGAATTTTTCCTCGAGTCCTAGACCCTCCTATTCACCCAAGATTCAAAGCTCGGGTCTGTGTTTCTGCACAGACCTGGTTCGACAGCAAGGTCCCTGGACGCCTGTGATGAGCTTGGCGTCCATCGACCATGCCGCTGACCCTGAGTCAGCGGCCAGAGACCGCCGCCTAGTTCTTCTGGACAGAACAGTGAGCTGTTCTGTCCCCCTTATACATTACTTTCGGTATGTTTTACGTGATAAGGATATATGGTAAACCTTATACTCTATGTAATTGTGCATTGTGGTGTGTGGATGAATGTGGTGTGTGTTGGTGGATGTGGGAAATGGTGTTCCTTAAACTTGTGAGCATGAAGTGTTGATTTTACAAATTTAGTTTTCCTGATTAGAATGTGTATGAATGCCATGTTTTAGTCTAATCATGAAGATCAGTGGGTCAGCATATGTGTTTGCAAATTTTGGTAATTTAACCATGCTTGTGTAATTTGCAAATAAATTTGGTTCGGTAAAATAAAAGCATGCAAGAATGGGTTGTAGGGTTCAATCCATAGATGTATGAATTAGGGAAATTTTATAGTCTCAGTTCATGCATATGTGCTTAGTTTATGTATAAACAGCAAGTGGCCAAATTGCAAAATGTGTTAGACCCATGTTAACTTAAGTTGTTAATAGCATGCTAATTAGGTGTTTTATTTACTGTAAATTCCATGAAGCTCAGAAAAATCTGAAAAATTGATAGTATCATCTTGAACCCGAAAACAGCATGTGGTAAACATTTCAGGTCATTTGGACCCGTAAATAAAAAGTTATGTGTTTTCATGTGAGATGTGAATCATTCGTACATATGATCGAAATGTGATTAGATTTTGTTTAAACCCAGCATGATTAGTGTGTTTACTGTGTGTTAAACCTTGAAATTCTGTAGTACCATGTTAGGAAAAACAGAGGATTTATGTGAGTGAGAAAGTGAATGTGATGAAAAGTGTAAAGTGTAAGAACCATGTGTAAAACGGTAAATGTGTAAAAGTGTAATTATGTCAATGTGATACTGCTTCCGAGAAGGCAGTGGAGCCGTATCAGGGAAAAGTCCCCCTGAGAAAGTTCATTGTGTTAAGTGACCCTAAGGGCATTAGGGGGAAATCCTGGAGGTGGACAAGTACCACTGGTTAGGGTGGAGACTTGTTCTCCCGGTCTGCGCAGTCCAAGAGTCGCCATTGGAATGCCTAGATGGCGTCTATGTGTAATGTGATGTGTATGTGTCCTTCTTTGGTGGTTTGGACTATGTGTCACGGCACCTAAAAATGTGTAAAGTGTAATGTGAAATGTGTATGTGACCATGTGTAAATGTGTAAGTGACATGTGAATGTGTATGTGTAAAGTGAACCACGTGAAAAGAGGGAATTTGTGTAAAAGAAAAATGTGAAATTCTAGATGTGTAAATGTGTTATTGAAACCCATGTGAGACTAAATATGAAACCATGTGAATTCAGAAAATGCATGTTATTATTCTTATGTTTATGTGTGCAAAAATGCTTAGAATCCATGTTAGGGACAACTAATGAATATGTGTGCAAATAGCATGATAGGTTAGTTATGTGATATGTTTTAAGCAACGTTGTAGCTCTCATGTGTAGATTTATAGCCATTGAATCATGTGAAATCAGCAACCTAAAGTATGTAAAAAGGTTCATGTATGTGTTTAAAAATGTGTAAAACCCATGCTAGTTGCGTTGCCTTTCATGCATGTAAATTGTTCATGTTGATAACTCTCATGTTTAATTCTTTAAAGATTAAAGTTTCATGAGTAAATTGAATAGAGACCATGTGATAGGTGAAGTTATTTTAGAAATCTGAAAGCATGAGTTATGTATAAAATTGTAGAACTTTCATGATAGGTTGAAAACTTGAATTGACTAACATGCTATGTGTGGCTAATTGTAATGTGCATGTAGAAACCATTAGGACTTATAAGTGTATATCATGAGTAGTGTTGCTTGCTGAGTCCTTGGACTCACTCCTTGCTTCGGCGTACAGGTATAGTTGGTGACACGACACCGCTTGAGGAGACAGTGGAGACGGACTCCGAGCGCGGAGACTAGCTAGAAATTTGGAGTTCTTTGAGAATTGTGTATTTCATAGTATGTACTTGGACCATTGTATTAGAATTATTATGAAAGGAATGTATTATGTGGACATTTTGTAATTCTATTTCAACAATTCAAATTAAGTGAACTTTAGTTCCTCTTTGCAAATTTTGAATTGCATGTATGTTTAATGTGGATGATGAATGAATGGAGATAGTTCTCTTTTACTTCCGCTACTCTGTTATATATATTCGCGTGTATCTCAGCTGTTTGTATCGTTGGGTAAATGTCCCACTGTGAGGACTCTCGCTATACCGACGTGGGTCGGTATGACCGTACCGGTGTAATGAGGGCCGTCACAGAGATTGGTATCAGAGCGACCGGTTGAGATTGCACATGAATATACCTAAGTCATCATCCCCATTGCATGCTAAGTATGTCCACATGTGTAGGAAAACACTAGCAAGAAGTGAAAAAAAAAATAGATAAGAAAATGGTTAGAGAAACTTAGTAACCTAGCTCTAATGGTGGCTGAAATTTTATGACAGCCATGGCTTCCCGTGGACGACGTGGAGGTGCGCCAGCTCGCGACGATGAGCAGAGGCGTGAGGAGCGGGCGGAGCAGCAGGCCCCGGCCCAACAGGGTCCTGTGCTTCCCCCATCTCCGCTAGTGGACTATGGAGTATTCATGCAAGGTCTGGTGCAAGCCATCCAGACGCAGGCCCACACCCAGGCAGCACTCCAGGCCCAGTTGGAGGCCCAGGTAGGATGATTAAACAACCTAGTAGCTTGCTATTTAAATTGTGTGATACTGTGTTTATCGTATATTGTTATTGTTTAATGTAGCAGGCTCAGGCCCCAGCTCAGGACCATGGTGGACCTTCCATCATGGAGCGATTCAAGAGGATGGCCCCACCCTCTTTTAAGGGGGAGAGTGATCCGCTATTAGCAGAAAGCTGGATGAGGGAGACGGAGAAAATCTTCCGAGCTATCAGGTGTCCTGACGAGGACAAGGTGACCTTAGCCACCTACATGCTACAGGTATGCTTTAGTTATGCTTGAATGTTGGTTGTTAAAGTTAGAATTGTTAGTTAGTGCTTATGAAGGTGTATTGCAGGAAAGAGCTGATGTATGGTGGTCCTCCCTACTGCGTACACGCTTTGAGGACGGAGCAGTGGACGTGACATGGGACGCGTTCGTGAGGCTCTTCCGAGCCAAGTTCGTCCCAGAGCATATCCAGGACAAGATGGAGCAAGAATTCCTTTCCCTGACGCAAGGATCAATGACCGTCCTGGAATACGAGGCAAGGTTTTCTGAACTTTCTAAATATGCACCGCATATAGTAGAGGATGAGCGCAGGAAGACCAAGAAGTTCGTGATGGGTCTCAAACCATCACTGAGGACGAGGCTCGTGGCGTTCGACCACCGCACGCTAGACGAGGCCCTCAGCGCAGCCTGCAGACAGGAGGGAGAAATGGAGCAATATCTGGAGGAGAAAAAGACGTCGCAGAAAAGGCCGGCAGCGACATTCCAGCGGCAGGATAAAAGGAAAATGGTGTACCAGACACCGCAGAAACCAATGACAGTCAGCAACCCTCAGGTACCCTCTGTACGTTACCCCGGTGCAAAGAAAGAGTGTCCCCATTGTGGGAAGACCCATGGAGGTTCCGAGTGCTGGTTAGTAGCGGGTAGATGCTTAAAGTGTGGAAGCAGCGACCACAAGATCAAAGATTGCCCAAGACTCCAGCAGGGAGCTCAGCGTGGAGCGCCAGTACCAGCAGTAGCGGCAGCCGCGCCAGCTACAGGACGACCAGGAAGGCCTCGAGCCCCAGCTCGAGTGTTTGCTTTAGCTCGTGAGGACGCCGAGCAGGCGGAGCATGTCACCGAAGGTACAGTTTTACTTTTCGGTGTGCACGCTCGGGTTTTGTTTGATACGGGTGCTACTCACTCGTTCATTCCGAGCGGTTCGCTAGGCAGTTAGCCCTAGAGTCAGGCATAGAGTCTGAGGAGTTAGAGGTTCCCTTGTCTGTGCACACCCCTGCGGGTACGGTATCGACTAGGAAGTGCATTCCGTCGTTACCTGTGTGCATTGAGGATAGATTCCTAGATGGGTGTTTCTTCTTGCTAAAGATGAAGACTATGATTGTATCTTTGGTCTGGATTGGCTAGAGGAGCACTATGCGTTAGTGGATTGTCGTAGGAAGAAGATTGTTTTCCGCATTCCGGGTGAGGATGAGTTCTCTCATCCCTTGCCAAAGAACTTAGCGGGAAAGTTAGTTATCTCTGCCATGAAGGCGATGCGCATGGTGAACAAGGGTTGTGACGCGTTTCTTGCCAGCGTTATGCTAGTACCCGATGCTGGTTCGTCACTGACTCTTGCAGAGATCGATGTGGTGCAGGACTTTCCAGATGTCTTTCCCGATGACTTGTCTGGATTGCCACCGGATAGGGAGATAGAGTTCACTATAGAGTTGCTTCCAGGCACCTCTCCTATCTCGAAGGCCCCATATCGGATGGCCCCTGCAGAATTAGCTGAGTTGAGGAAGCAATTGCAAGAATTGCTTGATAAGGGATTCATTCGCCCTAGCGTTTCCCCTTGGGGCGCACCTGTATTATTCGTCAAGAAGAAAGACGGGTCACTTCGGTTGTGCATTGATTATAGGAAGCTAAACCAGGTGACTGTGAAGAACAGGTATCCCTTACCTCGGATTGATGATCTGTTTGACCAGTTGCGAGAAGCATCAGTCTTTTCCAAGATTGACTTGCGATCTGGTTATCATTAGTTGAGGATTAGGAGTGAGGATGTGTCCAAGACGGCATTTAGAACCCGTTATGGACATTATGAGTTTTTGGTTCTTCCTTTCGGATTGACTAACGCCCCTGCAGCGTTCATGAATCTCATGAACCGGGTGTTTAGTCCGTATTTAGATAGCTTTGTTGTTGTGTTTATTGATGACGTGTTGGTCTATTCTCCGGATGAGGCCACACATCGTCAGCATTTGAGGTTAGTCTTAGAGGTTCTCCGTGAGCACAAGCTGTATGCAAAGTTCAGCAAGTGCGAGTTCTGGTTGCGCGAGGTTCATTTTCTCGGGCATGTTATCTCCGGCGCTGATGTAGCTGTTGATCCAGCAAAGGTCCAGACAGTTATGGATTGGGAGATTCCCAGGACCCCTTCGGAGATTCGTAGTTTCCTTGGGTTAGCTGGTTACTATCGGCGATTCATTGAGGGTTTCTCATCCATCGCCGCCCCCATGACAAAGCTGACCAGAAAAGGTGAGAAGTTCGTATGGTCTGAGGCATGTGAGCGCAGCTTTTAGCTATTGAAGGCTAAGCTTACTTCTGCTCCGGTATTGGTATTGCCTAGTGGTCTAGAAGGTTTTGCCATTTATACGGACGCATCTCAGATTGGTTTAGGCTGTGTGCTCATGCAGCAAGAGAGGGTAGTGGCTTATGCTTCTCGTCAGTTGAAGGAGCATGAGAGGAACTATCCGACTCATGATTTGGAGCTCGCAGCTGTGGTTCATGCACTAAAGATCTGGAGGCACTATCTTTATGGTGTCAGATTTGAGGTGTTTACCGACCACAAGAGCTTGAGGTATCTTTTCTCCCAAAAGGAATTAAACCTGAGGCAGAGGAGATGGATTGAGTTCTTGAAGGACTATGACTTCGACCTTCAGTATCATCCTGGAAAGGCGAACGTCATAGCAGATGCTCTTAGTAGAAAGAGATCTTCGCTCCAGCAGGATTGGAAGATGTTGGAGGATGCCGCGTGCTCTATGACCGAGTTAGAGCCATCTTTGTGTCAGGCTTTTGTAGCTCAGCTATCTCTTAGATCCTCAGTCTTGGATGAGGTGATTGAGCAGCAGAAAGCCGATCCTAGATTGTTAGAGTTAGTGGGTAAGGCGGGCATTGCTCGTGATGAGGACGGTGTGATTAGATTTCAGCACCGAGTTTGTGTCCCCGATGTGGTAGATGTCCGTGAGCACGTGTTAGCGGAGGCTCATAGATCGCGATTCTCTATTCATCTGGGTAACACTAAGATGTATCAAGACCTGAAGAGATCATTTTGGTGGTCCGGCATGAAGAAAGATGTTGCGGATTATGTGTCTAGATGTCTAGTATGTCAGCAGGTGAAAGCCGAGCGACAGCGACCATCCGGCCTTATGCAGAGGATGGATATCCCCGTATGGAAGTGGGAAGCTGTCACTATGGACTTCGTTTCGGGTTTGCCTCGATCTAGAAGGGGCAATGACTCGATTTGGGTAGTTGTAGATAGATTCTCGAAGACTGCTCATTTCTTGCCTATGAAGAAGAAGCAGTCAGTAGAGAGTTTAGCTAGACTGTATGTTAGCGGTATCGTTAGATTGCATGGTGTGCCGAAGTCGATCATTTCGGATCGAGATCCGAGATTTACTTCGAGATTGTGGAAGGGACTTCAGGATGCGTTAGGTTCGGAGCTTAAGCTCAGTTCGGCGTTTCATCCCCAGACCGATGGACAGTCCGAGAGGACTATCCAGACGCTCGAGGATATGTTGAGAGCGTGTGTTCTGGATTGGAAGGATGATTGGGAGCGTCACCTACCTCTTGCGGAGTTCGCATACAACAACAGCTTTCATGCTAGTATTGGTATGGCTCCATTCGAGGCGTTGTATGGTAGGCCCTGCAGATCTCCTTTATGTTGGGAGGAGACTGGTGATAGGCAGTTGATCGGACCGGAGTTGGTTCAGGAAACTTCGGATAAGATTCAGCTTATCAGGAAAAGGCTTATTGCGGCACAGGATAGACAGAAGAGTTATGCCGACAACAGAAGAAAGGATTTGGAGTTCGAGGTTGGCGATCATGTCTTCTTGAAGATATCGCCTACGCGTGGAGTTGTCAGATTTGGCAGGCATAGCAAGCTAAGCCCTAGGTTCATTGGCCCATATGAGATTCTCAGACGTTTGGGCAACGTGGCGTACGAGCTAGCATTACCCCCAGCTTTGGCTAGCGTTCACCCTGTATTCCACGTATCTATGCTCAGAAAGTATGTCCGAGATCCGTCTCATGTGATTAGTCATGAGCCAGTGGAGATCCAGCCAGACCTTTCGTATGTCGAGCAACCCGTAGCCATTCTTGACCGGAAGGTTCAGCATCTCCGGAACAAGAGTATCACGTCGGTGAAAGTTCTATGGCGGAACTTCTCACGTGAGGAGGCTACGTGGGAGCTTGAGGATGCGATGAAGAAGAAGTATCCCCTTTTGTTTGAGTAGTCTCGTTCTAACTTCGAGGACGAAGTTTCTTTAAGGGGGAGAGGGTGTAAGACCCTCGAATTTTCGTCGCTTTTATTTGTATTTATGTGTGAATGTTGTACTTGTGTATGTATGTACATATTTACGTACGCATTAATTAGTATAATTACGTATGCATGTGTTTATATTAAGCATAAATAATGTATATATTGCATGATGATAGTGTGGATACAATACCATAGGTATATTGCATGTATATGTGCTTGGTATGCATGGTTTCTGCATAACTTAGGGTTCTGGCCGAAGGTCACCTTGGCGTCAACCCCAGGCCGTTGAGCTGGTGTCAGCGTCCAGACATGGACGCCAACACTAACTCCGGCGTCCAGCGATATGGACGCCAACTTCTCTGGCCTGCATGCGCAGCAGAGCTACAAACTTCTGAAACAAGGCATGGCAACCATTGGGGGATGTCCCCCAACGGCTCTAAGGCTGTCAAATCGGCATGGTGAGTGGGTGAGGGGCTCTCCTAAACCCTGAACCCGAATTGGACTCTCCCATTCTTTCCCTTCACCCTTGCAAGAGGAGAGAAGTGAGAGAGAAAAACCCTAGAGAGTCTGTGAGAAAAACCCCATCTTGGCACCCAAAATCCGACCCCTTAGAGCTTGGTCTGGAGATCTACTGCGACTAGGAGGAAGCTGAAGCAAAGGAGAAGACTTCCCCATCATCCCCTCGGCGTGGAGATCACCCAGGAGCCCGGAGGAAGGCGATCTAGAGGGAGGTTCTGCAACTTCTTGGGACTGCCCAAGGAGGTCTTCACCAAGCCTTTAAATCCCTTAGAAGAATTTTTGAAAGGCAAGTGACCTATCCCTGATGTTCCCTTATGAGTCTAGGTTGGTTTTGCAATTTTTATGGATTTTTCCTCGAGTCCTAGACCCTCCTATTCACCCAAGATTCAGAGCTCGGGTCTGTGTTTCTGCACAGACCTGGTTCGACGGCAAGGTCTTTGGACGCCTGTGATGAGCTTGGCGTCCATCGACCATGCCGCTGACCCTGAGTCAGCGGCCAGAGACCGCCGCCTAGTTCTTCTGGACAGAACAGTGAGCTGTTCTGTCCCCCTTATACATTAATTTCAGTATGTTTTACGTGATGAGGATATATGGTAAACCTTATACTCTATGTAATTGTGCATTGTGGTGTGTGGATGAATGTGGTGTGTGTTGGTGGATGTGGGAAATGGTGTTCCTTAAACTTGTGAGCATGAAGTGTTGATTTTACAAATTTAGTTTTCCTGATTAGAATGTGTATGAATGCCATGTTTTATTCTAATCATGAAGATCAGTGGGTCAGCATATGTGTTTGCAAATTTTGGTAATTTAACCATGCTTGTGTAATTTGCAAATAAATTTGGTTCGGTAAAATAAAAGCATGCAAGAATGGGTTGTAAGATTCAATCCATAGATGTATGAATTAGGGAAATTTTATAGTCTCAGTTCATGCATATGTGCTTAGTTTATGTATAAACAGCAAGTGGCCAAATTGCAAAATGTGTTAGACCCATGTTAACTTAAGTTGTTAATAGCATGCTAATTAGGTGTTTTATTTACTGTAAATTCCATGAAGCTCAGAAAAATCTAAAAAATTGATAGTATCATCTTGAACCCGAAAACAACATGTGGTAAAAATTTCAGGTCATTTGGACCCGTAAATAAAATGTTATGTGTTTTCATGTGAGATGTGAATCATTCGTACATATGATCGAAATGTGATTAGATTTTGTTTAAACCCAGCATGATTAGTGTGTTTACTGTGTGTTAAGCCTTGAAATTCTGTAGTACCATGTTAGGAAAAACAGAGGATTTATGTGAGTGAGAAAGTGAATGTGATGAAAAGTGTAAAGTGTAAGAACCATGTGTAAAACGGTAAATGTGTAAAGTGTAATTGTGCCAATGTGATACTGCTTCCGAGAAGGCAGTGGAGCCGTATCAGGGAAAAGTCCCCCTGAGAAAGTTCATTGTGTTAAGTGACCCTAAGGGCATTAGGGGGAAATCCTGGAGGTGGACAAGTACCACTGGTTAGGGTGGAGACTTGTTCTCCCGGTCTGCGCAGTCCAAGAGTCGCCATTGGAATGCCTAGATGGCGTCTATGTGTAATGTGATGTGTATGTGTCCTTCTTTGGTGGTTTGGACTATGTGTCACGGCACCTAAAAATGTGTAAAGTGTAATGTGAAATGTGTATGTGACCATGTGTAAATGTGTAAGTGACATGTGAATGTGTATGTGTAAAGTGAACCACGTGAAAAGAGGGAATTTGTGTAAAAGAAAAATGTGAAATTCTAGATGTGTAAATGTGTTATTGAAACCCATGTGAGACTAAATCTGAAACCATGTGAATTCAGAAAATGCATGTTATTATTCTTATGTTTATGTGTGCAAAAATGCTTAGAATCCATGTTAGGGACAACTAATGAATATGTGTGCAAATAGCATGATAGATTAGTTATGTGATATGTTTTAAGCAACGTTGTAGCTCTCATGTGTAGATTTATAGCCATTGAATCATGTGAAATCAGCAACCTAAAGTATGTAAAAAGGTTCATGTATGTGTTTAAAAATGTGTAAAACCCATGCTAGTTGCGTTACCTTTCATGCATGTAAATTGTTCATGTTGATAACTCTCATGTTTAATTCTTTAAAGATTAAAGTTTCATGAGTAAATTGAATAGAGACCATGTGATAGGTGAAGTTATTTTAGAAATCTGAAAGCATGAGTTATGTATAAAATTGTAGAACTTTCATGATAGGTTGAAAACTTGAATTGACTAACATGCTATGTGTGGCTAATTGTAATGTGCATGTAGAAACCATTAGGACTTATAAGTGTATATCATGAGTAGTGTTGCTTGCTGAGTCCTTGGACTCACTCCTTGCTTCGGTGTACAGGTATAGTTGGTGACACGACACCGCTTGAGGAGACAGTGGAGACGGACTCCGAGCGCGGAGACTAGCTAGAAAGTTGGAGTTCTTTGAGAATTGTGTATTTCATAGTATGTACTTGGACCATTGTATTAGAATTATTATGAATGGAATGTATTATGTGGACATTTTGTAATTCTATTTCAGCAATTCAAATTAAGTGAACTTTAGTTCCTCTTTGCAAATTTTGAATTGCATGTATGTTTAATGTGGATGATGAATGAATGGAGATAGTTCTCTTTTACTTCCGCTACTCTGTTATATATATTCGCGTGTATCTCAGCTGTTTGTATCGTTGGGTAAATGTCCCACTGTGAGGACTCTCGCTATACCGACGTGGGTCGGTATGACCGTACCGGTGTAATGAGGGCCGTCACAACTTGGGTACCTAAAGCTTAGGGTCTCTATTTCAGGGAAGCCTTCGAGCATCAAAATGGTACCTAGACAGCGGGTGCTCAATGCATATGTTTGGAAATAAAAAGTTGCTCTCTTACCTCGAAGCTGAAGAAGGCACATTCACATATGGAGACAATGGAAAGGGAACTGTAATCGGTAGTGGATCAGTAAGCAGCAAAGGCAAAACAGTTATTGAAGATGTACTATGTGTTAGAGGACTGAAGCACAACCTCATCAGCATCAGCCAGCTATGAGACAAAGGACATCAAATCAAATTCCAAAAGTCAAATTGCAGCATTATGAAATATGGAGAGGTTATCTTTGAAGCCAACAGAGAAAAGAACCGGTACGTACTCTACCTTGAAGATTTAAAAGGTCAGGATATCTGTTTAGCAGCAGACAAAGAGCAGTCAACTGAGCTGTGGCACAGAAGATTAGGCCATTGCAGTCTGGATGGCATGAGAAAGCTAATCAAGAGAAGCCTGGTGGAAGGTCTACCAAAAGTCAGCACAAAAGTAAATGGTGTATGCAGACCATGTGCGAAAGGAAAGCATACCAAGAGTTCCTTCAAGTCAAAGTCTATGGTGACCACCTCTAAACCCTTAGAACTCCATCATATGGACTTATTTGGGCCAATGAGGACCACCAGTCTAGGAGGAAAGCAATATGGATTTGTTATAGTAGATGATTACTCCAGATTCACATGGGTATCATTCCTGGAGCATAAAGATGACACTTTTGAGAACTTTGTAAGCTTCAGTAAAAAGATACAGAAAGATAAGAAGTTTAGCATTGTTGGAATTCGATCAGACCATGGAGGAGAATTCCAAAATGAAATATTTGTAAATTTCTGTGATGATCGAGGCATAGAGCATAATTTCTCAGTGCCAAGGACACCACAGCAAAATGGAGTTGCTGAGAGGAAGAACAGAACCTTGTTGGACATGACAAGGATGATGTTATCAGAATATGATTTGCCAAGATATTTTTGGGCTGAAGCA
Organism: Colocasia esculenta; assembly: GCA_014218235.1. Lineage (NCBI taxonomy): Eukaryota > Viridiplantae > Streptophyta > Magnoliopsida > Alismatales > Araceae > Colocasia > Colocasia esculenta. The sequence goes on from CM024759.1 coordinate 14,986,902, forward strand.
GTAAACACAGCTTGCTATATAATCAACCGAGTGATGATCAGGCCAATATTGAAGAAGACTGTGTATGAGTTGTACAAGGGAAAGAAGCCGAAGATCAGTCACTTCAGGACATTCGGATGTCCATGCTTCATCCACAACAACGGAAAAAGAGATATTGGTAAGCTAGATGTCAAATCAGACGAAGGCATCTTCATAGGGTATGCTTCTAAACCTAAAAGATATAGAGTGTTTAAAAAGCTCACTTTATTAATTGAGCAATCAGTACACGTTATTTTTGATGAAACTAACCATTCCTTGAGAAAGGAAGAAGATAGTGACAATGATGATGCAGATGAATTGTCCAAGAAACTAAAGAATACTTCAATTGAGGATAAGGAAGATCCACCTCTAGAAGACCTGCAACAAAGGGATATCTCTCATCAAAATCTTCCAAAAGAGTGGAGATACAAGAAAGATCACCCACCTGAAAACATTATTGGTGATCCATCTGTAGGGGTAAGAACGAGAGGTAATGTTATTCCATGTGATTATCTAGCTTTTCTTTCTCAAATAGAGCCTAGGACAGTCAATGAAGCTCTTACTGATGAATCTTGGATCTTAGCCATGGAAGATGAACTGAATCAGGTCATGAACCGGGTAGTTCACTTCATGGATCTTCAACTGCCTTGAGGCATAAGCTATTACCTTCCCTTGTTGCATTAGGACGCATCCCAAACCTGTTCCCGAAGCATCTGAATAAATTTCAAATCCTCCCTCTTCAGTGGGTAAGGCGAGGACAGGAGCAGTAGTCAGACACCTCTTCAAGTTGTTAAAGCTTTCCTCACAATCATCAGTCCACACAAACGGATTTTCCTTCCGGGTCAGCTTGGTTAATGGCACTGCAATCTTTGAGAAATCCTTTATAAACCTTCGGTAATATCCTGCTAGACCTAGGAAGCTCCTGATCTCAGTGATGCTTGTCGGTCTTTCCCATTTCAGTACAGCCTCAACCTTTGATGGATCAACAGCGATACCATCCTTGGTTACCACATGCCCTAAAAAGGATACCTCCTCAAGACAAAATTCACATTTACTTAGCTTGGCATATAATTTATTCTCTCTTAAAATCTGTAATGAAATCCTCAAATGCTCCTCATGCTCTTCCTTTGTCTTGGAATAGATCAATATATCATCGATGAATACCACCACAAATTTATCAAGATATGGGCGATAAATGCTATTCCTCAACTGCATAAAAACTGCAGGGGCATTTGTTAGTCCAAAAGGCATAACAATGAATTCATAATGCCCATACCTGCTTCAGAAAGCTGTCTTGTGAATGTCTTCTCCTTTGATCCTCAATTGATGATAACCGGATCTGAGATCTATTTTAGAGAAGTATCTAGCTCCAGACAGTTGATCAAACAACTCATCAATCCTTGGCAGAGGGTATTGGTTCTTGATGGTTAACTGATTTAGTTGTCTGAAATCTATACATAGCCTCATCGACCCATCTTTCTTCTTGACGAAGAGGACAGGTGCACCCCATGGTGATGTGCTTGGTCAGATGAAACCCTTCTCTAACAGTTCCATCAATTGCTCTTTTAGTTCTTTCAGTTCTGCGGGGGACATTCTATATGGTGCCCTAGATACTGGTGCTGCTCCAGGGACCAACTCAATGGTAAAATAAACCTCCCGCTCAGGACGAATTCCTGGCAAGTCTTCGGGGAAAACATCAGCATATTCGCTGACAATATGGATGTCCTCAACTTTGACTTCCTTCTTTGCGATGAGAACAGCAGCAAGAAAGGCCATACAACCTTTCCTCATCATCCTTTTAGCTTGTAGTGCGGAGATAAGTGACAATCTTCTGCGGTTTCTATCCCCTGTGAACACTAGTTTTGGGTAATGGCTAAAGGTTACCCGACTTCTCCTGCAATTTATACTAGCCCCATGTTCAAACATCCAGTCTGCTCCCAGTATCACATCATACCCTGCCATGTCCATACATATCAAATTTGCTGGTAGGTTTTGGGTTTCAATCAACACTTCACTGGATGGCATATGGTTTGTAAGATTGGTGCCAGGACCAATTGGGGTTGACACAACTATTCCAGATTTCATTGGGACGGGTTTCACAGGTAGGGTATCAACAAATGTTTGAGATATAAAGGAATGCGTAGCTCCCGTATCAAAGAGAACATATGCGGGTCGGGAAAGAATAGTAAGTGTATCTTCCACGATACCTCCTTCCTTAGTAGCTTCTGGTTCCTGAATAGCTTGCAAACAGCCTTGCCTCTTTTGTCCATTCGGACGCTTGTCCTGAGGGGCTTGTTCTTTCAGTAGTGGGCAGTCCGAGATCTTATGGTCACGACTACCACAGCGCAGGCATCTCCCTTGCGCTCTCCAGCAATGTTCAGACCGGTGACTAGCTTTGTCACAGTGTTTGCACCTTTCTCCCGTTGCCACCACTATCTGCTTACCTAACTCCTATGGCTTTTTATCAGCTGGTTCATTTACTCCGCCACTGGGCCTTTTCTTCCAAATGGTCGGCTGATACCTTCCTGTAGAAGACACTTGCTCCCTTTTCACAGATTTTCCCGTAATTCTTTCAGCAGTCTCCATGGCATCCTCCAATAACTGAGCCTTCTTTACCATGTCAGCATAGGTCTGAATGTCCATTGGCGCCAGTTGAGTGATGAACTGGGGCCTCAAGCCATTCAGAAAGCGTTTTGCCTTCATCCTTTCTGTCCCAATCAAGTGAGCAGCATATCGGGACAGACGAGAGAATTGGGCCTCATACTCGGCCACATTGAGTCCTCTCTGTTTCAAAGCCGCAAATTCGGCTGCTTTCCGTTCCTGCACCCTCTCAGAGAAGTACTTGGTGTTGAAGTGCTCCATAAACTGAGCCCATGTTAGTTGTTGGCCATTCAGCGTTGCTTCTACCGACTCCCACCATGCTCTAGCATCCTTTTCCAATTGGAAAGTCGCCAGCAGTACTTTGTTCTGGTCCGTGCATTGCATGACCCTGAATACCCTTTCAATTTCCTTAACCCAGTGTTCAGCAACATCTGGGTCAGTACTCCCTCCGAACCTAGGCGGATCCATATTCCGAAAATTCCGATGGAGATCACCGGCTCCGCGGTTACCTCCACCCTGGGTGGCTTATAGGATAGCCTGAGTCAAGTTCTGTATTGTTCGTTGCATTCCCATGGCTCTACCCAAGCTCACATTAGGTACGACAGATTTTGACTCCTGTAATCTAGTTTCATTCTATGTTCCTATTCCCTTGGACCCTAAGTTTAGGGCTCTGATACCAACTGTCACACCCCGATATTTTAGCAGCGGAATAAATACCGGGGGACGTGAACGATACAAACAGACGTATCACAGTTGAATAACGCAGAGTCACAGTTGAACAAAAGAACACATTTAAGACTATAGTATGGTCACCAAAAATATACTTTATTCCATTTCATTCAACTAGTTGCAACCTTACATAAGAAAGAACTCACTGTAAAGAGTTCATTATTCAAATGAAAATGTTTCTCTAATACATCGACTACTCATATGTCTATTTCTAAACTGTCAACTATTCATATGACCGGTGCTCATCACTCTTGCCCTGCCCCATCCGACTCCTCTGGTTCTTCATCACTACCTGAAAAGGGCAGGATGATAGGGTGAGCGAACTAGCTCAGTAGGATTTACATCTCAATATGGTGCGGGCACTAGTATACATGATTAACATTTTAAATAGGCAGATATGCACATGAATATGATGAAAATGCATGCAATACCAACAGATTGAATGGCAGAGTAGAACGGATATCATATCAGATCAAATGTCGAATTGCATATACAATGGACAGATATTTCAAGAGTAGAATCATATCAAAAGAGATTGGCCATATTCAGACAGATACCACGTATTCACGTGAACAGACGTATCATATCAAATCTTATCATATCAGATTAAATCAAACTTATCATATCAAACGAAGGCACATTCACACAAATCTTGCAGATCGTATCAGTGCCATACCACGCACCACAAGTCCATACTCCCGCGGTTAATAAGTACGTTGGGGTGCTCCTCCCCAGGACCAGACATGGCCCTTATTGCACAGGCATTGGTCAAATTTGGACCGGAGTCCCACGTTGTGCCGAACAAACATATTCATATTATGGCCACAGAGTTTCAATGGCAAGATCATAGTAAAAAGAAACATGATCATTCATAGAGTCAAAGTATGACAAACAGCTCAAGACAACAAGGCAGGATAACGACGTATCTTATGTTTCATAATTCATTAATGTCTTGACATGAGGGTGTTTCAAAAGACAAATCATATGCAGAACATGTGCTCTCAATTTCCCAAGAAGGGTGTGCCTATTCGTGCAAAAGTGTAAGTGATGAGTCACGGATCTTTCCTAGCATGTATGCATATGACAAATAATTAATTGAACACCGGAAAGCATGTAACTATTGGAACTCATATGCAAATCATGACCTTAACACCACTAACAAGTCCATACTAACATGTATTCATCCCCACATTCATATCATATTCTTAGCTTATCAATTGACAATAAGCAAGATCACAAGATAATCCAATGAACATAAGGACAATCAAAATTACACATTAGAATCATATTCGTATCATTACCATTTTCTTCAATGGGTTGATTTATTTTAGGTCCATGCATACTATATAACATCATGCACATGCTTGTAGATATCATGAAATGATCAGACCCAAAAATATGAAAAATCTTGTAAGGGTAGTGTCGACACACCTCTGACTGGTGTCGACACAATGCTTCAAACACAAGGCCAAATCAGGCAAAACTGGTCAAGTAGTGTCGACACTAGTCCAGGTAGTGTCGACACAGTGCCTCAAATACAAGGCAAAAAGGTCAAGTAGTGTCGACACTAGTCCAGGTAGTGTCGACACTAGAGACAGCTCCCATAACACCTTCTGGCCAAGCTGAGACAGTGTGTCGACACTAGCCCAAGTAGTGTCGACACTAGAGGCCTTCCCAGAACACCTTCTGGGCTGTTTTGGGACAGTATGTCGACACTATCCCAAGTAGTGTCGACACTAGTGCCCTTCCAGAACAAAACTTATAAGTCATGTGGAACCCGAAAACACATCTCATGCAGCGATTCACTTCCAACTCTTATATCTCTCTAACGAATGATATTTGGACAAAACGTTCAACACTAAAGATGAAGAAGACAACTAGGGTAAGAACTTTTATGTTTAGGATTTGATCTAATTCGGTCTCTAATACCGAGAAAACATGTGAAGAACAAAAAGTCAAGTGTAGCCCGAAATCATACTATCATGCAGTGACTCTCTTACGAAGATTATAACTCTCTAACGAAAGACTTTTGGATAAAACTTCCAACATAAAAGATAATCTTGACTTCAAGTAGAAGAACTTTTATGAAGGAAGTTTAGTCAAATTCGGTCTCGAATCTTGTGCATAAAAAGAAGAACAGGAATAAGCCCTAACTGGACACGACTTAGAGAAAACGACCAATACTCCATGCATACTCCATGAAAATTGGGAAAATCAAGTGCAAATGAAAATAGGCATGATGGTATAGGTTTTCTTTAATCTTGGCTCGAGAACACCTACTTTTATGAAGATCTAAAACCAGTCGACGTTCGGGATGCAGCAGAGGATGAAGGGGGATGAAGCTCCGGGTTCCCAGCCTTTCTCCTTCTCCTCTGAAGCTCTAGCCTACCTCCAAACGACCCCAACTCGTTGTTAAACCTTCCCCAAGAGTTTAGGGATGAGTTCTTATAGTTTTAGGATGTAGTTAAGAGTCCTAACGAGACTAGGAAAGGGGCTTCGCGCTCTGTTTCCCACTTTCCAAAAAATCTGGGATTCCCTTACCCAAAAGAGGTAGCAAAGGTTTAGGAAACCACCAATTGGGGTTGAGTTCGGTTTTGGCTTACCTTACATGACTAATCACCCATATTTTAACCCTAAATTGCCCTCACTAATTACTACATAATTACATACATGAATTTCTGGGTAATTTCCTCTCCTAGTTCATTTATATCCTTGGGCCAAATATGTTCTATTGGCCCAATCTTGTTAATGGGTCATTAACACATGGTATTGGAAGCCTCTCCAATACGTTTATGCAATCTTATTCTCCTTAAATTCCAAAATTTTTAAATCACTAAATTTTCGGGGTGTTACATCCTCCCCATCTAAAAAAAAATTTTGGTCCCCAATTTTACACGTAATGGTGTAGATCGTACCTGAGAATAGTTCTGGGTGGTTTTTCTTCATTCTTTCCTCTGTTTCCTAGGTAGCATTTGTAACCCCGTCTCGACTCCATTGGACCTTCACCATAGGTATGGTACGATTCCTGAGTCGTTGAATCTTCCTATCTAACAGTTTGATCGGCTTCTCTTCATAAATCAGGTCCTCTCGAATCTCCAAGTCCTCATGGTTGATTACATGGTCGGTATTGAATAAGTACTTCCGCAGCATGGATATGTGGAACACATTATGCACGTTCGCCAGCTGTGGAGGTAGTGCAAGTCTATACGCCACTTGACCAATCCTTTCCAGAATTTCAAATGGCCCTATGAATCTGGGACTTAGTTTTCCCTTGATCCCAAATCTTTGTATTCCCCTTGAAGGTGAGACCTTCAAGAAAACATGTTTGCCAACCTGAAATTCTAGTTCTCTCCTTCTCTTGTCTGCATAACTCTTCTGCCTAGATTGTGCTATCTTCAGACGTTCCTTGACAATCTGAACCTTCCTGACAGTCGCCTCATTTAAGTCGGGTCCAACCCATTGGTTCTCCCCAACCTCTTCCCAACAAAGGGGTGATCTGCAACTCCTGCCATATAAGGCTTCAAATGGAGCCATCTTGATACTTGCCTGATAGCTGTTGTTATATGCAAACTCTATCAGGTACAACTGATCATCCCATCGACCTTTGAAATCCAGCACCAGAGCACGAAGCATATCTTCCACAATTTGATTGGTCCTTTCAGTTTGTCCATCAGTCTGAGGATGGAAGGCAGTACTAAAGTTTAGTTTAGTACCCATTGCTGCTTGCAAACCCTTCCAGAAGTGTGATGTAAATCTAGGGTCCCGATCTGATATTATGCTAGATGGAACCCCATGCAATCTGACTACTTCCTTAACATATAGAGCGGCCAACACATCCACTGACCATGTACTCTTGATCGGCAAGAAGTGAGCCGACTTAGTCAATCAATCAACTATTACCCAAATTGCATCCATACCACCTCTAGTTTTGGGTAATCCCATGATAAAATCCATACCGATGCTATCCTACTTCCATTCTGGGATTTCCAGTGGTAGCAGTCCACTAGCTGTACGGAAATGCTCGGCCTTGACTTTCATGCATGTTAAACAGTATGCCACATGATTGGCCACATCCCTCTTCATGTTTGGCCACCAGTACGACCTTTTTAAGTCTTGGTACATTTTTGTTGATCCTGGATGAATCATATATTTGGACTGGTGAGCTTCATTCAGTAACCTCTTCTTGAGTTCTCCATGATCAGGGACACATGTTCTACCTCGAAATAATAATCTTCCTTCAGCTGATAGAGTAAAGTCAGGTCTTTGCTCTAGCTTCTCCCTGGTCTCAACTAAGAATGGATCCTCTCCCTGTTTCTCCTTGATTTCGGTCAGTAGATCGGATTGTATCTGGAGATTGGAAATCATTACCTGTTTTTCCCTCTTTCCCATGTCTAAGTTCAAGCTTGCAAATTGTTCCAGTAACTTCCATTCGCCCAACATCATATTAGCTAGCATAGCTCCTGGTTGTCTACTTAGAGCGTCAGCCACTACATTGGCTTTCCCAGGGTGATATTGAATGGAAAAGTCAAAGTCCTTAAGGTACTCCAACCACCTTCTTTGTCTCATGTTAAGCTCCTTCTGTGAGAACAAGTATTTCAAACTCTTGTGGTCAGAAAAGACTTTAAATTGCTCACCATAGATATAATACCTCCAGATCTTCAAGGCGAATACTACGGCTGCTAACTCCAGGTCATGAACCGGGTAGTTCACTTCATGGATCTTCAACTGCCTTGAGGCATAAGCTATTACCTTCCCTTGTTGCATTAGGACGCATCCCAGACCTGTTCCCGAAGCATCTGAATAAATTTCAAATCCTCCCTCTTCAGTGGGTAAGGCGAGGACAGGAGCAGTAGTCAGACACTTCTTCAAGTTGTTAAAGCTTTCCTCACAATCATCAGTCCACACAAACGGATTTTCCTTCCGGGTCAGAATGGTTAATGGCACTGCAATCTTTGAGAAATCCTTTATAAACCTTCGGTAATATCCTGCTAGACCTAGGAAGCTCCTGATCTCAGTGACGCTTGTCGGTCTTTCCCATTTCAGTACAGCCTCAACCTTTGATGGATCAACAGCGATACCATCCTTGGTTACCATATGCCCTAAAAAGGATACCTCCTCAAGCCAAAATTCACATTTACTTAGCTTGGCATATAATTTATTCTCTCTTAAAATCTGTAATGAAATCCTCAAATGCTCCTCATGCTCTTCCTTTGTCTTGGAATAGATCAATATATCATCGATGAATACCACCACAAATTTATCAAGATATGGGCGATAAATGTTATTCATCAACTGCATAAAAACTGCAGGGGCATTTGTTAGTCCAAAAGGCATAACAATGAATTCATAATTCCCATACCTACTTCGGAAGGTTGTCTTGTGAATGTCTTCTCCTTTGATCCTCAATTGATGATAACCGGATCTGAGATCTATTTTAGAGAAGTATCTAGCTCCAGACAGTTAATCAAACAACTCATCAATCCTTGGCAGAGGGTATTTGTTCTTGATGGTTAACTGATTTAGTTGTCTGAAATCTATACATAGCCTCATCGACCCATCTTTCTTCTTGACGAAGAGGACAGGTGCACCCCATGGTGATGTGCTTGGTCGGATGAAACCCTTCTATAACAGTTCCATCAATTGATCTTTTAGTTCCTTCAGTTCTGCGGGGGACATTCTATATGGTGCCCTAGATACTGGTGCTGCTCCAGGGACCAACTCAATGGTAAAATAAACCTCCCGCTCAGGAGGAATTCTTGGCAAGTCTTCGGGGAAAACATCAGCATATTCGCTGACAACATGGATGTCCTCAACTTTGACTTCCTTCTTTGCGATGACAACAGCAGCAAGAAAGGCCATACAACCTTTCCTCATCATCCTTTTAGCTTGTAGTGCGGAGATAAGTGACAATCTCCTGCGGTTTCTATCCCCTGTGAACACTAGTTTTGGGTAATGGCTAAAGGTTACCCGACTTCTCCTGCAATTTATACTAGCCCCATGTTCAGACATCCAGTCTGCTCCCAGTATCACATCATACCCCGCCATGTCCATACATATCAAATTTGCTGGTAGGTTTTGGGTTTCAATCAACACTTCACTGGATGGCATATGGTTTGTAAGATTGGTGCCAGGACCAATTGGGTTTGACACAACTATTCAAGATTTCATTGGGACGGGTTTCACAGGTAGGGTATCAACAAATGTTTGAGATATAAAGGAATGCGTAGCTCCCGTATCAAAGAGAACATATGCGGGTCGGGAAAGAATAGTAAGTGTACCTTCCACGATACCTCTTTCCTCAGTAGCTTCTGGTTCTTGAATAGCTTGCAAACGGCCTTGCCTCTTTTGTCCATTCGGACGCTTGTCTTGAGGGGCTTGTTCTTTCAGTAGTGGGCAGTCCGAGATCCTATGGTCACGACTACCACAGCGCAGGCATCTCCCTTGCGCTCTCCAGCAATGTTCAGACCGGTGACTAGCTTTGTCACAGTGTTTGCACCTTTCTCCCGTTGCCACCACTATCTGCTTACCTAACTCCTTTGGCTTTTTATCAGCTGGTTCATTTACTCCGCCACTGGGCCTTTTCTTCCCAATGGTCGGATGATACCTTCCTGTAGAAGACACTTGCTCCCTTATCACAGATTTTCCCGTAATTCTTTCAGCAGTCTCCTTGGCATCCTCCAGTAACTGAGCCTTCTTTACCATGTCAGCATAGGTCTGAATGTCCATTGGCGCCAGTTGAGTGATGAACTGGGGCCTCAAGCCATTCAGAAAGCGTTTTGCCTTCATCCTTTCTGTCCCAATCAAGTGAGCAGCATATCGGCACAGACGAGAGAATTGGGCCTCATACTCGGCCACATTGAGTCCTCTCTGTTTCAAAGCCGCAAATTCGGCTGCTTTCCGTTCCTACACCCTCTCGGAGAAGTACTTGGTGTTGAAGTGCTCCATAAACTGAGCCCATGTTAGTTGTTGGCCATTCAGCGTTGCTTCTACCGACTCCCACCATGCTCTGGCATCCTTTTCCAATTAGAAAGTCGCCAGCAGTACTTTGTTCTGGTCCGTGCATTACATGACCCTGAATACCCTTTCAATTTCCTTAACCCAGTGTTCAGCAACATCTGGGTCAGTACTCCCTCCGAACCTAGGCGGATCCATATTCCGAAAATTCCGATGGAGATCACCGGCTCCGCGGTTACCTCCACCCTGGGTGGCTTGTAGGATAGCCTGAGTCAAGTTCTGTATTGTTCGTTGCATGTCCCTAGCGTAGGCACGTTCAGGGGCCATTGAGGTAATAAGTACCTTCAAGATAACAATATAAGTCAGTCATCTAATTATATCACATGTGAATTCTATTCCCATGGCTCTACCCAACCTCACATTAGGTACGACAGATTTTGACTCGTGTAATCTAGTTTCATTCTATGTTCCTATTCCCTTGGACCCTAAGTTTAGGGCTATGATACCAACTGTCACGCCCCGATATTTTAGCAGCGGAATAAATACCGGGGGACGTGAACGATACAAACAGACGTATCACAGTTGAGTAACGCAGAGTCACAGTTGAACAAAAGAACACATTTGAGACTATAGTATGGTCACCAAAAATATACTTTATTCCATTTCATTCAACTAGTTGCAACCTTACATAAGAAAGAACTCACTGTAAAGAGTTCATTATTCAAATGAAAATGTTTCTCTAATACATCGACTACTCATATGTCTATTTCTAAACTGTCAACTATTCATATGACCGGTGCTCATCACTCTTGCCCTGCCCCATCCGACTCCTCTGGTTCTTCATCACTACCTGAAAAGGGCAGGATGATAGGGTGAGTGAACTAGCTCAGTAGGATTTACATCTCAATATGGTGCGTGCACTAATATACATGATTAACATTTTAAATAGGCAGATATGCACATGAATATGATGACAATGCATGCAATACCAACAGATTGAATGGCAGAGTAGAACGGATATCATATCAGATCAAATGTCGAATTGCATATACAATGGACAGATATTTCAAGAGTAGAATCATATCAAAAGAGATTGGCCATATTCAGACAGATACCACGTATTCACGTGAACAGACGTATCATATCAAATCTTATCATATCAGATCAAATCAAACTTATCATATCAAACGAAGGCACATTCACACAAATCTTGCAGATCGTATTAGTGCCATGCCACGCACCACAAGTCCATACTCCTGCAGTTAATAAGTACGTTGGGGTGCTCCTCCCCAGGACCAGACAGGGCCCTTATTGCACAGGCATTGGTCAAATTTGGACCGGAGTCCCACGTTGTGCCGAACAAACATATTCATATTATGGCCACAGAGTTTCAATGGCAAGATCATAGTAAAAATAAACATGATCATTCATAGAGTCAAAGTATGACGAACAGCTCAAGACAACAAGGCATGATAACGACGTATCTTATGTTTCATAATTCATTAATGTCTTGACATGAGGGTGTTTCAAAAGACAAATCATATGCAGAACATGTGCTCTCAATTTCCCAAGAAGGGTGTGCCTATTCATGCAAAAGTGTAAGTGATGAGTCACGGATCTTTCCTAGCATGTATGCATATGACAAATAATTAATTGAACACCGGAAAGCATGTAACTATTGGAACTCATATGCAAATCATGACCTTAACACCACTAACAAGTCCATAGTAACATGTATTCATCCCCACATTCATATCATATTCTTAGCTTATCAATTGACAATAAGCAAGATCACAAGATAATCCAATGAACATAAGGACAATCAAAATTACACATTAGAATCATATTCGTATCATTACCATTTTCTTCAATGGGTTGATTTATTTTAGGTCCATGCATACTATATAACATCATGCACATGCTTGTAGATATCATGAAATGATCAAACCCAAAAATATGAAAATTCTTGTAAGGGTAGTGTCGACACACCCCTAACTGGTGTCGACACAATGCTTCAAACACAAGGCCAAATCAGGCAAAACTGGTCAAGTAGTGTCGACACTAGTCCAGGTAGTGTCGACACAGTGCCTCAAATACAAGGCAAAAAGGTCAAGTAGTGTCGACACTAGTCCAGGTAGTGTCGACACTAGAGACAGCTCCCAGAACACCTTCTGGCCAAGCTGGGACAGTGTGTCGACACTAGCCCAAGTAGTGTCGACACTAGAGGCCTTCGCAGAACACCTTCTGGGCTGTTTTGGGACAATGTGTCGACACTAGCCCAAGTAGTGTCGACACTAGTGCCCTTCCAGAACAAAACTTATAAGTCATGTGGAACCCGAAAACACATCTCATGCAGTGATTCACTTCCAACTCTTATAGCTCTCTAATGAATGATATTGGGACAAAATGTTCAACACAAAAGATTAAGAAGACAACTAGGGAAAGAACTTTGATGTTGATGGTTTGATCTAATTCGGTCTCGCATCCCGAGAAAACATGTGAAGAAAAAAAAGTCAAGTGTAGCCTGAAATCGTAGTATCATGCAGTGACTCTTTTATGAAGCTTATAACTCTCTAACGAAAGACTTTTGGACAAAACGTCCAACATAAAAGATGATCTTGACTTCAATTAGAAGAACTTTCATGAAGGATGTTTAGTCAAATTCGGTCTCGAATCTTGTGCATAAAAAGACAGACGGGAATAAGCCCTAACTGGACATGACTTAGAGAAAACGACCAATACTCCATGCATACTCCATGAAAATTGGGCAAATCAAGTTCAAATGAATATAGACACCATGCTCTACATGATGGTATAGGTTTTCTTTAATCTTGGCCCGAGAACACCTACTTTTATGAAGATCTAAAACAAGTCGACGTTCGGGATGCAGCAGAGGATGAAGGGGGATGAAGCTCCGGGTTCCCAGCCTTTCTCCTTCTCCTCTGAAGCTCTAGCCTGCCTCCAAACGACCCCAACTCGTTGTTAAACCTTCCCCAAGAGTTTAGGGACGAGTTCTTATAGTTTTAGGATGTAGTTAAGAGTCCTAACGAAACTAGGAAAGGGGCTTCGCGCTCTGTTTCCCACTTTCCAAAAAATCTGGGATTCCCTTACCCAAAAGAGGTAGCAAAGGTTTAGGAAACCACCAATTGGGGTTGAGTTCGGTTTTAGCTTACCTTACATGACTAATCACCCATATTTTAACCCTAAATTGCCCTCACTAATTACTACATAATTACATACATGAATTTCTGGGTAATTTCTTGTCCTAGTTCATTTATATCCTTGGGCCAAATATGTTCTATTGGCCCAATCTTGTTAATGGGTCATTAACACATGGTATTGGAAGCCTCTCCAATACGTTTATGCAATCTTATTCACCTTAAATTCCAAAATTTTTAAATCACTAAATTTTCGGGGTGTTACAGCTAGAACTCATGACTTAGGTTTATGGTATCTAAAATCATGTCAAATTAATTTGGTAGGATACTCTAATGCTGACTACGTTGGATGCAAAATAGATAGAAAAAGCACCAGTGGTTGTTGTCAATTTCTTGCAGGATGTCTGATATCATTGTCCTCAAAGAAACAAAATTCAGTAGCTCTATCAACAGTTGAAGCTGAGTACGTGGCTGCTGGAAGCTGCTGTACACAACTTCTATGGATCAAACAGCAACTTGAGGATTATGGGATACATATCAAGACAATTCACCTGTTATGCGACAACACCAGTGCTATAAATCTCACCAAGAATCCAGTACAGCATTCAAAGACAAAACACATTGAAGTTAGATATCATTTTATTCGTGATCATGTAGCTAATGGGAACATAGATATTTCCTTTATTGATACAAATAATCAGTTAGCAGATATCTTCACAAAGGCCTTACCTGAAGAGAGGTTTACATCTCTTATAAGGGAATTAGGCATGTGCAAATTGTGAAAGATTTATCTGTATAAAACTGAAATATAAATTATCAGAATGTTAATTATTTTCCCTCCCTGGATTTAAGTGAATTATCACAAATATTCTTGTAAAATTATTCCTAGCGATTCGCTATTTTATAAGTCTCTTATTCCTATTGAACTGGTCATTTTGTCGTTTTCCGTCATAATAGCGCCTCCGGTTTCGAAAAAGTCATTATTTCCCTGATATACTCGAAATCTGTGTGGAAACGATTCACATCCTTTTCTTCATCTCCTTCCTCCTGCCTTAGGCGATACCCTATCGACTCCGGCATCGACTCTCTGAGATTTCAAGCTCCAAACTCCTTCCCACGAGAAATGTTTTGGGGGTTTCCGCTCCTCTCCTCACTCCAACCCTTCAGAAACTTTCCCCATCAAAATCCATGGCCGCACATGTTGTTTCCGGCAACGTCGGGGGCTATGGAGCCGAGTTCCTCACAGCCGAGCAGCAGGAAAGGTTCACTTTTGTGAAGACGAAGCTCTATGGAAACAAGGCAGTGGACATTACAGACTTGCAGAAGAATGGGATGCACAACATCGTGGCAGTAATGGAAAGGATGAAGTGGACAGAGATTGCAACTTTCTCTGAGGTAAGCTATCCAGACTTGGTGAAGGCTGTTTGCTTGAGAACTGAGGCGGATGGGTCCTTGACATCATCTGTCAAAGGTACCCAGATTAAAGTTGATCATGAGCTATTGAGGTCTTTATTTGGAGTTAGCACCACTGGTCACAGTGGGATTCACACTGTGGATACCCAGGCAAAGGGACTAGAGATTGTAGGTGTAACGACCCAGAATCCGCATTACCAGTAACCCGAATTCTGACCCGCTAACCCACGAGACAAGCTCGGAAGGGTAGGAAGGAATGTCTGAGGAGACTAAATATAAGAAGATACACACTATGCAAAGCTGAAAAATTCCACTATAAACAAGATATATATACAACTCAGAGTCTGAGCAAGTACAGAGTACAGAAGTACAACAAAAAGGTACTACTCACTGCAGCTAGGGAGCACCAACACCGGAGTGGCTAGACTCGCCTAGAACGGGAGTCGACGAAGACCCACCTGAAAGGGAAGGGAGTGAGTCTCAAGAAAGAGACCCAGTAGGGAAAAGTAACCCCACCGGCAACTGAACTAAAGTGCGGAAAGTAAAGACTGAAAGTAAGTACACGTCGCACCACAACACAAAACTATAAACCACGCGGCTCAGTAACACACACACTCACACACACACAAGTAGGACTCAGCTAGGGTTTGTGGTTCGGCGTCCCGTCACCACAGAGGCTCTCAACCCCAGCCACGTGTGCACACTACAGACGCTCTCTCTCGCGTCTGGTCCACGACCGGTTTTTCCCCTACGCTTGACCCTAGCGGTAGAGAAGGGGCTCCACGGAGACCGGCTCAAAACCACCACAAGGAGTACGCACAGGACAGAGTCGCACTCGGCGTCCTGGCTCACTAGCGGAGGACAACCACACGCTAGTCGTCTAGACGGAGTCGCACCCACGCCTAGGTAACACAACAGAAATGGGTACACGGTAACGCAACGCGCGTACAACAGACGGAACACACTCAACGTCTAAAACCCCGTACAGTAAGTAAACACCTCGTGTCACAACAACTACTCAAATGCACAGGCGGAGTCACACTCTAAGCCTGGCCCACTTGTGCTATTAGGGCGGACATCACATGTCAATCACCTCTAAACACACAACTCAAGTCTGCTGGGAGACAGGAGATTAACGGCCACATCGATTGCCGCCAATATGAGGTAAATGGCACTCACCATGTCGTTTATCCTGATTAAACGGCAGTCGATCTTGTCGTTTAAATCATCCCTGAAGATCTCAACGTCAACAGATGTGGACGTTGATATCTTCAGTCCCCTTAACCCAGAACTGAACCGAATCAGTTCAAATGGGCAGCAAAACTCAATAACATTCTAACTGATGGAGGGAAACACATCCTCTCATCAATCCACACCACCAGAACAACAGAAACAAACATTCTAACACCTAGATTGTCCAATTTACCCAAAATCCCGGCATGATACAACCCAACCCTAAACCATGATTTGCACCCCAATTCACTTAATTGGACATGCTGGTTTGCTGGGGAAGGTTATAGGGGTTAAGTCCCTACCTCAGAAAAGATAAGCAATCCCCGAACAGCCACTACTCGCGCCGGATTCCCCCGAAGACTCCGCGCGAATCACACCAACACCACACGATTCCCGCCCGATCTAGCAACGCCACACGATCTAGGGGCTTCCCACGAGCTCAAATCACCCAACAGAAGCTGCAGAAATCAAGAAAAGCAAAGGTGGAGGAAAGGAGAGGAAAAGAGAAGAAGGAACTCAGCTCTCGGGCTGCCCTATTTCAACAGGATTGGTTAGTCGACGTCTACATCTCTGGTCGCCAACTGAACCGCCTACAGCCTAACGTCCAGATCTCCTGTCGTTGAGTTCAACATCAGACGTCCACATCGCTGGACGCTGACTCTGACTCAACGGCAATCCCTGGCCGCCAACCACACAGAACCTCTAACAAACCCAATAAGGATCCACTTAAGACCCGAGACCTTACAGTAGGTCCCGAATTTTGGTTGAAGGATGGAAAACTTGATATTAATTAGATGAATGCATTCAACCGTCTATTGCACTTTATAGTTTGTCAAATTTTGGTTCCAAGAAGTGCTACATTCTCCACGTGCACCAAGGCAGATTCGGACATGATGTTCTGGGCCATCCAGAACAAGGAGATAAACATGGCTGAAGTTATTCTGGAGCGAATGAAGTTTGCTCATGCTCAGATTTGGGACATAAAGAGCAAATTAAATGTCTCTCTACCATATGCCCATCTGCTCACTAAAGTATTCAAATATTTTGGCATAAATTTATCTGGAGCATTATTAGAGAAGATGGGGCAAGCTATCCACAGCAGAAATTTAAGGAAAAGCGGATTTTCTATGGTAAATGGTGTTTGGACCAAAACTTCGATGGCTGAGGGTGAGGCCACAATTGGCGAAGCCCAAGAAGTCCAGGAAGAGGTAGGAGAAGCTGCAGCCCAAATAGTTCAAGAAGAATCCGCAGCAGCAGCAAAGGTACATGTTGTCTAAGAAGAACAACAAGAAGGTCATAGTTCAGAGACTGCAGTGGTTCAAGAGGAATCAGTATAGGCAGAAGCACCAGCAGCAGCAGACCAGGCAGCAGCAGCAGCAGAAGAGCAACCAGCATATATTATTTAGGAAATTGTTGAGGAAATCAGAACCAGTGAGAGAAGGATAGAGGATATTCCTCTAGAGCACCTCGTACCTATAGAAGAATTCCAAGAGATTACCCCTCCTACTTCTAGGATAGGGTCAGTCCTCCGAAGAGCACTTGAGTCCATTCCAAGCACTCAAGGTGTGGAAGAGGTTGCTAGTGTTGAGGAATCTGTGGCACCAGGCCACACAGATGACAGTTCTGTAGAAGATGCTCCCAGCCAGAAGGGGCAAGAAGAACCTATCCCTGAAGCTGTGGCATCAGGCCACACTGAAGAAGTTGTTATGGAGGAAGCTCCCATTCAGGGGGAGCAAGAAATTATTGTTGAAAATGATCAAGTGGAAGATGTTCCTACTCAGGGGGAGCAAGATCAAGAAACTGAGGATGTGGCATCCGGCCACAATGATGTTCAGATGGAAGATCCTCCTGTCCAAGAGGAACAAACAGCAGCAGTTCATGATGATGCACCCATGGAAGATGCCCCTGTTGAAGGGGAGACTTTGGGTGAGAAAGAAGGTGATGCTCAGGGGGAGAGAACAGGAAATCCCCCAGTAAATCAATTCAGAGAAGGAGAAACCACCAGTTCTTCAGAATTAGATGAGCAGGATGATCATGGTGATCAACAGGAACCCGTGATCAAGGCAAGGGAGAAAGGAAAGGAAGTTGCTTCAGATATTCCACTCCTTGCGGATGCTCCACATCAGAGGCCACAGAGACAGAAAATTGTTATAAGTTTGAAGCCTGTGATAGAGAGATTGGATGCCCAAGGTGAAATTCTATGCTCAGTGCAATCAGATATCAACTCAATTTTTATGAGCCAGGCCTCGGCAGCAAAAGAGTTGTCACAAGTGAAGAATGCTATCAGATGGTTTAATAAAGAATTAGGGAGCATGAAGTCTATGCTTTCCGATATCTTGAAGGAGGTAAGAGCACCAGCACCTCCTTCTACTCCACCACCTACTCCTCAGCCATCTGAGGGAACTGAAGAAGATGTTTCTAGACCATCAGGATCTGTGCCTGCAGAAGAATCAGGGCCATCCGGGCCATCTGTTGTTGAAGATGCACCTCGGCCAACAGGGCCATTAGCTGAAGGGCCAGCAAGGTGAGTTGAGGAAATGTCAGGGCCAACCGGGCCAGTGGAGACTGAGTCTGAGCAAATCCAAGTAGAAGAAGAAGTTGTTTCTTCAGAGCCCCCAGCTCCTTCACCCATTCAGACACCAGCCCCTCCTTCTCCACCTTCCTCCTCAATAGCTCTATTAGTTATGGGTGTCCTCAAGCCAATCATAACTTGTACAATCTTGTTCTTTGATAATAATAATAAGGCTTTTATATTCATTATGTGTAATTCGTTTATCATTTCATTATGAAGTCCATGAATATACGCAATGGATATTAATTATGATGAGATCATAACAATGATATTAATATCCTTTAAACGTATATTCTTAATTGTTCCTAGTCGGAGGATATTCGAGAAAGACATCGGATATCCGGTTAGACTAGTACAGGTTGCACCTGCTCATATGATGAGGGTGAATAGTCTCATAGTCACTTGTGTGGAGACACTAAGGTGAATCTATAGGTGCTCATTGGAGAATGAGTTCATTGAACTGATCCGTTATGAATCGTCGGATGGTAATATTACCTAACTGTCAACCAGCTAGATTCATTGTCACAGTGGCGTGATTGGTCCTTAGACCTGAGACACCAAGGACACCTTGTCGGTGGACTTCTAGATTTTGACATTAACTTATAGATCTCTAGCCATGGGGTCTTAATCAGTTAAGTGTTCGGATCTAGCGGAATACCTTCGAAGGTGATTGTGTGGTCAACATGGGATCGCTCGCTCTCGGTAATAAGAGAGTGAATGCTCTAAGGAAAGATGCATGATAGTCCCTGGCCAGGGCATGACTACTTATCAGAAAAGGAGTTTTCTGATATTGTTATGCGGCATCTAATCCAAGTGAGTGTACGTATTAGGGTTTGATAGTTGACCATACCCTAAGTGCACTCGAGAGCATTGTACGAGCGAAGGATTATAGTCACGTGGTATCTAATGACACAAAAGGTTCCTTGAATGGGTTGCTGAACCCCAATGCTTTCCAGGATCAAGTGGTGTTGCTTGGCACCCAACTTGATTGGAAGCCCAGTCAATTATCGTGAGACGATAATTGATTGTGTAATTAATTAATATGAGATATTAATTAATTGCAGTAAGTCAATAAAGAGTTATTGGGTTTAATGGGCTGAAAACTGGACTAGCACTTGGGCCTAGAGGGTCACACACAATAGAGTTCCGAGCAGACTGGGAAGGATGGTCGTTATAGACAATAACTGGGTTTTTGTGAAAAACCGCAGTGTCTATAAATATTAGCGGAGAGTCAAACCCTGGACCAAGCTCCAGGGGTCCTCTCTGGCCGCCCCCCTCCTCTCTCTCTCCTGGGCGCCCCCACATCTTCTCTCTCCTCTCTCTCTGGCACATGGTGGAGTTGAGATCCGGGAGACGCGTGGAGACCGAGGAGACCACGTCTGCATCCGGTGCTCGCGTGGATACGTCTAGAGGCCGGACACCTGAACGGCTTGAAGCACCAGTGCCTCCAGCGCTACCTCCTCCCCGAATTCGGTAGTTTCGCAACCCCGCAAAGGTAAAGATCGGATCTCCCTGCGCGTGGGTTCTCCGTTTTTTGTTCGGTTCCGACCGCCGGCAACGATATCTACCGAAGGGAATCGCGTTTCCGCTGCACTCTGTACGATTCCTTACAGTGGTATCAGAGTTTAAAAAACCAAAAAAATATTTTAAAATCCCAGAAAATTCCAAAAATTATTTTGAGAGTTTTTAAAATGTTTAGCTCTCTATAAATTAATTTTCAGATGCTTGACCCATGTTTAATTAGTTTAAGGAAATTCTAAAGTTGTATTAGTCATTTCCTTTTATCTAATTAATGCATATTAATTAGTTTGAGAATGTGATTCTCATTAAATTAATTAACCGCAAATTTTGGCAGATTCATGCAGTAACGGTGAATGACGTTTATCTAATGTTGATTAGATGCTATCCATGTTAGCTAAATTGTTTAGTTAAATGGTTTTCAAAATATAATTATATTTTTGAAATAAAATTATTTCAGAAGTAATTATGTGATAATTGCTTGTTGATGCATGTGATGTGTTGATGTGTGTGGTTAGATGATCATGGACTTAGATGTCATGTGATGATGTTTATGGTTTATGGCATGTGATGTAATTTATGAGGACTGCGTGCCTCCCTCTCTCCCTCTATTAAATCCGGGTTGTACATTCTATCTCCCTCCTGTTATGTACTCCCCTTGACTTGTTCAAGGTTTCTTATTATTATCTGATGTATATTTATGGGCCTGCGAGCCCAATTTAAATGTTACTTGTAATTTTAAGAAGCGGATTGGTGGAGATGGAGGAGAGTACCACGCAAGACCTTCCTGGAGATAGAGTTACATCCAGCAAGTGCATTCGATGCGGGGCTGCCATATGTTTGCCATGTTTGTGGATTACCAACTGGCTCTGGTAATGCCACTCTAGGTTAATGTCCATGATCTTCCATCGTTTTTCTTCATATATATGATATATGTGGAATGTGTTATGATATATATAATTAAATATATGATATTCCAAATTCTATATATTATAGTTTTAGGATTGCCATTAGATCGGACAAGTTTGTTGTGCTATCCACAAGGCTTGTCAAATCTAATGATAGACTAAAACTATGGCATAGTGATGCCTTAAACGGGGTAGAGGAACGGTGTAGCTTTGTTGTGCTATCCATAAGGGCTACATTTAAATCTATGCTCGTTACGTAATGATGGTACTGCTTAGACTGAATTTAATGGCTTGTTGTGCTATCCACAAGGTCATTAAAATTCAGGGGCCGAAATAAGATCGATATTGCAAGAGTTGCAAGTGTCAAGAGTTGACCGTTTTCAGATCATAGTATGGTTTGTTGTGCTATCCACAAGATCATGCTATGAGTCTGTAAGATTCTGATCCCCACTAGGAGACCGTCGGAGTCTCCCATTCTGTATATCTGAGGGTTATACAGTCTGTCGAAAAATAGTGGGAGCTAATCTTGATTAAAGTCCTAATCTAGATTTAATTATTATTATGAACATCTGCTAGTTGTGTTTATATTTCCTTTATAGGAAAAAATGTCGTCAGGTAACCCACTTCGTGGCATACTGGATGCCAACAAACTGACAGGCCCGAACTACTCGGATTGGCTCAGGAACCTGAAGATTGTCCTCAAGTTTGAGCGCATTGCCTATGTCCTGGAAGGTGAGATCCCCGCTGAACCACCTCTAGATGCACCCAAAGGGGAAACACTTGAATTTGCGAAGTGGAAGGAGGATTCCACTCTAGCCCAATGCTACATGCTTGCCTCAATGAGCAATGAGTTGCAAAGGCAGCATGAGAACATGGATGCTAGATCCATCATGCAGCACTTGCAGGAGCTCTTTGAAGAGCAGAGCAGGGTAGAGAGATATGAGATATCCAAGGCCCTATTCAGAGCTCGCATGGTAGAGGGGTTTTCAGTACAGACTCATGTGCTGAAGATGATAGAGTGGATTGAGAGGCTCGAGGGGCTTGGTTTTCCTCTTGACAAGGAACTGAGCATGGACCTCATTCTCCAGT
Source organism: Colocasia esculenta (assembly GCA_014218235.1). Taxonomy (NCBI): domain Eukaryota; kingdom Viridiplantae; phylum Streptophyta; class Magnoliopsida; order Alismatales; family Araceae; genus Colocasia; species Colocasia esculenta. Next base: position 15,009,095 of record CM024759.1, read on the forward strand.
CACTTCCAGATTCATATTCCCAGTTCATTGTAAACTTTACAATGAACAAGATTGAGGTGAGTTTAGCTGAGATGCTCAACATGCTGAAGACTGTTGAGGGCAACCTTGAGAAGGAAAAGCCCACTGTTCTCATGGTTGGAAAGTCCAACAAGAAGAGGAGAGCAGTGCAAGCCTTTAAGAAAGGTAATGCAAAGAAGCAGTCCAAGCAGAAGCAAAAGAAGGACATAAGCAAAGGAGAAGAAAAGGGCGAGTGCTTCCACTACAATAAGAAGGGGCACTGGAAAAGAAATTGCAAGGACTACCTTGCAATGAAGGCTCATGAGAAGCAGAAGCTTGGCGAAGCTTCAGGAAAAGAAATTATGTTTCTTGTTTAGACAGAATTAGATACAAGTTTACCATTGAGAACAATAGTTGTTCAGTTTATTTGAGAAATAAACTAGTTGCTTTAGCAAATTTGGTGAATGGTTTGTATCTGCTTGATGTTTCTTATGAAAATTTCCATGTTGATGTTTCTCCTAAGAGAAGTAAGAATAGTGTGAACACTGCCTACTTATGGCATTGTAGGCTTGGTCACATTGGCAAGAATAGGCTTCAAAAGTTACATAAGAATGTATACTTCGATCCATTTCATTATGAATCATATGCAACTTTTGAATTCTGTTTAATGGGTAAGTTGACCAAATCTCCATTTAGTGGACATGGAGATAGGGCCAAGGACATATTCGAACTAATACACTCAGATGTATGTGGTCCAATGTCTACCCAAGCCAAGGGTGGCTACTCATACTTCATTACATTAACGGATGACTACTCAAGGTTCGGATTTGTTTACTTAATGAAGTACAAATCTGAAGCTTTTGGGAAGTTCCACGAATTTAAGAATAAAGTTGAGAAGCAAATTGGAAAAAGCATTAAAATCCTACGGTTAGACCGAGGAGGTGAATACTTGAGTACAGAGTTCACACAATTCATAAAGGATAATAATACCCTTTCTCAATGGACTCCTCCCTATACACCACAGATGAATGGTGTATCGGAAAGGAGCTAGGAATCGCACCTTGTTGGACATGGTACGATCCATGATGAGCCGTTCACAGTTACCAGTTTCCCTATGGGGATATGCGCTAGAGTCAGCGGCATATCTACTGAACAGGGTTCCCAGTAAATCTGTGTCTTCTACTCCATATGAGATATGGAAGGGTAGAAAGCCTGATTTTAAACATGTTAAAATCTGGGGCTGTCCTGCTCACGTGAAGAGACATGACCCAGATAAACTGGAATCCAGAACCGATAAGTGCAGGTTTGTTGGATACCCAAAAGAAACGTTTGGGTACTACTTTTACCATCCTGGTGAACAAAGAGTGTTTGTTGCCAGGAGAGTTGTCTTCTTAGAAGAGGAGTACCTTAGCCAAGAGGACAGTGGGAGTAAAGTAGATCTAGAAGAGGTTCTAGATCCACAAACTGTGCAAAGTCCACCAGTTGAAACATCGGTTCCGGAACCTGTTCAGAAATATACACACATTCAGCGTAGGTCTGGTAGAGTACCTAGACAGCCTGAAAGATATGTTGGACATATCAGTGAAGGCATGTCTTATAATGAGGATGATGATCCAAAGACCTACCAAGAGGCTGTTAATAGTCCTCAGTCAGGAAAATGGCGAGATGCCATGAATTCTGAGATGCAATCCATGTACACCAACCAAGTTTGGAACTTGGTAGACTTGCCTGAAGGTATTGTACCTATTGGGTGCAAGTGGATCTTTAAGAGAAAGATCAGTGCAGATGGACAGATCGACACTTATAAGGCAAGGTTGGTGGCAAAGGGGTATCGTCAAAGGCAAGGAATTGACTATGATGAAACTTTCTCACCAGTTGCCATGATAAAGTCGATCAGAATTCTTCTCGCCATTGCTACATACTTTGATTACGAGATCTGGAAGATGGATGTAAAAATTGCTTTCCTCAATGGAAACATTGAGGAAGAAGTGTATATGATACAGCCTGAGGGTTTTACATCCAAAGAGTGTCCAGATAAAGTATGCAAGCTTCAAAGGTCCATCTATGGATTGAAGCAAGCTTCTCGTAGTTGGAACATAAGGTTTGATGAGGCTATCAAATCTTATGACTTCATTAAGAATGAAGATGAACCATGTGTGTATAAGAAAAACAGTGGGAGTGCTATCACTTTTCTCATACTTTACGTTGATGACATCTTGCTAATTGGGAATGATGTAGGGATGTTATCATCAGTAAAGGTATGGTTGTCAAAGAACTTCTCCATGAAGGATTTAGGAGAAGCATCCTACGTATTAGGAATACGTATCTATACAGATAGATCTAAGAGGATGCTTGGCTTGACCCAATCCATGTACATAGATACCATTGTCAAAAGGTTTGGCATGGAAAATTCCAAGAGAGGTCTCATACCAATGAGACATGGGATTAATCTCTCTAAGGAGCAGTCTCCTAAGACTCCTGAAGAGAGGGCAGTCATGGATAGAGTCTCCTATGCCTCGGCTATAGGGTCTATCATGTATGCCATGCTATGTACAAGGTCTGATGTAGCATTTGCTCTAAGTGTTACGAGAAGATATCAGGAAAATCCAGGTGAAACACACTGGATGGTAGTGAAATGTATCCTTAAGTACTTAAGAAGGACTAAGGATATATTTCTGGTTTATGGAGGAGGGGACTTGAAACTTCGAGCATATACTGACTCGAGTTTCCAATCAGATCCAGATGATAGCAAGTCTACATTTGGGTTTGTGTTCACCTTAAACGGAGGTGTAGTGAGCTGGAAGAGTTCCAAGCAAGAAACCATTGCAGACTCGACGACAGAAGCTGAGTACATTGCTGCAGCTAAAGCCGCCAAGGAGGCAGTGTGGATGAAGAAGTTCATCACCGACCTTGGTGTGGTGCCAGGTGACTCTGATCCAATCCCATTGCTGTGTGACAACAATGGGGCCATTGCACAAGCGAAAGAGTCGCGGTCTCATCAGAAGTCGAAGCACATTCTGAGGCGATTTCACCTGATCAGGGAGATTATCACTAGTGGAGATGTACTGGTGGAAAGAGTTCCTTCAGTTGACAACATTGCAGATCCACTGACGAAGCCTCTAACTCAAATTGTGTTTGAGCGCCACCTGGAGTCTATGGGTTTAAGACATAAAGGTGATTGGCTATAGTCCAAGTGGGAGATTGTTAGTTATGGGTGTCCTCAAGACAATCATAACTTGTACAATCTTGTTCTTTGATAATAATAATAAGGCTTTTATATTCATTATGTGTAATTCGTTTATCGTTTCATTATGAAGTCCATGAATATACGCAATGGATATTAATTATGATGAGATCATAACAATGATATTAATATCCTTTAAACGTATATTCTTAATTGTTCCTAGTCGGAGGATATTCGAGAAGGACATCGGATATCCGGTTAGACTAGTACAGGTTGCACCTGCTCATATGATGAGGGTGACTGGTCTCATAGTCACTTGTGTGGAGACACTAAGGTGAATCTGTAGGTGCTCATTGGAGAATGAGTTCACTGAACTGATCCGTTATGAATCGCGGGATGGTAATATTACCTAACTGTCAACCAACTAGATTCATTGTCACAGTGGTGTGATTGGTTCTTAGACCTGAGACACCAAGGACACCTTGTCGGTGGACTTCTAGATTTTGACCTTAACTTATAGATCTCTAGCCATGGGGTCTTAATCAGTTAAGTGTTCGGATCTAGCGGAATACCTTCGAAGGTGATTGTGTGGTCAACATGGGATCGCTCGCTCTCGGTAATAAGAGAGTGAATGCTCTAAGGAAAGATGCATGATAGTCCCTGGCCAGGGCATGACTACTTATCAGAAAAGGAGTTTTCTGATATTATTATGCGGCATCTAATCCAAGTGAGTGTACGTATTAGGGTTTGATAGTTGACCATACCCTAAGTGCACTCGGGAGCATTGTACGAGCGAAGGATTATAGTCACGTGGTATCTGATGACACAAAAGGTTCCTTGAATGTGTTGCTGAACCCTAATGCTTTCCAGGATCAAGTGGTGTTGCTTGGCACCCAACTTGATTGGAAGCCCGGTCAATTATTGTGAGATGATAATTGATTATGTAATTAATTAATATGAGATATTAATTAATTGCAGTAAGTCAATAAAGAGTTATTGGGCTTAATGGGCTGAAAACTGGACTATCACTTGGGCCTAGAGGGTCACACGCAATAGAGTTCCAAGCAGACTGGGAAGGATGGTCGTTATAGACAATAACTGGGTTTTTGTGAAAAACCGCAGTGTCTATAAATATTAGCGGAGAGTCAAACCCTGGGCCAAGCTCCAGGGGTCCTCTCTGGCCGCCCCCCTCCTCTCTCTCTCCTGGGCGCCCCCACATCTTCTCTCTCCTCTCTCTCTGGCACATGGTGGAGTTGAGATCCGGGAGACGAGTGGAGACCTAGGAGACCACGTCTGCATCCGGTGCTCGCGTGGATACGTCTAGAGGCCAGACACCTGAATGGCTTGAAGCACCAGCGCCTCCAGCGCTACCTCCTCCCCGAATTCGGGAGTTTCGCAACCCCGCAAAGGTAAAGATCGGATCTCCCTGCGTGTGGGTTCTCCATTTTTTGTTCAGTTCCGACCGCCAGCAACGATATCTACCAGAGGGAATCGCATTTCCGCTGCATTCTGTACGATTCCTTACAAGCTCCACCATCTCCTCAACCATTTAAATAGCCACAACCCAGAACCATCTCTTCTCCTACCCCATTTCCTTCCCAATCCTCTTCACCTCCTGTCTCTTCCACACACATTCCTCCACCTAATCCTCTCTTTGAGGTACCTCCAGCCTCCTCATCAGCTGGAGCCTCCTCATCCTCTGGTCCCTCCTCTTCTGGACCAACTGATATACCTCCTTCCACCTCTCATTCTTTTCTTCATCCTATTCCTCCTCCCTCCTTCATTACACTCATTCCGGAGGGTGCTCAGGTTGATGGTCCCTTTCTTAGGGCCATCAAAGATGAATTTGAGGAAGCCATTCTCCGATCTGTTCTGAAGGTTGGAGAACATGTTCATAGGACAGACTCTTCTAGTCCTGTCCATAAGAAACGCAAAATCACCTCCACATCATCTAAATCCTCTGATCCTCGTTATCCCCCTCTATGGTTTTCTCTGACAATGGATACCAAAAATAAACCCCTTTACAGAGAATTCCTCCAAAAGGTTGTTTTTGCTTCCATTTTCAATCTCCCTCATCTAGATCTTACTGATCACCTTAATGTCATTTTGTCTTATACTTCCCTCTCCAAATTCATAAAATCTAAAATCTTCTCTCTAGCCGAATCCCAAACTGAAGAGCAGTGGGCTCGGGGACATAAAGCTCTATACAATAAATTTCTTCTTGCCAGATCTGCCAGGTTCCCTCCAAGGGACCATTCCTTGACATTATCTGAATGGTTCCTGATCTACCACAAGGACACCTGGGCACCCTTCATTCAAAAGGAGATCAAGATGATCCGGTATTTCAAAATGTTCAATGACTACCGGAATCTTCATCGTCTCTCTGAGATTCAGCTGGGTCAGTTCAAGGAAGCCATCAAAGCACTTGGATCAGTTGAAGCCCACACTGAAGCTGTCCAAGTTGATTTTGCAACACTTCAGTTGTCTGATACTACCTTTCTTCCCCCTCTTCACTCTCTGATCATGGATTCCTCTGTAGGCTCAATTATCTTTGAGCGTTTTGCCAGAGTCATGGGCAGAATCAAAGTGCAGAAGGGCTATCTGGTTGCTTTCCACAGATTTCCCTTTAGAGAGTATCACCAGGGCCATGTCAGTGTTGATGTTCTTGCTCCTGCCCTGTCAGAATGTGAAAGACTCTCCTCTACAGATTGGATCCGGTTCTATCCCCTTTCGGCACAGCAACTCACTGATATTAATGATTCTCAAGCTAGGGAAGGTAATCCTCCAGTGTCAGCTGCTACATTTCTGGACATGAACTCCATTCACCTTGTCAATGATCCCTTTCAAACTTGGGTTGAAAGATACAAGGTTTATGTAGCCATGCACCAGGAACTGAAGCACAAGCAAATCTTCTACCCTATCACTCTAGATCAGTTTCTTGCCTGTGCTAGTTTTGGGACAGTCAGCTTCTTTAAAACCTCCTTTGACAGAGATCATTATGCTGACTTCCTAGATGATCAGTTGGCTCTCCATCTCAAAAGGATGGCTCGCACCATGAGACCAACCTATTCTGTATCTCCTGGGGTTTTCAAGGTGTATTTTGAGCAGCGGGAAGAGCAGACTTGGGAAGTTATTTCTCATTATGCCTCTCTTTTGTCTCCGGCTTTCTATCTCCATATACCCCTTCAAGAGTAATACAATCATTTTATGTTCTCTTATTTATCTTTCTCTCTTTCTTTGCCTTAATGCTTTATCTTTTTGCTTATTGACAAAAAAGGGGAGAAATATATAGCATTTCTAAAATACATCTCATATGATTCCGAAATGTCACTAAAGTTTTATTTCAAAACATCTTTGTTTAGTGCTATGTTTTGTCATCACCAAAAAGGGGGAGATTGATCATCCAACTGTCCCCATGTAATTTATACAAATTACTTATCTATTTTGGTGATTAACAAAACTATTCTAACATATTTTCTATGAGTTTTGAGCACAGGAAATGAAACAAGGAATATCAAGCTAAATGGGTAAGTAGTATTTATTCTATAACTATGTAAGTTCAAAGTACAAATTTTTCTAATTACACATCGACTCTCTAGTTATTATAACGATTTCCTTAAAACCATAACGATTTCATACTCATAAGGATTCGTTATCAAGTTTGATATCATAACGGTTCGTTAAGTGATCGCAACGATTTGCCCTCACAACGATTCGTTAAGTGATCGCAACGATTTGCCCTCACAACGATTCGTTAAGTGATCGCAACGATTTGCTCTCATAACAATTCGTTAAGTGATCGTAACGATTTGTTTTCATATCGATTTCTTAAGTGAAGAACAACGATTTGCTCGTAACGACTTGATTCACAACGATTTGCTCTCGCATCGATTTCTTAAGTGAGAACAACGATTTGCTCTCACATCGATTTCTTAAGAGAGAACAACGATTTGCTCTCACATCGATTTCTTAAGAGAGAACAACGATTTGCTCTCACATCAGTTTCTTAAGTGAGAACAATGATTTGCTCTCACATCAATTTCTTAAGAGAGAACAACGATTTGGTCTCACATTGATTTCTTAAGTGATCACAACGACTTGCTCTCGCAACGATTCCTTAAGTGATCATAACGATTCGCTTTCCGCAACGACTCCTTAAGTGATCATAACGATTTGCAATCATAACGATTCGATAAGTTACATAACGACTCTGTCACTGTAACGGCTCATCAAGTTACATAACGACATGGTCGCTGTAACGATTCGATACATTTCACAACGATTCGCTTATAACGTTTTGGTTATTCATGTATAATGATTTGTGTATGCATCTGTTTGTTTATAACGATTCTGTAAGTCATGCATACAACGATTTCATGGAAGACAACGATTTGTTTTTCAAGTCAACTTCCAATATGTTGAAAAGTCAAATTCTTCACTCATATCTTTCTGTCAGCTATGCATTTATGAAGACTGAACATATCACTGCATGCATGCAGACGAGATCTTCCATTATCGTGCTTACTCTGTTAACATCTTTTAGAACAGCAAATGGCATTACTATTTTGATGAACATTCGTTCTAACGTTGACTGACAACAAGAGACAGCTTAGCTGTCTATTGTTTAAGCTTGAAATGTGTGCAGGTCTTTGACAGCATTCGTCATACAACGTTGGACAGAATAGAAGCCAAAGGATATTACAAAAGATCCTCTCTCTCTTTGCGTGCATGAAAGGATAAAGGACTGTTGACTGGAAGCTTCCAAGCGTCAAGCAGTCTAACGTTCACTTATGCTTAGAGACAACGGGCACTTCAACGTTCGAATTTCAAAAGGGTGATATATATAGAAGAATGAAGCTCCTGAAGGTAGAACAACGGTTAGAGAACAACAAGTGATACAACGCTTACAACCTTCTGCAAGCTTTCCTAGAGCCAAGCAAAAATTCCCATCTGTTCTAGCTCTTGCTCTCTGTCCTAAGTGTAGATCTGTGAAAGAGTCTTTAGTTCTGAGAAGAGTCCTTTGTTGTAGATCTTTTCCTTCTCAGTTCTTAGCTTCATATCAAGCAGTGTTCTATAAGCTTGATCTAGGGACTTCATCTCTGAACACTTTTCTTGTGTTGTGCCCTTCGTTGGAAGGAAGACTTGGTGGGTTCCAGGGTGTTGTTCCCTTCGTTGGAAGGAAGACCTGGTGGGTTATAGGGTGTTGTTCCCTTCGTTGGAAGGAAGACCTTGTGGGTTCCAGGGTGTTGTTCCCTTCGTGTGAAGGAAGACCAGCTGGGGTGCTGGGTGCTGTAGTGTCCTTGAGGGGGACTGTACCCTTGTTAGTAAAATCCTGAGATATTGCTCAGGGACTGGACGTAGGACTCCTAAGGAGAGGAGATCCGAACCAGGATAATTCTCTGTGTCATGTGATTGCTTTTGTGTGTTTGATTTTTCCTTCACTAACACTAACAATCTGCGAAGTGTGTTTTTGTGGCTATTCTGTGAACAGGTTTTAAGTATTAAATATTTTTTAATATCCCATTCACCCCCCCTCTGGGCTAGCTAGCTGGGCAACACAAACTGACATATGTTGGTGTAAAACTACCATATGTTGGTGTAAACTGGCATATGTTGGTGTAAAATTACATATGTTGGTGCAAACTGACATATGTTGGTGTAAACTGGCATATGTTGGTGTATACTGGCATATGTTGGTGTAAAATTGTCATATGTTGGTGTAAAGCAACATATGTTGGTGTAAAATTACATATGTTGGTGCAAACATGCATATGTTGGTGTAAACTGACATATGTTGGAGCAAACTGACATATGTTGGTGTAAACTTGCATATGTTGGTGCAAACTAGCATATGTTGATGTTAAACAACATATGTTGGTGCAAAGTGGCATATGTTAGTGTAAACTGTCATATGTTGGTGTAAACATACATATGTTGGTACAAACTGACATATGTTGGTGCAAACTAACATATGTTGGTGTAAAATTATATATGTTGGTGCCAACAGGCATATGTTGGGACAAACTGGCATATGCTGGTGTAAATTGTCATATCTTGGTGCAAACTGGCATATGTTGGTGCAAATTGACATATGTTGGTGTAAACTTGCATATGTTGATGCAAACTGACATATGTTGGTGTAAACTGCCATATGTTGGTGTAAAACAACATATGTTGGTGCAAACTGGTATGTGTTGGTGTAAAACTGTCATATGTTGGTGCAAACAGGCATATGTTGGTGCAAACTGTCATATGTTGGTGTAAAATAACATATGTTGGTGTAAACTGACATATGTTGGTGTAAAACTATCATACATTGGTGCAAACAGGCATATGTTAGTGCAAATTGACATATGTTGGTGTAAAACTGCCATATGTTGGTGTAAAACAACATATGTTGGTGCAACTAGCATATGTTGGTGTAAATTGGCATATGTTGGTGCAAACGTGCATATGTTGGTGCAAACTCGCATATGTTGGTGTAAACTTACATATGTTAGTGTAAAACTGTCATATGTTGGTGCAAACTGCCATATGTTGGTGTAAATTGTCATATCTTGATGCAAACTGGCATATGTTGGTGCAAACTAGCATATGTTGGTGTAAACTTGCATATGTTGGTGCAAACTGACATATGTTGGTGCAAACTGACATATGTTGGTGCAAACTGACATATGTTAGTGCAAACTGGCATATGTTGGTGTAAACTGGCATATGTTGGTGTAAACTTGTAGCATATGCCAGTTTACACCAATATATGTCTGTTTGCACCAACATATGTTAGTTTGCACCAACATATGCCAGTTTACACCAATATATGTCTGTTTGCACCAACATATGCCAGTTTACACCAACATATGCCAGTTTGCACCAACATATATTATTTTACACCAACATATGGCAGTTTACAACAACATATGTCAGTTTCCACCAACATATGCCAGTTTACACCAACATATGCCAGTTTACACCAATATATGCCAGTTTACACCAACATATGCCAGTTTGCACCAACATATGCAAGTTTACACGAACATATGCCAGTTTGCACCAATATATACCGGTTTGCACCAACATATATTAGTTTGCACCAACATATGTCAGTTTACACCAACATATGTCAGTTTGCACTAACATATGCCAGTTTGCATCAACATATGGAATTTTACAGCAACATATGTCAGTTTACACCAACATATGTCAGTTTACACCAACATATGCTAGTTTGCACCAACATATGCCAGTTTACACCAATATATGTCAGTTTGCACCAACATATACTAGTTTGTACCAACATATGACAGTTTTGCACCAACATATCTCAGTTTGCACCAACATATGGCAGATTTACACCAACATATGTCAGTTTACACCAACATATGACAGTTTGCACCAACATATATCAGTTTACACTAACATGTGCCAATTTTGCACCAACATATGACAGTTTTACACCAACATATGCCAGTTTGCACCAACATATGTCAGTTTGCACCAACATATGGCATTTTTACACCAACATATGCCATTTTGCACCAACATATGTTGTTTTACCAACATATGACAATTTTACACCAATGTATGCTAGTTTACACCAACATATGCATGTTTGCACCAACATATGTCAGTTTGCACCAACATATGCAATTTTACACCAACATATGCCAGTTTACACCAACATATGGCAGTTTTACACCAACCTATGCTAGTTTGCACCAATATATGTTGTTTTACACCAACATATATATGGTAGTTTTACACCAACATATGTCAGTTTGTACCAACATATGCTAGCTTGCACCAACATATTGCAGTTTTACACCAACATATGCCAGTTTACACCAACATATGCATATTTGCACGAACATATGACAGTGTGCACCAACATATGTTGTTTAACACAAACATATGCCAATTTGCACCAACATATGGCAGTTTACACCAACATATGTCAGTTTAACACCAACATTAAGTTGAAATGTCATAACTTTGGTAAAAAACAATATATGGAACAAAACAATTTGTTTATACACATAATGCCAAGGCATGGCTTACCACCTAATGACCTAAGTGTCATCGGTATACAAACATACGTATTGTTGTAGAAGTCCTTGGTGGACAAGTTGTGTAGCGTATTGACTGTTCGGATCGTGGCTTAGTGGTTGTGGAGGCAAGTGTGTAGCCCTTGGTGTGTGTTACAGGTGTTTACACGGATTGTGGGGCTTTGTGGGCCGACAAGTTGGCCCCAAAGCACCCATCGGTTCACTGTTTGTGAACGCGATAGAGCTAGCCGTCGCGTTCTGAACACGATGGCCCTGAGCGTCACATTCTATTTACCGCCCCAGGTGGGTCTTCGTCTACATGTCCGCCACGTGGCGTGCGCTCGGCAGCCTACTGACGTTGGCCATGAGAAGGCGACGGCCTTCTCCGTCACGTTCAGGTCGCGACGGTAGGGTGCGTCGCGTTCTCAACCGCGAAATGCTCTTAACCTAGGTCAGCCAGACAGAGCCCAACAAGCTCTATTTGGCCAGGGGGAGGAGTTTTTGAGTGGATTTCAGGCGATTCGACGTTTTGGTGTCGTTTTTGGCGTGGTTTCGCCGCGAGGACGTGTTACGGAGCGGGGGAAACACCAGGGGATCGCCGTTCTTCACGTTATTTTTGAAGGTAGGGAGATTCCACCTTGTTTCACACTGTAGATGCTTGGTTTAGCATGTTTAACTTGTTAAATGCATGGAAGATGATAGATAGCATGCAAGTGCAATGTTTAGAACTGTTATAATTGCTTTATATACATGTGTATGTGGTTTGCATGGGAATTCCGGAGATGGAATCCCGGTTTTAGGGTTCTATCTGTGAAGGTGACGAACTAGGGTGTCGTGTTCAGAATGCGACAGCCCGACCCATCGCGTTCTGCCTCTGAACGCGACATATCGAGGTGCATGTTCTGAAGGCGACAAAGGCCCCTATCGCGTTAAGAACTCCGATGGCAATGGTCTTGCACATGGTCGTGTGATTATCGATTTATCATTACATGTTGTGCATGGCAATGGTAAGCGGTGCATTGGCACATGTAGAACTCGAGGAGCGTGCTGTTTACAGGGTTGACGTATTGTTCACGTGAGTTGTGCGGTGTGTTCACGTGGTTTGTGTGTGCATGGTGAGTAGTACGACGCCTACCGTGGTTACCTCTTCAGTTGGGAGCCCCAGGTTTTGTGTGAACCAGGCACATGAGTGCTCGGGGCTTGTCCCAATACTTGTGTACCGTCGAGGTCTGTGTCGTCTTCCTAGACACCCTCACTCTTGTGTAGAGTTGTATGTCCGGCTAAGGGAAAGACGGCGGTGGGACAGCGACTTGTAAGAGTTTGTGTTTTGTCGCTTGTAGCACGCTCGTGGTTGGGGCTTACGGACACCAATAGACGTACTGGGACCCAACTAGTCTTGTTTTCCAGTGCCACACTTTAGGGAGCTCGGGCGGGAATCCCTAAAGGTGCCAGGCATGGACCTATGGCAATGTGGTCCGCAGGAGTGGTGTTGGTTGGTCTCCACAGTTTCTTGGCTTGTTCTAGTGGAGCGGCAGCTGGACCTTTCATCTGTGGCTGCCAGACTGAGAGGTAGTCCTGTGTGGTTTGTCCGGGTCAGTTGCTGGTGTCGCGAACCAGACTTCGTGACTAGAGTGTGGCATTTTTCTACTTTCGCATGTACACTAGCGAGGTTTGTCGTTTATTTATTAAAGACTGATTTCTATTAATGCCATGCGGTAAATAGTGTTTACAGCTTTAATATCCTATGTGGATAGTTCTATAAATTGCTAGCGTAGCTTCCTGCTTCTTACTTGTGAGTTTGGTTTGCTCGGCTTTTGGGGGAGTTTCCCTACTAAGCTAGTGACTCGTGAGGCTCACCCCTACTTCTTTCAGGTGAGGGAGAGTAGGAGGCTCGGCAGCTGGACCTTTCGTTTATGGCTGCGAGACTGAGAGGTAGTCCTGTGTGGTTTGTCCGGGTCAGTTGCTGGTGTCGCAAACCAGACTTCGTGACTCGAGTGTGGCTTTTTTCTAGTTTAGCACGTACACTGGCGAGGTTTGCCATTTATTTATTAAAGGCTGATTTCTATTAATGGCATGCGTTAAGTAGTATTTACAGCTTTAATATCATATGTGGATAGTTCTATAAATTGCTAGCGTAGCTTCCTGCTTCTTACTTGTGCATTTGGTTTGCTCGACTTTTGGGGGAGTTTCCCTACTGAGCCAGTGACTCGTGAGGCTCACCCCTACTTCTTTCATGTGAGGGAGAGCAGGAGGCTTCTTTCCCCTCTTCTAGTTCGGAGCCGCACCATAGCGGAGTTGGGTCTGCACCACCAGCAGTGTAATTTTCTTTCTTTGTACACCTCGGGGTATGCCCCAGGTCGTTCTTATACTTGTGTCTGGCTACAGTTGAGAAAATGGCTATGTATATTTCATGTAAATATTTGTGAGATAGCAATCTTATATATATTTGAGATGTTTCCTTTATATTTCTACGGACTTGTGAATGGTATCTTTTGCGAGGCTACGGCTCGTTCGCGAGAGACGGAGTCGGATCAAGCTCGTTATTAGGTTAACAGGTTTGAACAACGAGGACCGCTACAATTGGTATCAAAGCAAGGTCCGTGTGAATATAAAGGAATCAGATATTTGCATAGCCTATTCTCTACTTTAGCCCACTGCTGGTAGTTGACCTTGGTTTTTGTATTGATTTGTGTATGTTGTGTGGTTGGAATGATATTTGTGCAGGATCAGAAATGGCAGACAGGAGAGATTGGGGAGGAGGTGGAGATGAACCTGAGGAGACTACGCATCAGATGATAGAAAGGATATGAGAAAGTCTTACAGAGATCCGTACCAGATTGGATCATCAGGCACCAGTACAGTCGGCAGTAGGGGCACCGCCGATTATGGAGGAGGCAGTACCAGTGGCTCCACCCCCACCACCACCAGTAGTTGAGGTACCACCCATAGTACCTATACTTTCTAGAGTACCAGCACGGATAGTCAGTGTGGAGGATCCTACGTCACTAGTAGAGAGGTTTCTACAGTTGCAGCCACCCACATATTCAAGAGGTCCAAATCCCGAGACAGCAGAGCACTGGGTTCATGAGATAGAGAGAGTTTTTGTTATTATGAGGTGTTCACAAGCTGATAGGGTGTTACTAGCTGCCTATCAGTTGTGTGGATTTGCACAGGAATAGTGGAGATTGAAGATGCAAACGGCATTTGCAAGAAGGACAGAGGATACCATTACCTGGCCAGAGTTTTTGGAGGTATTTAATGATACTTTCTTTCTAGTTTAGATACAATAGGCTAAGAGGGAGCAGTTCCGGACGTTGCAGCAAGGGAACTTGTCAGTGCTAGAATATCAGATGAGGTTTATGGCATTGAGTAGATATGCTCCATATGTGGTTACTGATAACACAATGATGGTGGAGTATTTTATTCGAGGATTGCGACCAGAGCTTCAGGATGCAGTTATTCCCTTGATGTGTAGAACAGTGAAAGAAGCAGCATAGAGAGAAGTAACTCTGGAGAGGACTGTGCAGGCTAGGCAGTCCAGAGGAGCAGGGACAGGAAGTTTTCGGTTTCCACAGCAGTCCACAGGTATTAGTAAGAGCAAGGCACCCTCAGGAGCATCGTCATCATCATGGTTTGCAAAGTGGGGTGGTAAATTGAAGAAGATGTGTAGAGGATGAGGAGGTGGCAGGCAGTAGGGTTTTCAGCCGGGTGTTCAGTAGGGCCGAGGTGTTAGGCCAGCACTGGAGGAGTCGCAGCAGAGTACGGCAGGGCAGCCCGCAGCTTTTCCAGGTTTTCGGTGTTATAATTGTGGGCAGCCAAGCATTTAGCCAGGAACTGTCCGCATCCTTGGGAGTACAGTTATGGAAGAGGAGCACCAAAACAACAGCAGCCATTTCAGCAGCCAGCAGAGCGAGGCAGAGGTGCACCTTTCTAGAGAGGAGGACGAGGTCGAGTTATGGCAGTTACCAGAGCTCAGACTGAGGCATCCAATTTAATTGAAGGTATATTACCTCTTTTTTACTTTTCTGCTAGAATATTAATTGATCTGAGTGCTTCGCATTCGTTCATTTCTGAGGATTTTATGGATAGCATGGTACATCCGCTAGAAGAAAGGCAGTGTGAGTTGATTGTAGAGATTCCCTCAGAAGGTTTTATGCTTACTTCCTGTTACTTAGATGAGGTTCCGATAGTAATTCAGGGGAATCAGATGCCAGTAAGACTGTATGCACTTTCATTGAAAGATTATGATGTGACTTTGGGGATGGATTAGTTGGAAGCCTATGGGGCATTGGTGGATTGTAGAAAGAAGAAAGTCAGATTTTGCAGGCCTGGTGGAACAGTGTTTGAGTTTCAAGGTATGTCGTTCTACACTCCTAAGTTTATTATTTCTGCACTTAGAGCAAGAAAGTTAATCAATGCTGGGTGTGTAGCATATCTTGCTTCAGTTAGTTTAGTAGAGACAGATAAGTCTGTAGAGATGGTACTCGTGGTCTGAGAATTTGCAGATGTGTTTCCAAAGGAATTGCCAGGGTTAGCTCCACATAGAGAGGTGGATTTCACAGTTGAGTTGCAGCCAAGCAGTATGCCCATTTCAAAGGCACCTTATAGAATGGCACCGGCAGAGTTGAAGGAATTGAAGAAGCAATTACATGAGCTGTTAGAGAAAGGATTTATCATGCCCAGTCATTCGCCATGGGGAGCATCAGTTTTGTTGGTTAAAAAGAAGGATGGTAGTCTGAGAATATGTATTTATTACAGGCAGTTGAACAAGGTTACCATCAAGAATAAGTATCCACTTTCCAGAATAGATGATTTGTTTGATCAGCTTCAATCAGCCAGAGTATTTTCCAAGATTGATTTGAGGTCAGGATATCATCAGCTGAGGATTAAGGAAGAAGACATTGACATGACAGCTTTCAGGACCAGATATGGGCATTATGAGTTTGTTGTTATGTCATTCGGGTTGACTAATGCATCGGAAGCATTCATGAATTTGATGAATAGGATATTTCACCCGTATCTGGATCAATTCATTGTAGTTTTTATTGATGATATATTGGTATATTTAGGATCAGAAGAAGAGCATGCGGCACATTTGAGGTTCACGTTGCAGACTTTGCGAGATCACCAGCTGTATGCCAAGTTTAGTAAATGTGAGTTCTGGCTGGAAGAAATTCAGTTTCTGGGTCATGTGATTTCAGGTGAAGGTGTTGCAGTTGATCCGGCCAAGGTAGAGGCAGTGATGAAGTGGGAAGGACCGAAGACAGTGACAGAGATTAGAAGTTTTCTGGGTTTGGCAGGATATTACAGGCGGTTCATCCAAGATTTCTCGAAGATTGCAGCACCAATGGCAAGATTGACAAGAAAAGGAGTACCATTTATATGGTCTTCTGATTGT
The DNA here is from genome assembly GCA_014218235.1 of Colocasia esculenta. Taxonomy (NCBI): domain Eukaryota; kingdom Viridiplantae; phylum Streptophyta; class Magnoliopsida; order Alismatales; family Araceae; genus Colocasia; species Colocasia esculenta. Next base: position 15,025,716 of record CM024759.1, read on the forward strand.
CGCCTCAGTTTTGCAGAGCTAAAGTAGAGGCTTACCACAGCACCAATATTGGAGATTCCCTCAAGTAGTGGAGGATTTGTATTAGATACATATGCATCTAGAAGAGGTTTGGGAGCAGTGTTAATGCAACATGGAAAGGTGGTAGCCTATGCATCCAGGCAATTGAAAAAGCATGAAGAGAATTACCCGACACATGATTTAGAGCTGGGTGCAGTTGTGTTTGCACTGAAGATTTGGCGATATTATTTATACGGAGAAAGATTTGAGATATTCACTGATCATAAGAGTTTAAAGTACATCTTCTCCCAGAAAGATCTGAATTTGAGGCAGCATAGGTGGGTGGAATATTTGAAAGATTATGACTTCAGTTTGGCGTACCACCCAGGCAAAGCTAATGTTGTAGCAAATGCACTAAGTAGAAAGGCAATTATGAGTCATATGATGATTAGAGAATGGAAATTGTATGAAGATGTGGCAGAAAATTCATTATATGTACCAAATAGTCAGCGGCGAGCAAAATTAGCAAATAATGCAGTAGAACCTTCTCTATATTGGCAGATAGTAGAAGCACAAAGAACAGATGAAAATTTAGTTGATATTGTGAGAATGAAGGAGGTGACACTTGATGATGATAGTGTAGTCAGGCTTAAGGGCCAGTTGTATGTTCCAGCAGATGCAGAGGTGAGGCAGAAAGTGTTAGAAGAAGCTCACAAGTTCAGATACACCATCCATCTAGGCAGTACCAAGATGTATCAAGATTTGAAGAAGCATTTCTTATGGCCTAATATGAAGAAAGAGATTGTAGAGTTTATAGATGTTCAGTGTGTCAACAAGTGAAGGCAGAGCACCAGAGGCCAGGAGGACTGTTGTAGCCATTACTCATTCCACAATGGAAATGGGATGATATTGCCATGGATTTTGTAGTTGGTTTGCCCAAGACAGCAGCAGGTCACAATGGTATTTGGGTTTTTGTGGACAAACTGACCAAAGTTTGCAGATTATTAGCAGTAAGTATGTCATGGACTGTGGATAGATTATCCAGATTATATGTAGACAGAATAGTACCTTTGCATGGGATTCCCGTTACTATCGTTTCAGAGCGAGATCCCAGGTTCACTTCAGGTTTCTGGAGGAGTTTGCAGAGAGTGATTGGTACAGAATTGAGGTACAGTTCCGCTTATCATCCACAGACAGATGGATAAATAGAGAGAACCATTCAGACTATAGAAGATATGTTGAGAGCTTGCTGTCTAGTATGGGGAGGTACTTGGGAGCACCACTTAGGTATGGTAGAGTTTGCATATAATAACAGTCATCATGCAAGTATCGGAATGGAACCTTATGAAGCATTATATGGCAGACCGTGCAGGACACCACTGAATTGGCATGAGGTAGGTGAGAGACAGGTCATGGGTCCAGAGTTAATTCAACAATATGCAGAGATGGTTAAATTTATTAGAGAAAAGCTTCAAACAGCACAAAGTCATCAAAAGAGCTATGCAGATACCAAACGCAAGCCATTACAGTTTGAAGTTGGTGATTATGTGTTTTTGAAGGTTTCTCCTACCAAGGGTGTGCTCAGGTTCAGCAAGAAGGGCAAATTAAGTCCAAGATATGTTGGCCCATTCCAGGTATTAGAAGGAATTGGTGAAACAGCTTACTGATTAGATCTCCCAGCATATTTCACAGATGCCCATGATGTGTTTCATGTTTCTATGCTCAGAAGATACATCCGAGATCCGTCCCAGGTGGTCAGTTACCAGAGAGATGATTTGAAGTCAGACATGACAATGCCAGAATAGCCAGTACAGATTAGAGGACGCAGAACCCAGAAGCTAAGGAATAAAGAAATTGAATTAGTGAAAGTCATATGGGAGAACAGACAGGGCGGAGAGGATACGTGGGAATTAGCCGAGGAAATGATGAAAGCATATCCATACTTGTTTGAGTAAGCTTTTAATTTTTTTAGGTGATAGTACCATGCTTGTTTAATTGAAAATTTTTGATGTCGAGTTTTCCTTCTAAATTTCGAGGACAAAATTTCTTTTAGGTGATAGTAATGTAGCGTATTGACCGTTTGGATCGTGGCTTAGTGGTTGTGGAGGCCAGTGTGTGGCCCTTGGTGTGTGTTACAGGTGTTTACGCAGGTTGTGGGGCTTTGTGGGCCGACAAGTTGGGCCCAAAGTACCTAAGTGTCGCGTTCTGAACGCAACAGGGCTAGGCATTGCGTTCTGAATGAGACGGCCTTGAGTGTCGCGTTCTGGTTACCGCCGCAAGTGGGTCTTCGTCTGCATGTCCGCCGCATGGCACGCGCTCGACGGCCTGCTGATGTCGGCCATGAGAAGGCGACGGCCTTCTCCGTCGCATTCAGGTCGCGATGGTAGGGTGCATTACGTTCTCAACCGTAAAATGCTCTTAACCTAGGTCGGCTAGACAGAGCCCAGCAAGCTCTGTTTGGCCAGGGGGAGGAGTTTTCACGTGGATTTCAGGCGATTCGATGTTTTGGTGTCATTTTTGGCGTGGTTTCGCCGCAAGGACATGTTACGAAGTGGGGGAAATGCTAGAGGAACGCCGTTCTTCATGAAGGTAGGGAGATTCCACATTGTTTCACGCTGTAGATGCTTGGTTTAGCATGTTTAGATTTTTAAAAGCATGGAAGATGATAGATAGCATGCAAGTGCAATGTTTAGAACTGTTATAATTGCTTTATATACATGTGTATGTGGTTTGCATGGGAATTCCGGAGATGGAATTCTGGTTTTAGGGTTCTGTCTGTGAAAGCGACGAACCAGGGTGTCACGTTCAGAACGCGACAGCTCGACCCATCGCGTTCTGTCTCTGAACGCGACATATCGAGGTGCCGCGTTCTGAAGGCGACAGAGGCCCCTCTCGCGTTAAGAATTCCGATGGCAATGGTCTTGCACATGGTCGTGTGATTATCGGTTTATCATTACATGTTGTGCATGGCAATGGTAAGCGGTGCATTGGCATCTGTAGAGCTCGAGGAGCATGCTGTTTACAGGGTTGACGTGTTGTTCACATGATTTGTGCAGTGTTCACGAGGTTTGTGTGTGCGTGGTGAGTAGTACGATGCCTACCATGGTTACCTCTTCAGTTGGGAGCCCCAGGTTTTGTGTGAGCCAGGCATGTGAGTGCTCGGGGCTTGTCTTGGTACTTGTGTACTGTCGAGGTCTATGTCGTCTTCCTGGACACCCTCACTCTTGTTTAGAGTTGTACGTCCAGCTGAGGGAAAGACAGCAGTGGGGCAGCGACTTGTGAAAGTTTATGTTTTGTCACTTGTAGCGCGCTCGTAGTTGGGGGTTACGGACACCAGTAGACGTACTGGGCCCCAACTAGTCATGTTTTCCAATGCCTCACTTTAAGGAGCTCGGGCTAGAATCCCTAAAGGTGCCAGGCATGGACCTACAGTAGTGTGGTCCGCAGGAGTGGTGTTGGTTGGTCTTCACAGTTTCTTGGCTTGTTCTAGTAGAGCGGCAGCTGGACCTTTCGTCCGTAGCTGCGAGACTAAGAGGTAGTTCTGTGTGGTTTGTCTGGGTCAGTTGCTGGTGTCGCGAACCAGACTTCGTGACTCGAGTGTGGCGTTTTTCTACTTTAGCACGTACACTGGCGAGGTTTGTCGTTTATTTATTAAAGGCTGATTTCTATTAATGGCATGCGGTAAGTAGTGTTTACAGCTTTAATATCCTATGTGGATAGTTCTATAAATTACTAGCGTAGCTTCCTGCTTCTTACTTGTGCATTTGGTTTGCTTTGCTTTTGGGGGAGTTTCCCTACTGAGCTAGTGACTCGTGAGGCTCACCCCTACTTCTTTCAGGTGAGGGAGAGCAGGAGGCTTCTCGCCCCTCTTCTAGTTCAGAGCCGCACCGTAGCGGAGTTGGGTCTGCACCACCAGCAGTGTAATTTTCTTTCTTTGTACACCTCGGGGTATGCCCCAGGTCGTTCTTGTACTTGTGTATGGCTACAGTTGAGAAAATGGCTATGTATATTTCATGTAAATATTTGTGAGATGGCAATGTTATATATATTTGAGCTATTTTCTTTATATTTCTACGGACTTGTGAATGGTATCCCTTATGTGGCTACGGCTCGTTCGCGGGAGGCGGAGTCGGATCAAGCTCGTTATTAGGTTAACGGGTTTGAACGACGAGGACTGCTACAAGTTGTAGTTGATAATTTCATATACCTTTTTTAAAATTAAAATTTCATAACTTTGGTAAAAATATATATATATATGGAACAAAACAATTTGTTTATGCACATAATGCTAAGGCATGACTTACCACTTAATGACCTAAGTGTCATCGGTATACAAACGTATGTATCGTTGTAGAAGTCCTTGGTGGACAAGTTGTAGTTGGTAATTTCATATACCTTTTTTTAAGTTGAAATTTCATAACTTTGGTAAAAATATATATATATATATGGACAAAATAATTTGTTTGTGCACATAATGCCAAGGCATTGCTTACCACCTAATGACCTAAGTGTCATCGGTATACAAACGTACGTATCGTTGTAGAAGTTCTTGGTGGACAAGTTGTAGTTGGTCTTTTCTTATATCTTTTTTTAAGTTGAAATTTCATAACTTTGGTAAAAATATATATGGAACAAAATAATTTGTTTATGCACATAATGCCAAGGCATGACTTCCCACCTAATGACCTAAATGTTATCGGTATACAAACGTACATATCATTGTAGAAGTCCTTGATGGACAAGTTGTAGTTGGTAATTTTATATATCTTTTTTTAAGTTGAAATTTCATAACTTTGGAAAAAAAAGTATATGGAACAAACAATTTGTTTATGCACATTATGTCAAGGCATGGCTTACCACTTAATGACCTAAGGGTCATCAGTATACAAACGTACATATCGTTGTAGAAGTCCTTGGTGGACAAGTTGTAGTTGGTAATTTTATATACCTTTTTTTAAGTTGAAATTTCATAACTTTGGTATAAAAAAAAATATGAAACAAAACTGTCATATGTTGGTGCAAACAGCCATACGTTGGTGATAAACTGTCATATGTTGGTGTAAACTGACATATGTTGGTGCAAATTGACATATGTTGGTGCAAACTGACATATGGTGGTGTAAACTTGCATATGTTGGTGCAAATTGGCATATGTTCGTGTTAAACAACATATGTTGGTGCAAAGTGGCATATGTTGGTACAAACTAGCATATGTTGGTGTAAAGTGACATATATTGGTGTAAACTTGCATATGTTGATGCAAACTGGCATATGTTGGTGCAAACTGGCATATGTTGGTGTAAAATTACATATGTTGGTGTAAACAGACATATGTTGGTGCAAAGTAGCATATGTTGCTGTAAACTGGCATATGTTGGTGTAAACTGGCATATGTTGGTGTAAACTTACATATGTTGGTGCAAACTGGCATATGTTGGTGCAAACTGACATATGTTGGCGTAAACTGACATATGTTGGTGCAAACTGGCATATGTTGGTGCAAATTGACATATGATGGTGTAAAACTGCATATGTTGTTGCAAACTGACATATGTTGCTGTAAACTGGCATATGCTGGTGTAAAACAACATATGACAATTTGTACCAACATATGTATGTTTCCACAAACAGGTGGCAGTTTGCACCAACCTAAGTTAGTTTACACAAACATATGGTAGGTTTGCACCAACATATGTCAGTTTGCACCAACATATGACAGATTTACACCAACATATGCCAGTTCGCATCAACATATGACAGTTTGCACCAACATATGTCAGTTTACACCAACATATGGCAGTTTTACACTAACATATGTCTGTTTACACCAACATTAACATATGCAATTTTACACCAACATATATCTTTTTACACCAACATATGACAATTCTACACCAACATATGCCAGTTTGCACCAACATATGTTGTTTTACACCAACACCAACATATGAAAGTTTTACACCAACATATGTCAGTTTGCACCAACATATGACAGTTTTACACCAACATATGTCAGTTTGTACGAACATATGTTGGTTTACACCAACATATGGTAGTTTTACACCAACATATGTCAGTTTGCACCAACATATGCCACTTTGCACCAACATATGGCAGTTTTACACCAACATATGTCAATTTGCACCAACATATGTAATTTTACACCAACATATCCCAATTTTGTCATGTTCCGAGAATTATGCAGCAAAAAATATTTGGTGAATTAAAGTCGATATTCCGAGACGTGGGCAGTCGGCAAATAAGCTTCTAGCTAGAGAGTACTAATTATGTATCAATACAAACAAAATAATAGGGCCCAAATAATGAACTCAACTAAACTTGTATTCAAATCTCAACACTTTGTTTTATTTCAAAATTGAACTAATACAACTCTTTCATTGTTGAATAAAACGAAAAGTGCATATATCCTCACTACCTACTACATTGATCTAACACTCAAGTCCTAAGATTGGAACGCTCATCACTCTGACGCATTCCCTTCATAGTCTTGATCTTCCGCTTCACCTTCAATATCACCTGTGATGTGGAAAAGTAGGGAATGAGCAAACTAGCCCAGTAGGATTTATATCTCAATGTGCGAGCAATGATATAAGTGATTAGCAATTTAGAACTAGGCAAGTACGATTAACTAAATATGCATGAACGATAAATCCACATGTACACGATACATGAACAAGATAGGCTGAGCGATAGTAATTGAACAAGATTTAGAATGCGGTAACAAAATAGGACTAGAAGTAGATCACTTTGTACAAGCACACAAGATATCACTATTTGTAAGAACACGAGATGTCAATAATTTGCAAGAACGCAAGATATCACTTATTTACAATAGATTCTGGATGGCCATATCACGCAAGCAAGCACGCACGAGCACGAACTTTTATCACTTAACACTTAATCAGGCATGAAGACGCTAATGTGCACTAAGGATCTATGCCACCTTGGAATGCACACTAGGACACGTGTATGTGGTTATTGTATCTAGCATTCAACATGACAATATTTCCCAGCATAGATGCAATGCTAGTAATCATTATACCCCATGGTTAACAGTATATTTATGACTCTCTGTCATCGGGGCTAGACTGGAACCCTTGGACACTCGCCGTGCCCGATCAACATCTCACTTAACTTCAAATGTAGATACCCACAATCATTCATGGCCAATAACAAGAGTTTCAAGATGTAAGCAATGGTAATATCATGTTCATGATGATGATGGCAAGAAATAGCAAGTCATGTGAATATGATTTCATGATAACAATAGTTGAGAGATAATTTCGACAGCATAACTGCGTGATTTACACTTTAGTTAACTCTTTACATTAATGACTTAAGTCAAGATTATAAATCCACACTCACGAGAATAAGATAAGAGAGGAAGTGCATTCTATCTCCAGGGAACTTCAATGGTGCAGCCAACTCGGTCTCCATGAGGGAATCCACGGAGATTTACGGAGGTCTCAAGAGAAAGGTCACTAGTCTGACGATACGGAATGACCGGCCGAGAGTTTCCATTCCCCCAAGAAGGGCTGCCTATTTGTGCAAGTGTGTAGTGTAGCACGTGTCTCAATATCATAACCATCAGCTTAAAACATGCGAAAAGCAAGTATCTTGATGACGCAATATAGAATCAAGCATTTATAACAACATGCCTTTCAGTATTTTAGCAAGATATTCATTCACTTTAACAAACTAGATCAGTAAGATGAACATATCAATCTCAAGAGGAATAGATCAAGCAATTAAGAGCGATTAGAATAGTTTTCAGATTGTTATGACTTATTCATGGGTTAACAGGTTTTAAGCCACTGGACAGACTGTACACACTTACTATAACCATAGCATGCAAACCTTACACTCTAGACTGAGTAAAACAGGTCTCAGGTAGGTTTACAAATATGCGACGGGTTCAGTCGTCGCCTATTACAAAGGCTTAAATGGTTAAAACAGATGTACACTCGATCTTATAAATTGCGATGGGGTTGCCTGTCACGTTTAAATCGCGACGGGTTAGTCAGACACGTTCAAGACAATTGATGTTCAGAATTGATTACTGAACAGAAACACAATGGGTGTGGCCGACACATTCATGCAGCATTCTATAAATACAAAATAAACGTAGAAATCACGGGCAGGAAAAATAGACTAAATCGCGACAAATTGCATCGTCGCGGTTCACATATGACTAAAAACCGAAATAGCATGTAAAACGAAGTATATGGGGGTTAGGGTCAACCTATAAGTCATGTTTGGTCAACTGGAGATCATCAAAAACATGTCAAATTCGCGACAGACATAGTCGTCGCAATTTAAGTCACTGAATCTGTAACGCCCCAAAACTTTTATTTACTAGAAAAATGTGAATAACTTGATTGTTAAACATAATTATTTTCATGAGTTGTAATTAACTTTAATTTAAGATTAATTGGTGATAATACATGTTATTCCAGTGTCGTACTCAGAGGTGTGCGCTTCGACAAGGTGACACTGGAATTTGGTAACGAAATTAAAATCCGAGAACACCATAATTTTCATAAAAATGTGTTGATATCAAAAATGTAAATATCTGAAATTGTTGACGTGTGGATTTCGAGATTAAGTCAACACAACTATTTTTCGGGCAATTTTTGCTGGGTGAAAAATAAATTCTAAAAATTAAACTAAAATCATCATAATTTGTAAAACCTTTTAATTAGCTTATGGTTGAAGTTTCAACTTGAATGGACACCATTTGAGTATAAAAATATAGGAATGTTTGGGCCAGCTGAATTTGGCTTAATTACGGTAACCATTTTCTGGAATAATTCTTGCTTACGTAAGGTGAGGTGGGCTACGTAAGGCTTATTTCACCTAGGATAAGATGCCTACACATGTTACCATACGTGTAAGTGGGGGATCATGCATGGTTAACGTGGCCATGGGTGGGTAAGAGGAGTCTTACGGCTCCACATGTTAGGCTATGCGCCAACAAGCATGGGAACCTGGGAGGTTATAAAAACCACCCTTGAACCCATCGTGTGGATCTTTTCCACCTTATGCCCAGTCTCCTTGCTGTTGGTGTTGTTGCTATAACTCCTGCCATTGTAACTCTTGTGGTTGCTACTGCTACTCCTGCTCCTGCTTCTGCTGCAGTTCTTGCCGTTGTTGCTGCTATTGCAACTGCTGCTACAACTATTGCCATTGTTGTTGTTGCTGCTACCACTACAATCATTGCATCCTTTTACCTGGCATAGAGGAGGATTTGCATTCCTCTTGGACTAAGTAGGTTCCTCCCTGCGATTCTTCTCCACTTTCATAACCTCATGCTTGTAGTTGTTGCCCATAGGGGGGGTGAATGGATTGCTAAAAATTCATTTTAGAATAATACCTGTAAATAAAACACTTGATAGAAAACACTAAGTTCAGCAGTTAGAGTTAGTGTGGAATAAAGACAAACAAGCAAGCACACATAGACAATAAGAAAATTTTATCCTAGTTCAGATCTCCTATCCCAAGGAGTCCTACATCTAGTCCCCAAGCAACAACTTGGGATTTCACTAAACAAGGGTACTGTCCCCCTTAAAGACTCTTACACATCCAGAAATAGTTGGCCTTCTCTTCTCTACCCGAAGAGGTACAACCAACACCTGATGCAACAGATCTTCCTTCGCACCAAAGAGAAACAACCACCTGTTCAACAACAGGTCTTCTCTTCACAACCGAAGAGGAGCACTCAAGAACAATGAGTAGATAATGAATGGCCCTTAGACCAAGCTTATAGGATTGCTTGATCTGAGGCGAGGTCTGAGAGACAAAGATTTGCAGTGGTGGATTCTCTCAGATCTTACACAAGCTCTCAAAAGACTAAGCAGATGGTTGTGGAGAGCTCAAGAGCTGAAGACTGATTTCCTGAATGAACAAGCTCTTCTACCAGGTGCTCCAAAGGATAACCAGTTGTATTTGTATGGAGTCGTCGGTCTTCCATATATCTTCTCTTGAGAATATAGTCGTTGAAGTATCTGTTGTCTCTATGTCTGAGGCAAGCAAGTTGAGTATGGTTCAACGTGGGTACCAAGAATACCTGTAGCCATTAAATGCCCAGAGAGACACGCACACAGAGAAGGATCATCTAGATATCTTTTGCTTCTTGTTTGTCCAACGTTGTAGGGTGTGATTCTGGCAGAAATCTGTGCACAATAAATATTGAAACATAGACAGCTGAACTATCTCTAAGCTATCAGTCAACGTTAGATGGCATGTAATAAGAAAATATGCCAAAGAGGAAATGTCATTTTGTCACCCTGTAAAGCTTTTGCTTAAAGAACACAGGAGTAGAAAGCACAAAGATATGTTTCGTGCAGAGATGTGTACTAACACAATAAATGCACAAGAGCACGAGATATAGTGTTATACACGGGAAGACTTGAACTCCACAGAGATTCAAAAAGAATACATTTGAATATCATGAAGAATAATTATTTTCAAGATCATCTGAGAAGATAATGAAGGTATATGAAACTTTATTTAAATCATAATCGTTGTAAAGAGAGTTGATATATTCATGAAATCATTGTCATAAACATATAAATGAAATCTATGTAGAAATAGAGTCGATGTGACCATAATCCATGTACAAATATAGTGAAATTGATGTTCTGTACACAATCGTTATATGAATGAAATTGATGTACAGACGAAATCGTTGTTTAAACGAAATCGTTGTTTCATAGGAAGTCGTTGTAGAGATGAAATCGTTGTTCTACAGAAGTCGATGTATCGACCGAATCATTGTAGCAACAACCAAGTCGTTGTTTAAGTGAAACAAAATCATTGTAGCGACCAAATTGTTCTTTAAGTGAAACAGAATCGTTGTAGCGACCAAATCGTTGTTTAAGTGAAATCGATAATGAAATCGTTGTTTCAATGTTGAAATTGTTGTTTAGGTGAAATTGTTGTTTCAATGATGAAATCGTTGTTTCAATGATGAAATCGTTGTTTAAGTGAAATCGATAATGAAATCGTTGTTTTACCGAAATCGATGTTCAAGTGAAATGAAATCGATGTAACAATGAAATCGATGTTCAAGTGATATGAAATCGATGTATCAAAGAAATCGTTGTTTAAGTGATATGAAATTGATGTATCATCGAAATCATTGTTTAAGTTATATGAAATCGTTGTGCGATGGAAATCGTTATTTTACTTATGAAATCGTTGTGCGATGAAAATCATTGTTTTACTTATGAAATCGTTGTGCGATGGAAATCGTTGTTTTACTTATGAAGTCGTTGTGCGATGGAAATCGTTGTTTTACTTATGAAATCGTTGTACGATGGAAATCGTTGTTTTACTTATAAAATCATTGTGCGATGAAAATCGTTGTTTCACTTATGAAATCGTTGTTTTATTAAAAGAGTTGATGTATACTTAGACAGAATTCATGCTTTGAACATCAAATAATAGTGAGTGTGGATAACTTACTGATTTTAATTTACTTGATGCCTATTAATAAACTTTAGAGAAAGATGTTAGATAATGTTTTCAATGGTTTTGTTAATCACCAAAAATACATATAATAAAAGATAATTTATTTATGAAGATGGACTGATCATCAATCTCCCCCTTTTTGGTGATGAAAAAAACATAAAGATATGCAAGTGTAAAGGTGTTGAAATGAATTTGCTGGAAAAATTCTAAAGTATGTATTTCAGAATATTTTCTCCCCATTTTTGTCACTAAGCAAAAATAAATATAAGGAGCCAAAGAAAGATAGAAGATAAGAGACTAAGATAAATGGGAGTCAAATCAACATATTCAATTACTTAATGGGGGTCAGAAATATAGAAGGCAGGAGATAGAAGAGAGGCATGGCGAGAAATGATTGGCCAAGTCTGGAGTTCCTGCTCTTCAAAGAAATTCTTAAAATCACCCCAACTGATGTTGTAAGAGGGCCCCATATCTGGAAGGAGTCTCTGGATGTGGAGCTGCCGCTGAGCTTCAATGAAGTTGGCATACTCATCTTTTCCAAGAGATGTCTGAAAGAAGCTAGTGGTTCCAAAACTAGCATGTTGAAGAAACATATCAATGGAAAGAGGGTAGAAAATTTTGTGCTGCAACAGTTTCTTCTTTAGGGGTACATAGATTTTGTACCGCTCAACCCAAATGGCAAAAGGGTCCTAAACCAAATTAATGGAGTTGAGATCCAAGAATTCTTCAGCAAATAGAGAGGGTTGGTTGGATCGGGCCAAGGAGAGGTTTAGATTGTCCAACTACTGAGCAGCTAGGTGATAGTGCTTCTCCCAGTCAGAGGGGAAGTGTCTTTCACACTCAGACAAGAGAGGAGCTAAGACATCGGACTTGATGGAACCCCTGTGATATTCTCTGAACAAAAATCGGTGGAAAGCAAGAGGAGCTCCTTGCTGAACAGTGATTCTGGCCATGACTCTAGCAAACCTTTCAAAGATTGTAGGACCCACAATAGAGTCCATGAGAAAGGAATGTAGCTTTGGGAGAAACACAATCTCTGGAAACTTAAGTGTAGCAAAATCCACTTGTAGACAAGTGTTGACTGGATTTTCGGTTCTGAGCTGAGCAATAGCTGCCCTGAATTGGCCAAGCTGAACTTCTGGAAGTTTATTGACAAAATGGTAATCATTGAATATCTTGAAGTGCCGGATTAACTTGATTTCCCTTTGGATGAAGGGTCCCCAAGTATTTCTATGGTGGAGTACAAACCATTTAGTCAATGTGAGAGGGTGGTCTAAGGGTGGGAACCGTTCAGATCTGGCAAGCACAAACTTCTTGTAGAGAGACTGATTACCCCGAGCCCACTGGTCTTCAGTCTTAGACTCAGCTAAGGAGAGGACTTTGGACTGATCAGCTTTGGATAAAGGAGATAGAGGAAGAATAATATGCAGATGATCTGTGAGATTGAGGTGAGGAAGGCCAAAAAGTACAGCAAAGGTGCATTTTTATAGGTATTCACAGTAAAGAGATCTCCTTCTATTTACAACAGAAAGAGAGAACCAAATAGGAGGGAATCGAGGTTCAAAGGAGAGAGCAAGCTCCTTAAAAACTTTTCTCTTTTTTGAGGCAGGACTAGGAGAACCTGTCCTGTGAACATGAGAGGAGACAGACAGGACTGAGTGAAGAATTGCTTCTTCAAACTCATCTTTAATGTCCCGAATGACATGGCCTTGAACGCAAGCACCCTCCAGAATAATGGTGATGAAGGATGGTGGAATGGGTGGATGAAGAGAGGTGAGTGAAGTAGGAGGAGATGGTGCAGATGGTCTAGTAGAAGAGGGACCAGTAGAGGAGGGACCAGCAGAAGATGATGCTGGAGGTTCCTCAAATGTGGGAGGAGGAATGGCAGTAGAAGAAATAGGTGAAGAAGAGGAGGTAGCAGGAAAAGGTGTAGGAGAAGAGATATGTTTGGAAGTGGTTTATTGGAAGGTTCAGTGCAGGTGGGGCAGTGAAGGATGTAGGTGGAGTGGAAGGAGCTGGAGTCTGAAGGTTAGAAGGGACAGAAGGCTCTGGGGACACAACAGCAACCTCTACAGAAGCTTGAGATCCGGTTGGCTCTGCCACTGACTCCACTGGCCCTGATGGCCAAATACCAACATCTTCAACTTCAATTGACCATGATGGCCCTGACTCTGCAACTGATGGCCCTGGTGGCCAGACTTCCTCTTTAGAAGGCCCTGATGGCCTGACTTCCTCTTCACAAGGCCCTGGTGGCCTGACTACTTCTTCTGGTACAGATTGAGTGGGAGCAGGAGGGGCAAGAACAGACAATTGCACCCTCACAAATTTTGAAAGATCTGACACTAGTTGCTTCAAGCTACCCAACTCACTTCTCATCTCTTGGAGCTCAATTTTAACTGCTCCAATCTCCTTGGCTTCAGTGCTCTGACTAAGAAAAATGGATGTAACTTCGGATTGCAAAGAGCACAAAATCTCCACATGTGCATTCAATCTATTAATGATTGGCTTCAAGTGCACATGAATCTTCTTCTTCTTGGATCTGTGGTGTGCCTTCCTGGTGAGTAAAGGAATTCTGGAGGCAACACTCTTACCATTTCTACTGGAGCTAACAATAGGTTCAACATCCGCATCTGAGGTGTCTTCAACAACACCTTCTTGGAACTGGTCTGTAGGAGCACTAGTAGTAGGCTCCCCCTGAATCTCTGGCTCCCCCTGAGCTGGAGCATCTTCCATCTGAATGTCTTCATTGTGGCTTGGTGCCACAGCTTCCAGAAAGACTTCTTCTAAATTAACTTCCATAAAAACATCTACAGCAGGAACTCTAGGGATGTCTTCCATGTGAGTATCTTCCTGCTCCCCCTCAGTGTGAGCAACAGTCTCTAAAGATTCTTCAACATCTGGTGCAGGGACTGTAGAGGGGATCACAACTTCAGATGATTGCCCAACGGGCTCAATGTGCGCCGGTGCTATATCCTCAATCCTCCTTACAGGTGCAAGAGGTTCTTCAACTCTGACATATGCCTCTACCTCTTGGACTGGTGGTATTTCAGGAGCTTCACCAATGATGGCCTCTCCTTCTGTCACCAAAGTCTTTGTCCGAACATTCCCCACAAGAGAAAAACCACTCTTCTTTAAGTTTCTGGACCGAATAGGCTGGCCCATCTTCTCCATCACTTCTCCCTTCAGATCAATTTCATAGTGCATGAAAATTCTGGTAAGCAAATGAGCATATGGTAGTGATATTGCCAATTTATTCTTCTTATCCCAAATCATCTCTGCGGCAGACTTCATTCTCTCTATCATAACTTGAGCCAAGTTGATCTCTTGACTTTGGATGGCCCAGAACATCATATCAGAATCTCCCTTTGGGCAAGTTGAAAAAGTAGCACTCCTCGGCACCAAAATCTAATAGACTATAAAATGTAATATTCTATTAAAGGCATTGAACTGGTTGATGTCGATCTTCCCATCCTTTAGCTTGTACTCTGTTCCAATGATTCCTAGCCCCTTAGCATGAATATCTACTGAATCTACCATACTGTGTTCGATTGCAGAAACTCCAAATAATCTTTCCAAAAGATCATGAGTGATATGAATGGGTGTACCTTTGACTGTGGAGGAGAGAGACCCATCTACTTCTGATTTCAAGCAAGTATAGAAAGCTTTCCCAAGGTCTGGATAACTTGGTTCAGAAACAGTACACATCTTAGTCCACTTCAACCTCTGAATGGCTTCGACTACGTTGTGCATACCATACTTCTCTAGGTCTTCTATATCCACTGCCTTTCAAAACGCTCCTGTTGCTCCGTCGTGAGGAAGGCGACGTTGTAACCACCCACCCTGCCGGAACTCCCAAAAGCGGCCATGGAATCGAGCAAGGAAGGTTTCTAGAGGATTGTGGGAAAGAGAGGAACAAGAACCCTCAAGAAATTTGAGCGGGAACAGAGAGAATCTTCGAAACCTCACAGAGGGGATTCTGGAGTCGATGAGGGTTTCGCAAGCAAGCAAATCGAAGGAGATAAGAGAGAGAGGAAATCGATGAGGCAAGGATTTCGGACTTAACGGCAAGACATAAAGTAGCTTTTTGAAATGCCAAAGCAATAAAGGTGGATAGCGATAAAAGAGAAGAGGATAACGCAAACAATAAAGAATTGATCTGAAACACCATAGCAATTTATGACGCAAGCAATAACAAATTTACTTAAATCTAGCGGGAAGGATAAATATTATTCTAAAATATTATTATTTCAGTTACGTACAGACATATATGTTACAAATTACACATGCCTAATTCCCTTCTAAGAGACGTAAATCTCCCTTCAGGTAAGGCTTTTGTAAAGATATCTGCTAACTGATTTAAAGTATCTATAAAGGAAATATTTATATTACCACTAGCTACATGATCTCTAATAAAATGATATCTTACCTCTATATGTTTCGTCCTGGAGTGCTGAACTGGATTTTTCGAGAGATTTATCGCACTTGTGTTGTCGCACAGCAATGGGATGGTCTTGATGTGCAATCCATAGTCCTCAAGCTGTTGCTTTATCCATAAGAGTTGAGTGCAGCAGTTTACAGCAGCTACGTATTCAGCTTCAGCTGTTGATAGTGCTACTGAATTTTGCTTCTTTGAAGACCATGAAACCAAGCATCCTACAAGAAATTGACAACTACCACTGGTGCTTTTTCTATCTACTTTGCATCCAGCATAGTCAGCATCAGAATATCCAACTAAACTAGTTTCACATGATTTAAGATACCATAGTCCTAGGTCATGAGTTTTAGCTAAATATCTAATGATCCTTTTAACAGATATTAAATGAGATTCCTTAAGATCAGATTGATATCTTGCACACATGCATACACTAAATAAAATATCGGGTCTACTAGCTGTTAAATACAGCAATGATCCAATCATACCTCTATAAAGTTTTTGATCAACTTTCTTACCTTCTGGATCACTGTCTAACCTGGTAGATGTGCTCATAGGAGTGGACAGTGGTTTTGCATTTTCAAAGCCAAATTTCTTTAGAAGTTCCTTGGTATATTTTGCTTGACAAATATGAGTTCCATCATTGCCTTGCTTTATTTGTAATCCAAGGAAGTAGTTGAGTTCTCCCATCATGATCATCTCAAATTCTCCATGTATGAGCTTCTCAAAATACTTGCACAAAGATTCATCAGTTGATCCGAAAATAATATCATCTACATAAATTTGAACAAGTAATATATTTTTGGCATTTGTTTTAATGAAAAGTGTGATATCTACCTGACCTCTAATAAAACCATGATTTAGCAAGACTGCACTAAGTCTTTCATACCATGCTCTAGGTGCTTGTTTTAATCCATACAATACTTTATGTAATCTGAAAACATGATTTGGATAATCTAAATCATCAAAACCAGGAGGCTATTGCACATACACTTCCTCCTTTATATAACCATTTAAAAATACATATTTTACATCCAATTGAAAGAGTTTTAAATCCAATGCACATGCATAAGCAAGTAAAATTAGAATAGCCTCTAGTCTAGCCACTGGTGCATAGGTTTCATCGAAATCTATGCTGTCACATCCTAATAAAAGTCTATTTATCATAAAATGACAGAAATCGGGCACAAGAAATAGAACTAGTGTTTATTCATTCCATATTAACATTGCGGAAGCGTTTTTACATAACACTCCTCATTACAGTCTATATGAGGAGTAGAAAAGAGAAAACCTTTTTCTATTACATTCTATATTCACAATACCAAAGAAAAGTAAAATGGTTGGCCTCTGGTTGTCAAACGATCCACTCAGCACACACTTTCCCCTTAAGCATCACCCCCATCTTGGTCACTTGAAATGGTAGGAATATGTGAGCTAACTAGCCCAGTAGGAATCAACTCCTTAAATCGAAGGACTAAGATATTCAAACCAAGATAAAAGATCTGACTGATATCAATATTGAATGTCAAAGATGACTGAACAAGCATGTCAATGAGACGATAGACGTGAAACAGAAGTACTGAATTACAAATACAGGAACTCATGATAATGTTCATATTCTGATTCATATACACATTCACACATGAAAGATATCATGATGACTAATCAAGCTTGTATTGATGAAATGCCAAACATCCGTGGATCCTTTATCGTTCCGTACGACCTGTAAACGAATTCGGGTGCTCTTCCAAGGACTGGACCAGCCCTATTTGCATAGGCATATATATCGTATGAGTCCAGGGACCCAATAATTGTCATCACAAGTCATTCATAAACAATTTTGATACTCAAGTACTCAAACTCTCATGTAATCAAAGAATATGGATTAAGGTTACTGAACATAGGAAGATGTAACCAACTAGAATCTACTTGTACTTGGGGACTTCAAGGATAATCCAAAGTACGAAGGGGAAAACAATTGGATGACTTCTTTAGTGATATGTTGGTAAAAACCCAAGAGAATGAAAGTGGTAGCTTGCTAGGCTAATAGCATGATGTATCAACAAGATATTGAGCAAGGAAAGGTGCTGGAAAACTAGACAAGACAGTATATGTCGACAGCCAGGAGGTGGCTATCGACAGGTGCAGGTATCCAGAACCCAGTTTCTGGTACTTGAGCAGTACCTCTCGACAGGTCTGGTCTAGCTGTCGACAGGCCAGTCCATCTATCGACAGACAGATGTTATCTGTCGATAGTTACTATTATTTTCTGAAGATTTGGGTTCTGGAAGCTTGGGGTCTGTCGACAGGTGATCCCTATCTGTCGACAACCGCCAGGTTAACTTCCAGAAATGGTTTTGCAATCACTCTAAAGACCTTATCAATGGGACCTATGGATTCAAACATGAACTTTAACAACTAGAAAGACTTGTTCATAACTCTGAATACTACTTGATATGAAGGACAAAACTAAAACATGAGGAAGACACAATCTAAACATGGTTAACTAGAAACTTGGAACAACAAGGTACTGGGAGAACATCTCCTCCAAACAACGGTTACTTGCACTCAACAAGAAGACTTCTTCAAAAACACATGATGAACTCACAGTTCTAAAGGTATTTATGGAATCAAAACAAAGGTTTAAGGATTCAAACACCTAAACAGGAGGCTCTATAGCATGTTTAAAGGATAAGAATGAGAAAGGAGGAAAGGAATCCTACCTATTTTAAGAAGATGAAGACCTTCACTCCCCTTAACAAAGGAACCCACAACTAGCAGGAGGAAGAAACGTCCAGGTTGCAAATGTAAAT
Organism: Colocasia esculenta; assembly: GCA_014218235.1. Lineage (NCBI taxonomy): Eukaryota > Viridiplantae > Streptophyta > Magnoliopsida > Alismatales > Araceae > Colocasia > Colocasia esculenta. The sequence goes on from CM024759.1 coordinate 15,044,451, forward strand.
GCAACAGAAGTAGAAGCAATAGAAACAACGACAGCTCCAGCAGCAACTCACCAACTACAAGAGGCTGGCAAGCACAGCAACAACAGGAACAGCAAGAGTAGGAATGGCAAGAATAGGAGTGGGAAAAACTCCCACGGAGGTTTGAAGAATAGGTTTTATAACCCTCCAACTTACATGCATGCACGACACGTAGGCTGTACAGGTGTGAAGGTAAAGACCTCTTTAACCCACCCAAGGCCACGTTTAACATGCAAGTTTTCCCATGGTTACACCTATGGTGAAACGTGTACGTTGTTTAACCCATGGGTTATGGGCTTACATAACCCACACACGTAAGCAAGAAAAATCCCAGAAATGATTACCGTAAATAGATGATAATTCAGTTGGCCTATTTAACCTCATGTTTATGTGTCCAAATGGTGTCTATCCATGTTAAAATTTTAACCATAAGCTAATGAAAAGGTTTTACAAATTATGGTGATTTTAGTTTAATTTTTAGAATTTATTTTACACTCAGCAAAAATTGCCCGAAAAATAGTTGCGTCGGCTTAATCTCAAAATCCGCACGTCAACAATTCCGGATATTTACATTTCTGATACCAGCACATTTTTCTAGGAATTATGGTATTCTTGAATTTCATTTTTGTTACAGAATTCTGGTGTCACCCTGTCGAAGCGCGCACCTCTGAGTACGACACTTCAAATAACATTTATTGTCACCAATAAATCCTAAAATAAGATTAATTACATTTCATGATATCAATGATGTTTAATCATCGAATTATTCACATTTTTCTAGTAAATAAAATTTTTGAGGTGTTATATATGCCTTCCTCTTGGGAATAGCCTTGAGCAACCAGTCTAGCCTTGTTTCTAGTGATAACACCAGGTTCATCCAATTTGTTCCTGAACACCCATTTGGTGCCAATCACAGGATGATCTGATGGTCTCGGAACAAGGGACCAAACTTGATTTCTCCTCAACTGGTTAAGTTCATCTTGCATGGCTAAAATCCAAGATTCATCAGACAGTGCTTCATTGACTGTCTTCGGCTCAATTTGAGATACAAATGCTAGATAATCATAAGGAATAACATTACCTCTTGTTCTTACCCCAACTGATGGATCTCCAATGATGTTATCAATAGGGTGATCCTTTTTGTATCTCCATTCCTTTGGAAGATCATCATGAATAATTTCTTTCTGTTGTAGTTCTTCCAATGGTGGATCTTCACCATCTTTAATAGTTGTTTCCTTCAGTTTGTTGGAGAGATTTTCTGCATTTTCATCATCACTATCGACTTCCTTTCTCAAGGAAGGGTTAGACTCATCAAAAATAATATTTTTTTTGATAAAACGGTCCTCAGGGACTTACACCAGAAAAGTACCCCCTCCTCAAAGGTGACACTTTCCTAGCGAAGAACATGGGCCAGGAATTACAACTAAAGATTAGAAATACAACAAAAGTCTTAGACGAGAGCTGGTCAATAGAATCTAACATGCAAAAAACCAGTTTTGTCTAAAACTAAAGGCCCTTTACAAATTTGAGGGATACTGCGAGCCTCCCAGAACACACTATTTTCCTGAGATTGACAGCCATGATTCGCTAGTGAGTCTGCCAACTGATTTGATTCCCAGTAAGCATGGCGAATCTCATAAGAATTCTTACTTATCCTTGTCCTTGCTTCTTTCCACTAGCAATAGGTATTCCAGGAGGTACAATAACCAGACTTTAAAGAGTTGACCAGCATAGAGGAGTCAGAATATATTACAGATAAACGCAGCCCAAGGAAGTTTGCCAATCGAAGGCCATCTGAAAGAGCCCTGGTTTCAGCAATTATATTGTTGCCCATCCCATAGTAATGTGCAAAAGCCACCCGGAGAGAACCATGGCTATCTCGAATACACCCACCCCCTCCACACAGACCTGGGTTTCCTTTACTGGCCCCATCGACATTCAAACAGAAGTCTATAATTGGAGGGATCCATCTGATGAACCTAAGCTGTTTAGATGAACATTTTGGAGTGAAACCGAAGTCCTGAAGGATCTTCATCTCGTGGGTCGAAGGAGCCCACTTGAACTGCATATTAGCAAGGGATTGGCATATCTTAAATCTGATATTTTCAATGATAACCCCTACCAAAATCCTCTTAGCTTCAAATCTAGCAAAGCATCTCCCCTTCCATATTTCCCACAGGAGAAGAATGAGGCAATGAATAATGACAAAACCAACAGGAGAAGAAATATTACAGTGCATGAGAAAGCTCCAAACTCTGGCTGTTATTTGACTATGGAGATGGATCCTGGGATTTATAAGGGGGAGGAACCAATTCCACAGGGTAGCTGCCAGGTCACCGAGGATAAACATGTGATTATAGTCTTCATTTTTAGGATCTCTGCAACAAGAACAACGTGAAGCTAAGTGAATGCCACTTTCAGATACCCTTTGATCCCCAGGAACTGACCTGTTCAAGATTTTCCAGCAAAACAATGAGGCACTCCGGTAATATGAATTGTGCCAAATTTTTTTAAGAGCAGGCCGCTTAACACCCACTGATCTTACTAGGTTGTATGCTGACTTGGAAGAGAATATGCCATCCTAAGAAGCCCCCCAAACACATTTGTCTTCCTCCTGGTTTAAAGGCACCCCCTGAAGGATCGTCCCTAGTAGAAGGGATCTAAGGGATGTTGGGGATTAAGGATGGCCTCCTATAAAGATAACCTTCCTCCCTCAAAAGTATCAACAAGTAACTCAGACAGGGGTCTTTCACCAAGCCAGATATCAGATAAAATGTCAATTATATCACCTTTTCCATGTATCCATCTAGTATGGTTCTGGACGATGGTATGAGCAACTGCATAAATTTTAGAGGGTATGCCCAGAATATTGGAGTGACTGCCGGATAGGAACAGACTTCTGGAATAAGATGACCAGAAAGAGGAGCCATGGTGTATATTCCAGATGGACTTAACTGCCAAAGCAACTTGCATTTGCTTGAGACTGCGTACCCCCAGACCACCCTCAGCAACAGGGCGTTGGATAGTAGACCATGCCACCCATTGACATCTTTTATTAAAAATAACATGAATAGTTTGTTCAATTAATAAGTTTGTTCAATTAATAAACTTCTTTTATTAAAAACTCTATAGCCTTTAGGTTTAGAAGTGTACCCCATAAAGATTCCTTCATCCAATTTAGAATCCAACTTTCCTAAATCTCTCTTACCATTGTTGTGAATGAAGCATGGACATCCAAATGTTCTGAGATGGCTGATCTTGGGCTTTCTTTCCTTGTACAGCTCATATGCAGTCTTCTTCAGGATTGGCCTGATCATGACTCTATTTATAATATAGCATGTTGTATTTATAGCTTCTGCCCAGAAATATCTTGGAAGGTTATATTCAGATAGCATGGTCCTAGTCATATCCAACAATGTTCTATTCTTCCTCTCAGCTACTCCATTTTGCTGTGGTGTTCTAGGTGCTGAGAAATTGTGTTCTATACCTTGATCATCACAAAATTCTGCAAATCTGTCATTTTGGAATTCTCCTCCATGATCTGAACGGATACTGATGATGTTGAACTTCTTATCCTTTTGAACTACTTTACTGAACTTCACAAAGCTTTCAAATGTGTCATCTTTCTGCTCAAGAAAAGACACCCATGTAAATCTTCAATAATCATCAACTATGACAAATATGAAATTCTTTCCTCCCAAACTAGTTGTTCTCATTGGTCCAAACAAGTCCATATGCAGCAGTTCTAGAGGTTTGGAGGTAGTTACTACTGTCTTGGATTTGAATGAGGATCTTGCATGTTTTCCTTTCGCACATGGTTCGCACACGTTGTCCAGTTTTGAATGAATCTTTGGCAAACCTTCCACTAGATCATGCTTGATGAGTTTTCTCATGCCATCCAAGCTGCAGTGGCCTAACCTTTTGTGCCATAGTTTAGCGTTTTGCTCTTTACTTACTGCTAGACAGATATCTTGATCTTTCAATTCTTCTAGGTGCAGTACATACAGATTCTTTTCTCTACTAGCTTCGAAGATAATTGCCTCATTCTTGATGATCAAACACTTAAATTCTTGGAACTTGATCTGATGTCCTTTGTCGCACAGTTGGTTGATGCTAATTAAGTTGTACTTAAGTCCCTTGACGCATAGTACATCTTCTATCAAAGTTCTATCTTGGTTTCCAATGGATCTGCAACCAATCACTGATCCTTTTCCATTATCTCCATAGGTTACTGTACCTTCTTCATATTTGATGTGCGAGAACAGCCTTTTGTTGCTAGTCATATGCCTTGAGCACCCACTGTCCAGGTACCACTTTGATCCTCTAAGGATTCCCTGTAATAAATCACTGAGATTTAGGTACCCAAGTTTCTTTGGGTCCTGGTTTGTTAGTTTCCTCACTGTTTCTTTTCGAAATCCACTTTAAGTGTTTAGTTGTACATGTTATTTTAGTGTGACCTAATTTATTGCAGTGACTGCAGCATGAGATATTATCTACTGTTTTAATTGGCCTGTAATTAATGTTAGGTTTATAATTAGTATTTTGTTCAGCTACAAATTTTGGCATTGGATAAATTTTAGGATGAATGATTGTTTCTTCATTATCAGGTGGAGTGTATCCTAAACCAATTTTTTTCTTTCCTGATCTTCTTGCCCCTTTTAATATTAAAGAAGATTTTCCATTTGTGAATTTTTCAATTGTAGCAGTTATATATTCATTGTCTTTTGTTAGTGTATTTATTTCATTTTTAAGTTTACTTGTAGTTTCCTAATTTTCTAGATTTGTTATCTTTTCATTTTTATCCTTTAAATCTTCGCATACCAGTTCATTTCTCCTTTTTAAATCAGAAATTTGTTTTTCTAGTTGCTCAGTTTTAGATTTTAAATCTGAGTTGATTATTTCCAAGCATGCATAATTTTTCTTGGTTGTTTTTAACAACTTACAGACATCTTTATACTTATTGTATAGTTCGTTAAATGTATCTTCTAAACTATCTGAATCAGATTCATTGCAAGAAGTGAAAGATTAGTCAAAGATTACCTTATCATCAATATTTGTCATGAAGGCCAGATTGGCCTTTTCTTCTTCTTCATCGTTGGAGCTTGACTCACTGTCTGAGTCACTCTCATTGTTCCATGCAGCAACCATGGCTTTCTTCTCATACTTCTTGAATTTCTTCACACTGTCCTTCTTCTTGTATTATGTCTTCTTTAGTTTCGGACACTCAACCTTGATGTGTCCAGACTTCTTGCACTCGTAGCATATAGGTTCTGATTACTTGACTTCTTTTCCTTTAGATCTTTTGAAATCTCCGCCTTTCTTAAAATGCCTTCTTCCTGACTGGTATTTTTTCTTGGCCAGAATGTGCTGCAGTCTTCTGGAGAGAAGAGCTTCTTCATCTTCGTTGCCTTCATCACTCCTTTCACTTTTTGACTTGCCCTCAGAACTACCTTCTGTGGCCTTTAGAGCATTGCTATGCTTCTTCCTGCTAGAGGATTCTCCAAGCCTTTCCATATTTATCTCGTGAGCCATCAAGGATCCGATAAGTTTCTCAAGTGACATTCTCCTGAGATCATTGGCTTCTTCTATGGCTATTACTTTTGGAGTCCATGAGGTTGGTAGATTTCTTAATATTTTTCTTACCATATCTCTAATTTCATAGGTTTTTCCAAGCCCAACCAAACCATTGGTGACATCTGTAAATCTACTATACATTTTGGTGATGGACTCTCCTGACTGCATTTGAAATCTTTCATACTGAGCTACCAGGATGTCTATCCTTATTTCCTTTACTTTGTCAATTCCTTCATATGTGATTCTGAGCTTTTCCCACATTTCCATAGCTGACTTGCATGCTGAAATCCTGTTGAATTCTTTCTTTCTCAGCGCACAGCACAGTGTACTTTTTAGCTTTGTTGTTTAGGGATATTTTCTTCGTCATCATCTGTCCAATTTTCTCTATTGTTGAGTACCACTAGGTCTCCTTCTTCGATAATCGACCAAAGCTGGAAATCGAGGCCTTGAAGGATGAACTTCATCCAAGTCTTCCAGTAGTTATAGTCTTCACCGTCGAATAGTGGAGGTCTGTTGACGGATTGACCCTCTGCAGATCCTTGAGCTGCCATTTATCTTTGCTCTTCAGATCGTGAGATCTTCTTGCTCGAAGAGACAAGGCTCTGATTCCACTTGTTGCCCAGATAGAAAGCCCAGAGGGGGGGTGAATGGATTGCTAAAAAATCTTTTTAGAATAATACCTATAAATAAAATGCTTGACAGAAAACACTAGGTTCGATAGTTAGAGTTAGTGTGGAATAAAGACAAACAAGCAAGCACACATAGATAATAGGAAATTTTTATCCTGGTTCAGATCTCCTATCCCAAGGAGTCCTACATCCAGTCCCCAAGCAACAACTTGGGATTTCACTAAACAATGGTACAGTCCCCCTTAAAAACTCTTACACATCTAGCAACAGCTGACCTTCTCTTCTCTACCCAAAGAGGTACAACCAACACCTGATGCAACAGGTCTTCCTTCTCACCAAAGGGAAACAACCACCTGTTCAACAACAGGTCTTCTCTTCACAACCGAAGAGGAGCACTCAAGAACAATGAGTAGAGAATGAATGGCCCCTAGACCAAGCTTACAGGATTGCTTGATCTGAGGCGAGGTCTGAGAGACAAAGATTTGCAGTGGTGGATTCTCTCAGATCTTACACAAGCTCTCAAAAGACTAAGCAGATGGATGTGGAGAGCTCAAGAGCTGAAGATTGAATGCCTGAATGAACAAGCTCTTCTACCAGGTGCTCCAAAGGATAATCAGTTGTATTTGTATGGAGTCGTCGGTCTTCTATATATCTTCTCTTGATAATATAGCCGTTGAAGTATCTGTTGTCTCTATGTCTGAGGCATGCAAGTTGAGTATGGTCCAATGTGGGTACCAAGAATACCTACAGACATTAAATGCCTAGAGAGACACACACACAGAGAAGGATCATCCAGATATCTTTTGCTTCTTGTTTGTCCAACGTTGTAGGGTGTGCTTCTGGAAGAAATCTGCACACAATAAATACTGAAACATAGACAGCTCAACTGTCTCTAAGCTGTCAGTCAACGTTAGATGGCATGAAATAAGAAAATACGCCAAAGAGAAAATGCCATTCTGTCACCCTGTAAAGCTTTTGCTTAAAGAACACAGGAGTAGAAAGCACAAAGATATGTTTCATGCAGAGATGTGCACTAACACAATAAATGCACAAGATCACAAGATACAGTGTTATACATGGGAAGACTTGAACTCCACATAGATTAAAAAAGAATACATTTGAATATCATGAAGAATAATTATTTTCAAGATTATCTGAGAAGATAATGAAGGTATATGAAACTTTATTTAAATCATAATCATTGTGAAGAGAGTTGATATATTCATGAAATCGTTGTCATAAACATATAAATGAAATCTATGTTGAAATAGAGTCGATGTGACCATAATCCATGTACAAATATAGTGAAATCGATGTTCTGTACACAATCGTTATATGAATGAAATTGATGTACAGACGAAATCGTTGTTTAAATGAAATCGTTTTTTCATAGGAAGTCGTTGTAGAGATGAAATCGTTGTTCTACAGAAGTCAATGTATCAACCGAATCATTGTAGCAACAACCAAGTCATTGTTTAAGTGAAACAGAATCGTTGTAGTGACCAAATCGTTGTGGCGACCAAATCGTTCTTTAAGGGAAACAGAATCCTTGTAGCGACCAAATCGTTCTTTAAGTGAAATCGATAATGAAATCGTTATTTCAATGATGAAATCGTTGTTTAGGTGAAATCGTTGTTTCAATGATGAAATCGTTGTTTAAGTGAAATCGATAATGAAATCGTTGTTTTACCAAAATTGATGTTCAAGTGAAATGAAATTGATGTAATAACGAAATCGATGTTCAAGTGATATGAAATCGATGTATCAACGAAATCGTTGTTTAAGTGATATGAAATCGTTGTGCGATGGGAATCGTTGTTTTACTTATGAAATCGTTGTGCAATGGAAATCGTTATTTTACTTATGAAATCGTTGTGCGATGGAAATCATTATTTTACTTATGAAATCGTTGTTTTATTAAAAGAGTCAATGTATACTTAGACAGAATTCATGCTTTGAACTTCAAATAACAGTGAGTGTGGATAACTTACTGATTTTAATTTACTTGATGCCTATTAGTAAACTTCAGAGAAAGATGTTAGATAATGTTTTCAATGGTTTTTTTAATCACCAAAAATACATATAATAAAAGATAATTTATCTATCAAGATGGACTGATCATAAGTAGTCTCTTCATTTGTATAACCATATTCCCTTTTTGTTCCATGTTCTGTAGGATTTCTTATTTCTTCTCATTCTTGTCTCTTATTCATGCTCAAGAGCTTCAAGTTTAGGTGTTAACCATGTTCATACTTGCCTCTGGATCTGAAAGCATCTGTAGGATTCTTTCCTTCTTTTCTCATTCTTGTCTTCCTCTCATGTTGAGAACTTCATGTTTAGATATTTACCATGTTCACACTTGACTCTGATTCTGGAAACACCCTTAAAAATACTTGTTTTATCCATTGTAAGCATGTTTTAGCTAGTAATCATATCATGACCAAGTTTACTGTTAGGGAACTCCCTACCCGATACAAGTGAATGTTGTTAGATGAATTGTACTTCCAATATTTGCTTTCCTAAATTTCTGGCCACCCATGTGTAAGTTTGTGTTTCACATGTTCTATTATTATCCTTCATGTAAAGTAGTGTTTAGAAGTGTAAACCAGATCCATTAACTGTTGTCAACCATGTTTGGAATTGTAGGAACACTAAGAAGAGTCTTTTGAGATGTTGTAATACTATTTCTAGAAGTTCAACCCACAACTATCGACAGATAGAACCCATCTGTCAACAGGTATCATGCTTCCATAACCCAGATAAAGCAGTTCCACCAGTAGCTGTCGACAGATAGCCTTCATCTGTCGACAGATAGCTTCCACCTGTCGACAACCGACCTTGGCCTGTCGACAAGCAGTGTTCAAACCCCGAGAATTGGTTATGGGAGGACACTGTCGACATCTGTCAGAGGTGTTTAACCTGGTCTGTTTCATGTCCAACCAAAGGTGCAGCAGGAACCCTGTAAAATTGAAACTCATACCTTATTTACATTCCATATCATTTAAGTAAATGTTATACATTTACTTAAGATATTACATGTAAATAAAGAAGTACCCCCATTTGAATCCAATAAAAATACCAGAAAAATTATATCTCTTACCAATAAAAAGTCAACTCTCCCACCGAAGAAGAAAAACGTGATTTTAGCGATTCCATCAAAATAGCATTTTTCTAATCTCTCACAAATTGGTCTACCTGAAAGTCTCATAATTCAAATAAACCTTGTAGAATCCAAGTTCTGGTGAAACCACCAGTTTATGTTGACAAATAGAACCACTTCTTCCCCAATCAAAGTTGACACACTCTTGTATTGTCCAAACAAGTTGACTTTCCCATTTTCTTGGATTCTAAACTATTATACCACTGAGATGAATCATTTAATCATCATCTACATCCATCTTTGGATTATTCTTGGACATCCTAAACTATTTTGATTCTTGTACCTTCTGGATATCTTTGAGCATTAGCTTCTAGAACCCTGCTTCCTTTGATATAGTTGTACTCCTGATGAGTGCCCAAGTACCATGTATGTATATCAGAATTGGAAATGGGATGACAGACTTTTGGGTCTTCGGACTCTCTCTTGATTTAATGCCAGTGCAAATGGGGCAGATCCAGTCCCGGGAGGAGCATCCGAATACGTTTAATCTGCGCAGAGCGGTATGGATCTCCAGGGTGTATGGCATGACACCACTACAAGCTAGATTGGTCGACATTTCCATGAATTATGTTGAAACATGTTCGTTTATTGCTTGCTTGAGGAGTGGATAGGGCATCTCTACACATACACTTTCTTTATTTCCTTCTAAATTATTGATTATATATACACTCGTGCTTTGCTATTTTATTGATGGACACCTTATGTCAGTTCAATGGCATATTACTTTCTGCTTATTACTGTTTGATAATCATGGTTCACTTCTTCTATGATCTGATTTGTATCATTTTTCCATTACTTGTACTCAGTCCTTATTACCTTCTTGTACCCCAATTATCCTTGATTCATGTAAAACTTTACATTCCTTGATTTTGGAGGATAAATCCTACTGGGCAAGAGTGCTCATACCTACTTTTTCTCAGGTAATCTACAGTTCTAGAAGGCGGGACATCAGGATTTGTGTGCTGAGAGATCAACCTTTGCGGCATCTACCTTTGAGTTGTAAATTGAGAATCATGTAATACCTGTAGAATGACAGTTAATTATTTTTGTTTCGTGAAGCCCGGAGCAATTTTCTGCTTAATTAGTTCAAAATTTACTCTTGATTTTCTTATTCGTTCATGTTCTAGCATTTATAGATATATTAAATGTCGAGACATGACAGAATCGCGACCACTGGATTGGTGGCAATTCAAACAGGCCGACAGCTCGCAGACTAGGTTGCGCGATCTCGTGTTTTGGCTCGAAACTCAAGGTTCTAGGGGTTTTTAGACAAAATGCTCAACATAAAACTTGTTGGAAACTTGGAGAGGAAGAACCATATTTCTTTGGTTTCACCTAATTTGACCTAGGAATGCATGAATCATGAGATAAACAAGAAAAGCCCTAAAACTACGCGACGATGGCAAAACGCTTAATACTCTTAACATAGGCCATGACAATTGAGCAAAATAGGGGCAAATGAAAGTAGACTTGAAGAGATTTATGATGGTATATGCCATGTTAAGTGTGAGCCCAAGATCACCTACCTTTGGTCGAGTCTAAGAAGGGTCTTCTGCAGATCAATGCAGAACGCAGGTGGGGAAGAAGAGCTCTGGTTGGGGGCGATTTCCTCCTCCTCTGGTGCTCATGATCTACTCCACACGACCCCAAAAAGTTGGTAACTCGCCCCCAAGGGGTTCTTGACGAGTATATAAAGATCTAGGGTTGTTTAGGGGTCTTAATGCAACAAGGAAAGTGGTTGCAGTTTTGGGTTTCACCCTACCAAGTTTTGATGATTCCCAACCCGAATAGAGTGGAATGACTATTAGGAAACCCCCTAGTATGGTTAGACATGAATTTGGGTTGCTAAGTATGGCTAATTGCCTTTAGATTTGCTCTAATTGCCTCTTCATATTTTCTGCTCAATTAGGGTTACGAATTTTTGTAGTATTTTCTTTCTTGATTTTATTCTTGGGCCAAAAGTTGTCCTTTGGCCCAAATATGATAATGGGTTATCATTACAGGTTGTTTAAAGTCATCCCATCATTTTTAATTTAGTTTATGATCACCTTTTATACACATGATAAGGGACTTCTGAATTGTTTCGTAATTCCGATAATTAGTCACAACACGACTTATACTTGGCCAATCAGATTTTTTGTTGCACGAATTTCTTCATAGATCATTTGGGTATATTATTTAGAGTTGAACTATGATTTTTATGAAATTTTCCAATATGTTCTTGTACATACGATAATGGTATGTATGTTTTTACTATTTCGATAATATTGAAATTATCATTTCCCATTTATTTCTAATTTTTCAATTATCGATTTTTCGGGGTGCCACACCCTCCCATGCTTAAGAGAATTTGGTCTCCAAATTCATAGATAGGATATACCAGATGAGAAAAATTGTTACTTATACTTACTTGTGAATAGTTCTAGAAACCTTTTGCACATAGCTTCTTCTGTTTCTCATGTATCGTCTTTCTCCAAGCATTGATTCCATCTAACCCTCACTAAGGGGATAACCTTATTCCTCAGTTGGCGCAGTTCACGGTCTATGATCTCAATTGGTCTTTCCTTGTAAGTCCTATCTTTGTTAAACTCTAGAAGTTCATATTCTATGATGTGATAAGGATCGTGTACATACTTCTTCAGCATGGAAATGTGGAATACATTGTGTACTCCATCTAGTTGTGGTGATAATGCCAGACGGTATGCAACTTCACCTGCTCTTTCAAGGATTTCGAAAGGCCCGATAAATCTTGGCGACAGCTTGCCTTTGATTCCAAACCTCCTAAATCCATGGCCTGGAGACACTTTAAGAAACACATGGTCGGCAACTTGAAATTCCATATCCCTTCTTCTAGTGTCTGCATATGATTTCTGCCTCTGCTGCGCCACTGCCATCCTTTCTCTAATAAGTTTTACCTTTTCAGTAGTTTCCCTTACCATCTCTGGTCCTAACAATTGTCTTTCGCCGATCTCATACCAACAGATTGGAGATCGACAGCTCATGCCATAAAGTGCTTCAAATGGTGTCATTTGAATACTGGCCTGATAGCTATTGTTGTAGGCGAATTCTACAAGAGGTAAATGTTCATGCCAACTACCTCCAAAGTCCATAACACAGGCTTTGAGCATATCTTCAATTATCTGATTTGTTCTCTCTGTCTGACCATCAGTTTGTGGATGGAAAGCCGTACTGAAATTCAGTTTAGATCCCAAGGAATAGTGTAGTTCTTTCCAAAAATGGGATGTAAACCTTGGGTTTCTATCGGACACAATAGACACATGTACTCCATGTAGCCTAACAATTTCCTTCACATACAAAGCGGCCAGAACATCAACTGTCCACTTGTTCTTAACTGGCAAGAAGTGCGCGGACTTGGTTAAGCGGTCGACAATCACCCACATACCGTTGAATCCACTTCTAGATTTAGGTAATCCAAAGTTGAAGTCCATCCCTACACCTTCCCATTTCCATGTTGGGATTTCTAGGGGTTTAAGTTTACCTGCAGGTCACAAGTGTTCTGCTTTGATTTTATCGCAGGTTAAGCATCTGGCGACATATTCTGCCACCTCCCTCTTCATGTTTGGCCACCAAAAACTTCTTTTCAAGTCTTGGTACATTTTAGTAGTTCCAAGATGAATAGTATACCTAGTCTTATGTGCTTCATCCATGATTGTTTTCTTCGTCTCCGCATGGTCAGGTACACAGACTCGACTATGGAACAATAATCTTGTGTCTTCTGCTAAGACGAAGTCTGGCCTCTGGTCCAGATTAACCTTTATTTCTATGAGCATGGGATCATTGTCTTGGAGTGCTATGATGTCTTCAAGTAGAGTGGGTTGTGCTCTAACACTAGCAATCAAACACCCCTTTCTTTTGGTGTCCGCATCAATATTCAACTAGGCAAAGTCTTCTAATAATCTCCATTCTCCCACCATGAGACTTGATAAGGTAGCCATTAGCTTCTTACTAAGAGCATCTGCCATGGCATTTGCTTTTCCTAGATGATATTGGATAGTGAAATCGAAGTTTTTGAGATGCTTCAACCACCTCTGTTGTCTCATGTTCAACTCCTGCTGAGAAAACAGATATTGCAAGCTTTTATGGTCAGAAAATACAATGAACTTTTCACTATATAGGTAATGACGTCATATCTTCAAGGCAAAGACTACTACAGCTAGCTCCAGATTGTGCACAAGGTAGTTGTCTTCATGCTTCTTCAGTTGTCTAGAGGCATAGCATATCACCTTCCCGTTTTGTATCAGTATACAGCCTTGGTCGTTCTCGGATGCATCTGTATATACTTCGAAGCTTCCTCCCATTACAGGTGGTGTCAGTACAGGTGCTGAAGTTAGGTGCTCCTTTAATGCCATGAAACTGTCTTCACACTCAGCAGTCTATGTGAACGGATTCTCCTTCCTGGTAAGTTTGGTCAATGGTATAGCTATCTTTGAAAAGTCTTTAATAAAGTGACGATAGTAACCAGCTAGATCCAGAAAGCTTCTAATCTCCGACACAGTTGTCAGCCTCGCCTAGTTCTTCACAGCTTCCACTTTAGATGGATCTACATAGATTCCTTCCTTGGATATGATGTGGCCAAGGAAAGATACTTCCTCCATCTAGAATTCACATTTGCTAAGTTTTGCATATAATTGATTATCTCTAAGAACTTGTAGAGCCACCTTCAAGTGTTCTTCATGCTCTTCTTTAGACTTGGAGTAAATGAGGATATCATCAATGAATACCACTATGAACTGGTCTAAGTATGGCCTATAGATATTGTTCATAAGTTGCATAAAGGCCGCTGGGGCATTTGTTAAGCCAAAAGGCATAACCACGAACTCATAGTGGCCATATCTACTCCGAAATGCTGACTTGTGTATATCTTCTTCTTTGATCCTTAGTTGATGGTAGTCTGTTCTTAGATCAATCTTGGAGAAGTATTGTGCACTGAAGATCTGATCAAACAGCTCGTCGATGCGGGGCAGTGGATACTTATTCTTTATTGTCAACTGATTTAGCTGACGATAATCAATGCAGAGCCTCATTGTCTTGTCCTTCTTCCTAACAAACAGTACAGGCGCTCCCCAAGGAGATTTGTTGGGCCTGATGAAACCTTGGTCTAACAACTCCTGGATTTGCCTTTTCGGCTCCTGTAATTCAATAGGGGACATGCGATACGGAGCTTTGGAAACAGGGGCTGCCCCAGGGAGTAACTCGATGGTGAAGTTTACCCCCCCCCCCCACCCCCCGCTCAGGTGGTATTCCTGGTAAGTCTTCGAGGAAGACATTGGGGTACTCTCTAGCTATGGGAATATCTTCTAGAGTGGGTTTCTTCTTTTCAGTCGCAGTGACCAAAACTAGGAATGCATCACAACCCTGGTTGATCAACTTAGAAGCTTTTAGGGAAGAGATTATGACAGGGTGTGTACGGTAACAGACACCAAGAAATGATAGTTTTGGAAGGTCTGGTTTTGCAAAGGTAACCCTCCTATGTCAGCAATTAACATCGGTGTCATACTTAATCAACCAATCAACTTCTAATATGGTGTCATAGCTCTTCATATCTAGACAAATGAGATTGGCAGGGAGATTATGCCCTCCAATCATGGTTTCACATTTTGGTAGGTAGTGTGTGAGCTCTGATTCAGAGCCAAGTGGGGAAGCCACAGTGAGTTTGGATTTTATGGGGACTGGCTTAACAAGTAGAGTTGCAGCAAATGCGGTAGAAACGAATGAATATGCAGCTCCAGTATCAATGAGAACGAAAGCAGGTTGAGAATGGATATGACTGATACCTTCCACCATACCCCCTTCCTCGGGTAGGTCAACTTCTACCACAGCATTGAGGCGTCCCTGACGTCGGGGGTACAATCTGTGCTCTTCTTGGTTGATCCTCCAGCATCGGACAGTCAAGAATACGGTGGTCACGACCACCACATTTTAAGCATGCCCCGAGCTTCTTCCAACATTCCTCAGCTCGGTGCCCTAGCTTATCACAGAATCGACAGTTCTCAGCTAACTATCTCCCTTCCACTTTGACTTTCTTGTCCATAGCATAGTCCCTTCCAGCATTTGGCCTTTTGTTGTTGTTGTTGTTTAGGGTTTAGGGTTGCTGCAGTATTGGCTGCTTCTTTCTTTATGAAGATCGGCCTTGCAGATTCCTTTCCCTTCATACTTTCAACTTTTGCCATCGTATCCTCCACTAACTGGGCTCTCTGGACCATCTCGGTGTAAGTGCCAATGTTATGTGGTCCAAGCTTTTCAATGAACATGGGCCTGAGCCCATCCATGAACCTATTGCCTTTATCCTTTCAGTGCCCACCAAGTGTGGGGCATATACAGCCAGGCAAGAGAACTAGGCCTTGTATTCTGCCACGGACATCCCCTTCTGCCTAAGTGCGGAAAATTCTGTAGCTTTCTTTTCTTTGACTCTCTCATAGAAGTATTTTCCCCGAAAAATCTCCAGAAAACCTGCCAATTCAAGCTCTGCCACATTAGGCAGGTGAGCCGATGTGGCCTTCCACCATGCCCTAGCATCCTTAATGAATTGAAAAGTAGCTAGTAGCACTTTCTCCTGATTTGTACACTGCATAACTTGAAAAATCCTTTCTATCTCTTCTTGCCAATTCTCCGCCTCATCTGGGTCAGGGGATCCAAAGAAGCGAGGAGGATTCAAACTCCTAAAGTTGCAATGTAAATCGCCAGCTCCATTCCAGGCTCTAGCTTGAGCCCCAACTTGAACTACGTTTTGTAGGGCTTGTGTAAGTCCTGCAACAGTTTCTTGCATAGCCTGCCATTGGTTGCGTGCCATTGCAATTGAGTGAAGGAGTTATGAGGTTCCTGGGAAAAGGATAGAAACCAATTAATGTCTCTAGATACATCATAAGGGTTAATGGGTAGGAGTGCTTAGTTCATTCAACTAATATATTCCCAGTCTCTACCCATTCTCACTAGGTACTATATGTAATTTCCATGAAGTAAGCTCTGGTGTCATTTAAACCTAGGACTTAAATATTCCTATTGTTTCCTAGGCTCTGATACTACTAAACTATCACGTCCCGAGAATTATGCAGTGCAAAATATTTGGTGAATTAAAGTCGATATTCTGAGACGTGAGCAGTCGGCAAATAAGCCTCTAGCTAGCGAGTACTAACTGTGTATCAACACAAACATAATAATAGGGCCTAAATAATGAACTCAACTAAACTTGTATTCAAATCTCAACACTTTGTTTTATTTCAAAATGGAACTTATACAACTCTTTCATTGTTGAATAAAAGGAAAAGTACATATATCCTCACTACCTACTACATTGATCTAACACTCAAGTACTAATAATAGAAACTAAGATTAGAACGCTCATCACTCTGATGCATTCCCTTCATAGTCTTGATCTTCCGCTTCACCCTCAATATCACCTATGATGTGGAAAAGTAGGGAATGAGCAAATTAGCCCAGTAGAATTTATATCTCAATGTGCGGGCAATGATATAAGTGATTAGTAATTTAGAACTAGGCAAGTATGATTAACTAGATATGCATAAATGATAAATCCACATGTACACTATACATGAACAAGATAGGCTGAGCGATAGTAATTGAACAAGATTTAAAATGAGGTAACAAGATAGGACTAGCAATAGATCACTTTGTACAAGCACGCAAGATATCACTATTTGTAAGAACACGAGATGTCAATAATTTGCAAGAATGCAAGATATTACTTATTTGCAATAGATACAGGATGGCCATATCACGCAAGCAAGTATGCACGAGCATGGACTTTTATCACTTAACACTTAATCAGGCACGAAGACAATAATGTGCACTAAGGATCTATGCCACCTTGGAATGCACACTAGGACACGAGTATGTGGTTATTGTATCTACCATTCAACACGGCACTATTTGTGACGGACCACATCGTTCAAACCCGTTAACCTGATAACGAGCCTGATGCGACTCTGCCTCCCGCGAATGAGCCGAAGCTTCGCAAGGGATATCATTCACACAAGTCCGTAGAAATATAAAGGAAACCACAGAACAGAAGTAAACTTTCCATTCCAAAAATATTTACATGGGATTTACATAGCCTGTTTCTCAACTAAAACCATAAACCTATACAACAGAACCTGGGGCATACCCCGAGGTGTACAAAGAGAGAAAAATTACACTGCTGGTGGTGGTGCAGACCCGGCTCCGCTACGGTGCAGCCCGGAACTAGAAGACGGTTGGGAAGCCTCCTGCTCTCCCTCACCTGAAAGGAGTAGGGGGGTGAGCCTCGCTAGTCACTGGCTCAGTAGGGAAACTCCCCCAAAGAAACCAAGCAAACCACAACTTAAGTGACTAAGCAAGAAGCTATGCTATAACAATTTATAGAATTATTTAAGCAAGATATTAAAGTTGTAACCTACTTACTGCTTGCTGATCTCGAAAGTAATGTTAATAAATAAATAAATGGAAAATCCAAACAGGTGTACGAGCTAAAGTAGGTAAACGCCAAACTCGGGTCGCGTAGCCTGGCTCGCGACACCAGCAACCAACCCGGACAAACACACAAGTCTACCTCTCAGCCTCGCAGCCACGGATGAAAGGTCCAGCTGCCGCTCCACTAAACCAGACAAGAACTGTGGAGACCAACCAAACCACCACACCTTCAGGTCACACCCCGCAGGCCCATGCCTGTCACCTTTAGGGACTCCGACCTAAGCTCCCTAAAGTGAGGCACTGGAAAGAGGACTAGCTGGTATCCAATACGTCTACTGTTGTTCGTCCCCCCAACTATGAGCGTGCTACAAGCGACTAAACAACAAACTCTCACAAGTCGTTGTCCCACTGCCATCTTTCCCTCAGCCGGACGGCAACTCTCCCCGAGAGTGAGGGTGTCCAGGAAGACGACAAGACCCTGACAGTACCACTGTACCGGGACAAACCCCGAGCACACCCACGTGCCTGGCTCACCTCGGAACCTGGGGCTCCCAACTGAAGAGGTAACCACGGAAGGTGTAACACTACCTGCCACGCACACGGAAACTCGTGCACGCTATGCAAACCACGTGAACACATAAAGCGTGCAAACCACGTGAACACATACGGGTCATTGAAACTCACACACACAACCACGTGAGCCTATAGCTCACCATGTGAACAGCACTTTCGAGGAGCGCAACAAATGCCAAAACACCACAAACCACCTCTACACACATCGGTTAACCATGCCATGCATCGGTTAAACAGTAACGGATACATATATTTACAATTGTACGCAAATAACAACCCTCGGCTGCGATCGCGACAGAGGCCCAGGTCGCGTCCAGATAGCGACGCCCCGACAAGTCGCAATCAAGAGAGCGAACGATCACCTTCCTTTCTTCCCCGAAGGCACAAGCCAACACGTCACTATAAAAGGTAGAGAGACCACTGCCAGAAGGGGTACGCTATTCGTAGCACCAAACTCTCTCACTTGCTGTTCTCCTACTGACTTGATCGTCGGAGTGTCCGACCACCGAGGAGGCTCGGTGGTTCTTTTGCAGGTCAGATCTTCTTCTCCGACAACAACGCGACGCCGCCAATCCCTCGGGGCCCACTCAGCTCGGCTCCGGCCGACCCCTCTTGCTATTACAGCAACATTTGGCGCCGTCTGCGGGAAACTATACGAAAAGCTTCTCTCCATGGCACCCAAGGGAAAGGCGGCAGCTCGCCCGTCGGAGGAGGAAGTCGCGCTCGTCAATGTCACTGAAGAAGTGGCCGGGGGTGCTTCCGGCGCAGGAGAGCAAGATTCAACGACATCGTCGCGGCTTGACCGCGTTGAACAGACATTGGCGAATCTCCAGCAGATCCTGATAAGGATGGAGCAGAACCAACAGACACCCCCGGCGCGAGGCGAAGGCTCAGTTCGCCAGGCGAGACAGGTTCAAGGGGGTCAGGAAGTTGGAGAGGTCCCCAGCCGACCTCGTGCGCCTCCGGCTGCGTCGGCGAGCCATGTCGACGCCCAACTAGCAGTGGCTGGGACTCCCACACCAGCACTCAACCAAGCCGACAACATTCTCCCCATTACACCGACGACAGTGGCGGAAAACACAGCGAGGGACGACCTCGCCGAGCACTTCACGGCGGAATCTACCCCGGCCTCCATCAGCGAGACTCCGCTTGATCCCCGATGGAAAGACGACCTACGAGAGATGAACAGGAAGATAGAAGCTTTGCAACTCGGCACACGCGCCCCATCCGTGGCGACGCTCCTGACCTCCTCGCCGTTCACTGAAGAGATCATGTCAGCTCCGGTTCCATCAAAGTTCCAGCTGCCGAAGTTTCGATGATACAACGGGACGACTAATCCGGTTCACCACCTCGACCATTTCCAGGGGCAGGTGGAGATGGTAAATGTCACTGACGCTCTTAAGTGTCGAGCTTTCATGTCTACTCTGGATGATGCAGCGCTACAATGGTTCAAAGGGCTACCTGTGAGATCGATCGCCAACTTCACCGACCTGGCCCAGAGGTTCCTAGACCATTTCTACAACACGGTGCAACACTCACTGTGCACTGATGACCTGTGGCTGGTTTCTCAAAGGGAAAACGAGATGTTCCGTGACTACGCAAAGCGCTTCCAGGTTGAAGTGATGAAGGTGGTGGACCTGGACTTAAGGACTGCTGTCAACATACTGACAAGGGTCTGCACCGACGTGGCATTTGTTGCATCCATCGCCAAAAAACCACCAGTAAGTCTTTCCGACCTCCTTTCTCGGATGCAGAAGTACGTGAGGTTGGAGTCAACCCTTGGAGCTGCCGGGCGACTCAAGCGACCACTGTAGAGGGGAACCACGAGCTCGGGGCCGAGCGAGAAGAGGCCGAGAAGAGAAGAGGCACGTGGGGAAAGGCGACGAGATCCGGAGGGTCGGCGGGAGTCTGACCGATGACCCGACGACTATCGCCATGTCAGGGACCTCCCTCGATTCGGGAGGCTACCGTCGGAGATCCTCCCCGTCATCAAGAAGCTGCCAGAATTCAGGCAGCCAGAACCCATCGCGAGGCCTCCATCAGGGCGAGGGGCCGACCTCTATTGTGAGTACCATAAAAGCTACTGTCATCTGACCGACCAATGCAGGAGCCTGAAGATGGAGATAGCATAGATGCTGCGCAGAGGAATAATTGGCAAGGACGTCGTCGACGGCAAGCCGAAGGATCGCGAGCCAGAGGAAAATCACGAGCGTGAAGGGAAAGGTGTCGTCCTTGTTCTCGCTGGCGGGTCAGAAAGTGGCGGCGACAACAGCAGAAAGAGGAAAGCATACGCGTCGGCCGTCGTTCTCGGCATCAGCAGTCCGGCACCAAGCTTGAAGGAAGTGATCACTTTCTCCGCCGAAGACGCGGTCGGGCTGAGTTTCCCCCATGACGACGCGCTGGTCATTCACGCCAACATAGATGGATATACTGTGCATCGCATTCTCGTCGACAACGGGGCGACGCCTGACGTCTTGTTTTATGACTGCTTCCTAAAAATGACTAACCTAAGCATGGAGCTCAAGCCAATCGCCATGCCTCTGTTCGGATTCAATGGAACGCCAATCACCGCCGAGGGGTCCATCAGACTGAAAGTAACGCTGGGCACCTGTCCTCGGCATGTAACGGTTGAGGTCGACTTTCTGATTGTGAAAGTGAAGTCGGCCTACAATGCGATTTTCGGACGAGGACTGCTCGGGAAGCTCGGGGGGGTACCGTCAACCTACCACCAAAAATTAAAACTTCCTACACCTAGCGGGATAGGGAAGTCGTCGGAAGTCAGGCTGAGGCCCGCCAATGTTATGTAAACTCAATTAAAGCGAAAGAGCCAGCTGTTTCGGAGTATGTGCCCAATGTCAATAATGATGTCCAAAGACATGAACCAATGGAACAAACAAAGAAAATCGAAATCGAGAAGGGAGCGCTAGTTGTCGGCACCGAGCTCAAAAAGCTGGAGAATGAGATCGTCGCCTTCCTCAACAAAAGCGGCGACATATTCGCTTGGTCGGACGACGACCTACCGGGAATCGACCCGACAATCATCCAGCACCATTTAAACGTCGATCCCAAAGCCTGACCCATCTGTCAGAAGAAAAGACCGTTATCGGTAGATCGCCAGGAAGTGGTAGACGACAACCTAACAAAATATTTACGCGCAGGGACAGTCAGGAACACCTTTTTTCCGGAATGGGTCGCCAACGTCGTCTTGGTGCGAAAAACTAACGGGGAATGGCGAATGTGCGTAGACTTCACCGACCTGAACAAAGCCTGTCCGAAAGATAGCTTTCCCTTGCCCCGAATCGACCAGCTCGTCGATTCAACTGTAGGGCAAGAGTTGCTAAGCTTCCTTGACGCGTACTCCGGCTACCACCAGATAAGGATGGCACCTGAGGATGAGGACAAGACATCCTTCACCACTGAAAGAGGTCTGTACTGTTTCACCTGTATGCCTTTCGGATTGAAAAATGCAGGTGCAACATACCAGAGGCTGGTCAACGCAATGTTCGAGAAACAGATCGGCAAAACAATGGAGATCTACATCGACGACATGCTTGTGAAAAGTCGACGAGCCGAGGATCACGCCAGAGACCTAGCTGAGGCCTTCGACGTGCTCCGACAATACAGGATGAAGTTGAATCTCGAGAAGTGTGTCTTCGGCGTTCGAGCAAGAAAATTCTTAGGATACCCCGTATCTAGCCGAGGAATCGATGTCAAACCCGACAAGGTACAAGCAATCCTCGACATGACGGCTCCAAGAATGGTAAAAGAGGTACAAAGGCTTAACGGAAGGATCACTACTCTTAGTAGGTTTATGTCCAGGTCGGCAGAGCGATGTAAGCCGTTCTTTGAAGTATTAAGAAAGGGCCGCTTCGAGTGGACCGAGGAATGCCAGAAGGCGTTCGACGAGCTTAAGAAATACTTAGCTCACGTGCCAACGTTGGGCAAACCTAAAATCGGGGAGGAGCTGCTGTTGTACTTGTCGACGACGACATATTCCATCAGCTCGGTGTAATCACGGGGATTGACGCCCCCCCTCGACACGAACAAGTGCTAAATCTAGTGGTCTGTGAACATGGAATGTGATCGCCACCTAGCAAGCTGCCTTATAAATAGAAAATGAAGACGGCTAACTTAACTAGGAAGAGGAGAGAGAAAATGGGGGCAGACCTGGTGTCGTGGCGGCCTTAGCGGCCGTGACAGGGCTGATAACGCGACGCTGATTCCAATCGCGTTTCCTGTCACGTCATCCTCCGCCGCCGCGTTCTCTTTGTGTGGGAGTTGTTGTAGTGTGGACCTTCTTCTCATCTTCCAGCCAGTCGGAAGGCAAAAGCTCCTCGTGGATGACGCTTGGATGCCTGCCACAAAAGAGAACAAACAAAATGAAGCTCTATTAGAACACGTTAAACATAGTATCTATTCTAAAATAGAAAGAAAGGATGAGAACATGGAGGGAACGAACCTGGGAGGTTTTTAAACCCCTTTGGGTGTAGGAAAATGTGGGTGTGTGCTGAATATGTTCTACTTAAGAATAACATGAAAAATGCATGCAAAAGAAGGAGAAAGGGAAAGGGAGAGAGTGAGCCCCATTAGGGTGACTCCTTGGCGTGGTTGCAGCTCGAAGGATCGTCCAAAAGCTTCAGGAGGGTGCTGAAGTCACCCTTCTCACGTCCTGTGCTCCATAGATGATGAAATGGGTTGCTTTGGTGGAGAGGGATGAGAGGGAAATGGAGGAAAAGGGTGGCTGCGTGGCTAAATATTGGTCAAAAGGAAATTTTGGCAGCCCTTCGGGGTAACAATGAGGCTCCCTCTGTCCTTGAGGAGGTGCCTTTCTTTTTATAGAGCCATGAGAGAGAAATGGGTGATATTATCTCTTCAAAATAGTCAAAATTCGAAATGGGAGATAATGGCCTTTTAAAATTGCAAGGGAGAGTCCAAGGGATCCTCACAAGAGTCCCTAGGGCCGAAATCTCGCCCCAAGGGGTTGAGATATTTCCTAGGGATAAAGCTGGATCAATAGGAGGTTGTTGCGGAGTCTGGTGCGCTCAGGCGCTGTCGCGGCGTATCGTGGGGTCGCGACTAGAAACGCGACGGGGCGAGGCATCGCGACAATAAGCCCACGTGCATAGATATCATGCATGGGCTGTCGCGGTCCAGGACCGTCGCGACTAGAGTCGCGGCGCTACGATATGTCGCGATTAGGAAATCGAATTATTTTGCATTTATCAACCAGTTACATAAAAGATACAAGTTATAATTGTATAAGGACTCTCCAAAATAAAAATGGGCGGGATTTCAAGGCAATTTTAAATTGTTAATGGGCTCAATCAAGGCTAATGATGGGCTCAAGGTGAGTGACCAACTAGGGGCTAACTAGGATAACACGAAATGTGGTTCAACCCATTAGTCGGAACCGGGTGTCTATAGATTGCCCCTCCTTGGCTTCCTCTTTGCAGGGCAGCGAAGCGGAAGTGGAGTAGAGTTGTCACGAAGTGACGGTCGAAGCGGAAATGACGCGGAGTGGACTGAAAAAGTGGGAGCCAAGGTAAAGAGACACCCAGTCTAACTAACAGGCAATTGGAATGTTCGTGAAAGCCCCGAGTCAGCTGCTCGAGCAGAATGCAAAGAAAAGCACAAGTCTGGACGAGAAGGAGAAAAGAGGAGGACGATCAACCCCTCGATTGAGAGGTACCCTAGCTGATTGGCCTGCAGGTTTCGCCTTGGAGGGATATGTGCGTGCCAGGCAGGTAACTCATGACTCTGTCCTGGGAGCAGTTCGCAACCAAAACGGATCAAAGGAAAAGGAAAATTGGATAGGGAATCCAGACAGGGAAATTCTTATCATACTGACGGGAACAACTCACTCGAGGCAAACCTTCCGATTCGGAGTGGAATTGGATTTCTTGTTTGGAAACTGGAGGATGATTGGGCACTCAACAAGGACTCATCAAAAGTCAGGAATGAGTCAGGGAAGCTCAAAGTCCTACATGATGCATGCTGAGCTAAAAAAAAAAAAGAAATCATCAAAACGAATGCAAAGAAAAGGAGAAAATAGAAAATATATCAAGGATAATATTGTTAAGTCAAATAAGAACGGGTCAAGAGACTACCTACAACCACAGTGCATGCCTGAATCCATCGTTCCTATACTTAAACAACTCAACGGCCTATCCAACGATTAACAATGTGCACCTAGATTATCACTGTTTTTGATAAAGGGGAACTCAAATCCCAGAGCACATCGAGAACCAGCCGGTCCTTGAAGCGATATAATAAATAGAATACCATATAGTAATGCGGGGAGTAGGGATAGAAATACTTACCTGACTTACCTGCGACGACCTCTTTTGTAATTTTTTGATTTTTTTCTGGATTTTTTTTTTGTATTTTGTTTTGACAAGAAACAAAGATAATAAGCACAGACTTATATAAATATGGACACAGTCAAACAGCATAAGCCAATAGAGTATAGACAACAAAACAACACCTCGGACAGAAAGGCAACGTCCAGGATCGCCGCGATAGAGTCGCGGCGTATTGCGACGTCGCGTCCAAGTAGCGGCGTATCGTGGCGTCGCGACTCGAACAGACCCTGAAAATGAAAAAAAACTCAAATTTATCTCTATCCTAAGATACTTAGAATGACACTAGGACTCCTAATCCTCTCCTAGTCTTATCCTAACTCCTAGGTGCAGGATTAGAGAAGGTTTGCACCCTTCAAGAGTGTATAAATAGAGGGTCTAGGGGTGCTAATCCCGCAGCTAATCTCCTCTCTCCTCTTTTCTTCCAGATTTTCCCTGTTTTGCAAGCATGAAGAGGCGTTACTCCGCTTTCCAGGAGGAGATACCTCCCTACTCGGGTCCCAAGGCTGCAAGGGAGTCCCATGCTGTTCTCCAGCAGCTGAGTGCCGTTCCGGGGCATGTTTGTATGTGCCCGGAACTCCAAGTAAGTGCTTTTCCTCTCTATTTCTGCAATTTCTGCACTTTTCGGTTCTGTTTTGCTCTGTTCTATTCTTCCCCGCTATTAAACTCTTCTTTTCTTCTACCCTTCAAATTTTGCCTGGTCAAAGGAGATTCTCCAAGCTACCATGGCTCTCCCCTATGTTGGAATTGCTCCCCCATGCTTCCATCGGCCACCTAAAGGAGTGGGGTTTGGCCACCGTTCTAGTTCTCGCTAAGAAGTACGACAAAATCGTACACATGTGGGATAGCGTTACAGCGCTAGCGGAGTTGTGGCATCCGCAGACCCACACGTTCCTCTTCCCGACGTTTGAAGCTACGATCCTTCTGGAGGAGTTGGAGGTCATGCTCGGCCTTCCGCGGTACCACAGGGGCGAGGAGTTGTCAATTTCCTATACTGTGGAGCCAATCAATTCCTGGAGTGTTCTCTCGGAGATCACCACAAAGAAAGAGGATCTACGGTCTATGACGAGCGAGACGCACGCTCATCTCCTACCCATTGCGCAGTGGATCACTTCGCAATGCAAGCGCAAGACGCACAATTATCGGGCTATTGCTAAAGCGGCTGCGATCTGCATATGCGGGGTAATCCTCTTCCCTACGACGGATGGGGCCATCTCCTTTGCTAACCTCAGCATCGTGGACTCTCTTTCTGAAGGTATGAACATTGGGCAAGCGGTCTTGGGATTCCTTTACGCCGGCTTGTCTTCTGCAGCTATGGGAGGTCCCTTTTTCGGCTCTATTGTTGCCCTCGAGCTGTGGGTGGGGGTTCACATTCAGTTCCGGGCGATGGACGTTCTGGCCACGGAGTGCAAATCGATGCTCAACCATCCATTGGCCTACGTAGGCGGTCCTCTCCATATGTCTACCCGGGTTTGGTGCAAGACAGCGCAAGTGAAAGGGGTGAAAGCTTGGCGTGATTATTTCAGGAAGCTCACTGTGGCGGGGTTTGATATGCGCCCCCGCTTCATGCACGGCCGGATGGTTCACCTTCCTCAACATACTGGGCTGGCCTTGAGGTAGATAGGTAATGAAGCGCTGGTTCTGTACAACCCGGACCGATGCTACCTCCAATGCGGTGCGGCCCGCACGGTGGTCCCCATTCTCTCACACTATCCACCTATCCAAGAGAGGAAGAGGGGTGACAAGCAGGACAAGCGCGACATGCGTAGCGCCATCGTCCATTGGGAAGCAAGCACGATGAACCCTCTCCAAACTGAGGTAGCGGAAGAGAAGGACGTGACTGAAGAGTACCTCGAGGCGTTGAAGAAGCTCCAACCGGCAGCGGGATACCTTTGAGCATTGATTGTAGGGATTGATTGTGAGCATCAGATGGTAATTAGGGAAAGAATTCAGCATTTATTTGACTTTGAAAGCATTAGTGAATGTAAGAATTTGAAATTGAATGAATAAAATAGGATTTTTAGGAAGGAAAACTAGCTCGGTTTTAGCCGCGACGGCCTATTGCGTCGTCTTTATAGTCGCGACATGGCGGGGCGTCGCGACCTCGTCGCGACGTGCTATCACGTCGCGACAAGAACCGCTCCCTTCAAATGCGATCCGCCTTCCCCTTTCCCCCCTTTCGGCTATTCAAAACCCCACAAAAAATTCTCTCTAGTGATTTCCAAACCCTATTCTGAGCTTGCTTCCTTCTTCCTCCCTTTTTCTCCTTCCAATCAACCCCTACAACCCGGATCGCCGTCATGGAGGGTGGAAGGAACTCCGGCGAAGGTTCCTCACGGAGGAAACGCCAAGTGGAGCGACGGAGCTCCCGTCGTCGGGGGGAGACAACCTCGGTCGAAGAGGAGGAGGTCGAGGACGCTGCGATGGAACTGGAGGAGGAGCCGGAGGTCCCGGTCATGAGCATTGAAGAAGCGAGGAAGAAGAAGAAGAAGGCCATGAACACGGTGAGTAAACACCCTCAAAATCCTTGAATGAAAGTGCAGGAGAGGTAGAAGGAGCCCCTAGAGGGCGGATGTAGGGTGTGATGCCCAAGGAAAAGGAGATCGGACAGAGGGGGCTCCGGTCCGTCCGGCTCTGAGAACGCGGCGTTGCGATCAACCGCGACACCAGATGTCGCGGTGGCCCGCAACACCACGACCTTGTCGCGACATACATAGGCGCCGCGTCCTTATCGCGCCCTCTAAAGGCGACGCGATAAGGTCGCGACACATCGTGCTGTCGCGACAAGGTCGCGACCTTAAGAAGGGTCGCGATAGAAACCGAGGGTCAGAAAATGATGAATTTCAAACCAATCTTTGTGCTTGCAGGGTGATATGAGAATTCGAGTTTCATGGACCTTAGTTTTAGCTATTTTTCTTGCTTTCCCACACTTTCAGAGGGAGAGAATAGAGGAGATGGGGTTTGGGGAAATTCTCCGTATGGATAGGATGAGGCCAGACCCAGCCCTTACCCAGGCACTAAGGAGTAGGTGGGATACGGAGGCGACTGCCTTCGTATTCCCGGACACATGATCCCTAGTCTGGAGGACGTGAGCCGGATCACAGGGCTCCGAGTGTACGGGAGACCCGTGAGCGGGTTCACGTACCCTTGCTACCACGTCCTAGCTGAGCGGCTACTTGAGTTACCCGTAGAGCAGAGGTCATCCCTAGTTCCCCGGAGGACGTTGTAGGAGAGCTTAGGCTTGTACGATGTAGCGAGGAAGACTGGGGATGATGAGGACGAGCACCTTCAGCAGCTTGTTCGGAGCAGCCGGAGCGAGCTGGCGAGCGAGCCAGGAGCACAGGCGGACTTGGATTTGCGTCGCTTCCTCGTCCTCTTTCTTGGCAGACTCTTGTTTGCTACGAGGGGCGACGCAGTCCACTGTCGTTTCCTGCCCCTGCTGGAGGACCTGTCTGTGGTGGGGAGCTACGCCTGGGGAGCGGCGTTTCTGGCGCACCAGTACGGCAGCCTGGGCGCCTCGGAGCGGCAGACTTCTACGAGCGGCTTCTACCCCTTCCTTCAGGTATGCTACTTCTCTCTCTTTACCCTTTGAAATTGATTGCGTTTATTATAAATTGTGAACTAATCTGTCTTCTCAATTTGCAGGTCTGGGCCTATCTACACCTCCCAGCCCTGGGGAGAGGGGTTCTCGAGCGGCCGGGCCTCGTGCCCATTGCACGCCGCTAGGACTCGCCCCGGGATTCCAGAAACCTTGGCGACTAGTTGACGCGCCTACAGGAGATGATTGACAGCTACCCTCATCTAGATGTAAGTGTTCTAACCCTTCCTCTCATGAAATAGATTTTGATTTGATTGATTGATGACTGATTGTTCAATGATGTGCAGGTGGTGTGGCAGCCATATTTGGAGGAGGGTGACGAGGGACAACCTTGGTTAGTGCAGGCCCGCTCCTACTTCGGTAGGTCAGTGTGGTTGCATGCACTCAACCTGGTGCTACCTCTGAACTTGGTGCTACCTCTGAACCATCCATTGGCCTACGTTGACAGAATGCTGTGGAGTTCCCGACCCGAGACCAGTCTCGCAGGCCTGGTCGGAGTTTCCGGGGGCTCCATGACACGACTGACTGGCGCGTGCGGGCACAAGAACAAATCAACAACTGGGAGCACCAAGGGAAGGCGGTGAAGTCTGCGGCGACGACAGATGACGAGTACCTCCAGGCATACGCCTTGAAGAACAAGGGCAAGGTATACAAGAGCTCCTGACACCAGGTAAGAACTAAAACCATAACTCCATGAATTTGAATTCATAGGAACGAGTTAATAATTTGCCATGTGTTGCAGGTAGATGCAGCGGGTGAGATAGCATAGCTCCGAGCCTTACTCCACTCGGCGATGCAAGATCGGGAGGCGGCGCAGAGGCAGGCTGAGGAGCTGGTGAGTACTTACTCAGACTTCAGTACTCCCCCTTTTTTTTTTATTTTGGAAATTGACGTGTACTTTTGTGCGCAGAGGAAGGAGCTGGCGAGAGTAAGGAGCACCGGAGCAGGCGGTGCTTCCTCTTCACGAGGTGCAGGGGGCTCTCCATCGCTTCTGGAGGCTTAGCTGGCGGGGGCGGTACTGAGGGCCGAGGAGGCTCAGAGGCACCTGGAGGAGCGAGTAAGTACAACAGCATTTCTGATCTATTATTTTAGCAATTTATTATTGACTGGTTGTTCTGATGCAGGAGAGAGATTTACGGCTTACCACCGAGCATGCGATGGACCTACAGGGGCAGAGAGACCAGCTGCAGGGGCAGAGGGACTAGCTCCAGGGTTAGAGAGACCAGTTGCAGGGGGAGATCATGGCTGTGCGAGGAGAGAGAGACCAGCTGCGCATCCGGGCGGAGGCAGCTGAGGCCCGAGTGGCGGAGGCGACGAGGGAGCTGGCGTCACTGCGAGTGCAGGGATCGTCAGTGGACCTGGAGGAGCTTACTCGGCTGCGGGCTGATTTACGGACACAGGAGACCCTGGCGCGGAGTCTACAGTAGATCGTGACGGACATAGGCCGTTCACGTAGCAAGAGCAGGAGCGGGGCGAGTGTCAGCAGGGCGACCGACGCCTCCGTAGGGCAGTATTTGGCAGGTTCCTGCAGTCGGCGGAGGAATGAGGAGGAGGAGAGGCGCCGCCAGGGTGAGGGGAGTGCCCAGAGTGGTAGGGGTGGCGGTGAGATGCCGCCACCACCGGACCGACAGGAGGGATCTGGGGAGAGTGGCGGTGGACAGTGAGGAGACTTGTGAGCCACCTCCCCCATCTTTTGTACATATTGTTCATCTCTTAGTGAAAAATTTTATCTTATGTCAATCTTTATGGAATGAATGGTTTGCAATTGACACGAGTGTGAGATGAGTTTCGAACACGGGAGAGGTAGAGAATACTGAGTACGACGTTGCGTGTCCCTTAGAATTACCTGTCCCTGCACACTTAGCAAAAATAGGTTAGATCTGCTCTTTGGCTCAGCCTCTTGCGTTTTAAATAAACATGAATGTGACTTTATAATTGTCAAGGGGCTGAGCCTTATTAAATAGGCGGAAAGGAAAATAAACAATGCATGCTAAAGGAAAGCGGTATATACACACATTCTTTTGGATTTTTGAGATTTTCTGATCTTTTTTTTGGAATTTTTTTTTTGAAATTTTTTGATTTTTTTTTTGTTTTGAAATTACTGATTTTTTTTATTTTTGAGATTTCTAATTTTTTGGATTTTTTTAAAATTTTCTGATTTTTTTTTGAGTTTTGAAATTTCTGATTTATTTTTAATTTTGAGATTTCTGATTTTTTATTGGATTTTTTTTTTTTGAAATTTTTTGTTTTTTTAGATTTTTGGGATTTCTGGTTTTTTTGGATTTTTTTAGATTTCTGATAACAACACTTCTTGCCCTTTTTTGAGTAATTAGCCATAGATCTCATCCCCATCTCTCGTTTGGTGAATAACATCTATGTGCGGCGTGCATTTATCCTTGGCTTATTAAGGCTTCTTGCCTCTTGCTTATTGATGCTCCAACATAGACCAGGTGCGGGGGATCCTTCGGTCTTTTAGGGAGAATAGGAAGATTATCAATGAGATAAGACTTAGTTTTGGAGTAGGGGTTACTGGCTTGTAAGATTTGCAATGGGTATGTTACATGTGAAATTCGTCTGTTGTCTAAGGACTTTAGGGTCATTGCTCTTTTTTTTTTCTTTTTCTTTTTTGAATTAGGGGCATGCGTGCGACCGGGCTCAAGGGCGTCCCGCGGAGAACTGTACTGCCACTCTTTAACATGCCCCTATTTCCTTATCATTCTTCTTTCATTATTTTCTTTTTTCTTTTGTCTTTTGTCTTTTGCTTTTCTTTTGAATTGACCGCCCCTCTTTGAGACTTCATTCACATGGTCAATACCATTGCTTGTCTACAGGCTAGCTTCCCTTTGCCTCTAGACCTTGTCCGAGTAAGGAGAGAATTGACCTTCGATTCCCTACGCTAGGGCTGAGTGAAAACATCATAAACAAAGGGGAATTGGCCTTAGGTCACCGTGTTGTGTGTGTGTAGCCGGACATAGAGATCATTTACCACAAAGAGGGGGGGGGGTGAGACACATGGCCAACAACATTCACTTTTGCAAATTGGTGTTGTTATCAACATTAGGGGTAGAATCTTTTAAGGTACAGCCCATTCCATGGGTGAGAGAGCTCCTCACCTTCGGCATTAACTAGCCTATACGCGTTTCCGGGGTACACTTCCTTAACGACATACGGCCCTTCCCAGTTTGCTGATAATTTGGACCTTGGACCTCCAGGTTTTATGAAAATTCGCTTCAAAACCATGTCTCTTCTTGGAATTTGCACTCGATTACTTTCTTTTGAAAAGATCTTGAGAGTCTATTTTGGTATGCAAGCACATGATCGGCCGCGGCCAGACGCCGTTCGTCTAAGAGTTCTAGTTGTACCAGTAACGCCTCCCGATGTTCATCGGGATTGAGTTCCTTGTCTAGCTAGACTCTTAGCGAAGGGATGAGGATCTCGTGTGGACATACCGCTTCCATCCCATATGTGAGAGAGAACGGAGTTTGCCCGGTGGGCGTGTGGATGGAGGTATGGTAAGCCCACAGAGCCTCAACTAATTTTTCTGGCCAATCGGTAAATTTATTAGACTCACAAGTTTTCTTCAGAATTTTCAAAAGCGTTTTGTTTGTGGCTTCGGCCTGGCCATTGCCTTGCGGATAGTACGGAGACGAATGATGCAAGGAAATGTTGAATTTCTTACATAGGTCCTGAAGCTCTTGAGATATGAACTGTGGTCCATTGTCGGAGACGAGGCTGCTTGGCACTCCAAACCGCGCGATGATGTTCCTCATGATGAATTTGCACACGGTTGAACCTTTGATCTCTGCAAATGCTTCAGCTTCGGCCCACTTGGTGAAGTACTCAGTAGCCGTGAGAATAAAGGATTTTTGTTTTATCTGAGCATTAGGATCACCAAGGGGCCCGATGATATCAAAGGCCCACATGGAGAAAGGCCAAGGAGAAGATAGTGGGTGCAAGGAGGAGGACGGAGCATGGATTTTGTCGGCATAGATCTGGCATTTGAAAAACCTACGAACGTAGGTGGCACAGTCTTCTTCTAGGGTCGTCCAGTAGTAGCTCTGCCTAAGAATCTTCTTAGCCAACATCTGACCATTCACATGCCCTCCGCATTCACCAGAGTGAGATCCTTCCACTACCTTCCGAGCCTCTTCATCTGTCACACATCTAAGGAGCATTCCATTTAGAGCGCGTCTGTAAAGCACTTCACCAACAAGGGTATACTTTAACGCCGCTCTACGGATAGCTCGCCTGTCTTCTGCTTCAGTTTCTTCTGGGAAAGTACCGTCTCTGCAATAATGCTCAATCTCATGGTACCACGGCCTTTCTTCTACCATCATTTCTCCTAGTTCCACAAGTAATAACTCCTTTGCTTCTTTCCTCTTTGCCTTGAAGACTAGAGAACTCCTAAGGTTAATGAACCAAGGATCTTGAGTGGAAGGAGCTTCTAACCTTTGAACAGTGATCGTCTCAGCGCTGCGGCTGAGAGGGAAGGAGAGAGAGGAGGCTAGTGACGCCAACGCATCAGCTAAGATATTCTGAGAACGAGGAGTATGAATGTAGATGAGTTGACGGAATTGCTTGGCTAGGAGAGTGACCAGATCTTGATAGGGCTTGAGCTTAGGGTCACGGGTGCGATAGGTAGAAAGGACTTGCCGAAGAATGAGCTGAGAGTCTCCTATAATCTTGAGATGACGAGCGCCTAAAAGATAGGCGAGTTTAAGACCAGCAAGGAGAGCCTCATACTCGGAGATGTTGTTGGTGATATAGAATTGAAGCTGATAGGCTAGAGGAATGGTGATCCCTTCTGGGGTGAGCAAGACAACACCTATGCCCCATCCCCTAGAATTGAGAGCCCCGTCAAAATGGAGCGACCAGAAGGGATCTTGAGAGACTAGTGACAGGTTTTCATCGAGAAAATCCTCTTGAACCGTGTCACTAAGGGGAAGAGGAAGGTGAGCAAGGTGCTCAGCAATGGCATACCCTTTTATGGCTTTCTGAACTATGAAGGAAATATCAAATTGGGAGAGGAAGCTTTGCCAGCGTGCCAATCTGTCGGCGAGGATTGGCTTCTCAAGGAGATACCTAATAGGATCCATTCTAGAAATTAAACTCACCTTATGAGCTAGGAAGTAGTGCTTCAATTTCTGTACTACCCAAACTAGCACTGCACATGTTTTCTCCATTGTGGTGAGCTTGAGCTCGGAGGGATTGAAGAGCCTAGATAGGTAATAGACTGCCCTTTCTTTGCCGGATTCATCATGCTAGGCAAGGACAGCTCCTAGGGAGTCCTCAATAGTTGACAGATACAGGATCAAAGGTTTCCCAAGGATGGGTGCCTGAAGCACGGGAGGATTCATAAGGTAACTCTTGAGCTCATCAAAGGCCTCTTGGCACTCAGCATTCCATTCAAAACTGACTCCTCCTTTCAACAGTTCATAGAAGGGACGACATCTTTGAGAGTGCTGAGATATGAATCTCCTTATGAACTGGAGCCGACCAATCAGACCTCAAAGCTCAGATATGTTCTTGGGAGGAGGCATTTCGTTTATTGCATTGGCCTTGTGTGGGTCTATTTGAATCCCCCGTTTGCTAACTATGAAGCCTAACAGCTTGCCCGAAGAAACCCTAAATACGCACTTCTTTGGATTCATCTTTAACTGATACTCTTGTGCGCGGCGAAATACCCTGGCAAGCACGGAGGAGTGTTCTCTTCTGGTCCGAGACTTCACCACGATATCATCCACGTAGACTTCAACATCAATATGAATCATGTCGTGAAAGATAGCTAACATTGCTCTTTGATAAGTGGCGCTGGCATTCTTTAATCCAAACGGCATGACCACATAGCAATATGTTTCCCAT
Source organism: Colocasia esculenta (assembly GCA_014218235.1). NCBI lineage: Eukaryota > Viridiplantae > Streptophyta > Magnoliopsida > Alismatales > Araceae > Colocasia > Colocasia esculenta. The sequence goes on from CM024759.1 coordinate 15,078,651, forward strand.
GGGGTGGTGAAGGAGGTCTTCTCTTGATCCTCCGGGGCTAGACGAATTTGATTGTAGCCTGAATACCCATCCATAAATGATAGAGTTTCGAACCCTGCAGTATTATCAATCAGAACGTCCAAGTGAGGTAGGGGGAAATCATCTTTAGGACATGCCTTATTTAAGTCCCGGAAGTCTATGCAGATTCGCACCCTTCCGTCCTTCTTCATGACCGAGACGATGTTCGCCACCCACAATGGATAGAGGACTACACGGATGAACTTAGCCTTGTGTAGTTTATCAATTTCCTCTTTCATTTTCAAAGCGATGTGGGGGAGGAACCTCCTTAACTTTTGTTTGACGGCAACTGCCCCTGGCTTCAAGATCAGCCTGTGTTCCACAAAATCAGGGTCAATGCCGGGCATGTCTTCGTAGGACCAGGCAAAGGAATCCTTAAACTCCCTCAACATTTCTATGAGTGCTTCTTCTTCTTCGGGAGGGAGGCTGGAAGCTATGGTTAAAAGCCTGGGGTCCTCTTCAGTTCCCACGTTTACCTCTTTAGTGGGCTCATCGACTGCTGAGGTAGTTTCATCGAATCTCCTCATACCACTAGCATATGCCTCAGCAGCATCCTCTATCTCGCAATCATTCTCATCTAATGGGTCTCCTTCGGCTACGATTTCATAAATTCCAAAACCATCGTCTAGTCCTTCCTCTACATGTAGATCCTCTAAGTTCAAAACTACTGCTTCCTGGACGAACTCTTCGACAGCTAGAAGAGCGCCACACCTTTGAACTAAGTCAAGCAGATACCTTCGGGGTATGCCATTACCCTTCTTCTTCCTAGATGAGGACGAGGACTTGCTAGATTCTACCCCCGATTCTAAACTAAGCCCAATATTTACAGGAGATTCTGGAGGAGTGTCCAGAGGTTTATTGGAATGAGCAGGAAAAAGTGCGGCAGGGCCGCGAGGGTCCTCCGATGGGACTGGAGGAAGAGGCGGGCCACCCGAGCTCAGGGTGTCGGCCGCAGGAACGGGGCGTAGAAGGCCCCTCGCCTAGAACGTCCAACGTGACCATGTTGGTCAATCAGACGAAGGCACAGTTTGCACAAAAAGAGGAGAAGGGCGGGGATCGCCGTCTGAGAGGAGAGGAGGAGTGCAGAGTGACGGGGATCGCCGTCGAAGTAGGAGAGCAGGAATGCGGGGTGACGGGGATCGCCGTCGGAGTAGGAGAGCAGGAGTGCAGGGTGACGGGGATCGCCGTCAGAGTAGGAGAGCAGGAGTGCGGGGTGACGGGGATCGCCGTCGGAGCAGAGGAAAACGCAGGGATGACAGGGATCGCCGTCAAGGGAGTAGGGGAAATCAACAACTGGAGGCAGAAAGCAGGGAGAAAAGAGTAGAAAGACGGGGATCGCCGTCCGATGAACAGGGAAAGAGAGAACGGGGATCGCCGTTCGGAGAAAGGGGAGGAGGAAGACGGGGATCGCCGTCCGAAGAAAGAGGAGAGAAGATGAATGGGGGGACACACATATTTTTGGATTTTTGGATTTTCTATTTATTTTATTTTTTTTTGGAGTTTTGGATTTTCTATTTTTTTTTATTTTTTGATTTTCTATATATATATATATAGATGAAAGGAACTACAATACATTAAAAGGCTCCGGGAGAAAGACAGAACCGAGCCATTAAAGAAAATGATGAAGAGGGGTGAAGGGCGAATTAACGCTTCAACGGCGTCGGGAGAGAATTGAATAATAAAGGAGGGAGACAAGGGAATAACATCAAAATTATAAACAAGCATGGATGAAATAAGATGAATGGGAGGCCCGGAAAACCCTGGCCAGAGCTCCTTCGCTGAAATGGTTGAGTTGGTTGGCTGACTTTCCTCACCAAATCCAAGCAACTGTCGCTTGGTGGTGGTTGCTGACGCTGATAATACTGCTACTTGCGGCATGTCTTCTTCGCTGAACAGACGATTGACTGCAGAAATAAGGTCTTCTAATTCTAACTCTTCTGCCCCAGCTTCTGGTTCTTCAAACAACAGACTGACTGATGAGATGACATCTTCCTGATCTGGATCCTCTGTACCTGCCTCGGCTCTCTTCTTCTTATTGGGCCGCTGCTCTTCTAAGGATTGGTAAGCTGATTTTAGCGCCTCTGTAGTAGTGTTGTATCCAGGCTGCACGGGCCCTCTGACGAAGTGTTCATACATGGACCAGGTAAGTGGGCCATGGTCCGATTGTGAAGGAAATGAGAAAGCAGCCCATTCTGAGTATCCCAGGCCATGTTTTGTGAATTTCTTAGTGCTGGCCACAGTCTTGGTTCGCCCTTGGAGATGGGCACCCAGGCCTTTTCCTGACTGATAACCCAGTCTAAACATGATATCCCACCCCTTTATATTTGTGCTCACATCTCTCCTGACTGCCATTACAGGGGGAGACCCAATTGGGTGGTTAGAAGAGAAAGTATAGGCCCAAGTGTAGTTGACATCAAGAACAGAGATAACGGGCTTATTGGATGGCCATACTGATGGCAGCACCCTCTCAACTGCTTCTACTGTATGTGTCGTTGCCACGCTTTTCACCTTGACTATTCGCCCTTGGAAGGGAAACTTCAAACACTGATGCGCCATAGATGGCACTGCCCCTAATGATTCAATCCATGGGCGCCCTAAGATGGCCTTGTAAGTATGATCAATGTTCAATACATAGAACTCCACTGACATGACTAGTGGCCCCAATTCTGCTTGTAATGTGATGACTCCATGGTAGGCACGTCGTGAATTGTCATAAGCAGCGATGGTAGTGGGGGTGGGTTGCAGTTGACGTTCTGATATATTGCATGCTCTAAGGGTGCTTAAAGGACAAACATTGATAGAAGCTCCCGTGTCCACTAGAGCTGCATCGACGACCACTTTATTTATGGTGAGTGTCACACATAAGGGTATTTTTCTGGCTTCTGAGGCAGCCAACTCGCCATCAGAAAAGGTAATAGTGGGTCCTTTGTTTACAATCGAGAGCACAGAAGGCAAGTTATCCGGGTTCATGTCTTCACTAACCATGACCCTTTGCAGAAAGGCCCTTAGGGCGTCTTGATGAGTCTGTGATCTTTTGATTAACTCTAGTATGGAAATCTTGGCGGGGGTTTGATCCAAGTGTTTTAGGATATCATATTGAGTCATCGGGACCGGATCGATTTCTTCCATATCTTGCTGCTGCTGGTTGCTGGTTTGTTAGGCCGATTGACCTGGCATGCACTACAAGAAAAAGCGCATATAGAGACCGATTTAGAGACCGAAATTTTCGGTCCCTATTCGGTCCCTAAATAGGGACCGAATAGAGACTGAAAATTTCAGTCCCAAAAATAGAGACCAAATAATTTCGGTCCCTATTCGGTCCCTGAATAGGGACCGAATAGGGACTGAATTTATTCGGTCTCTATATTTGGGACCGAATAATTTCGGTCCCTATTCGGTGCCTATTTAGGGACCGAATGGGGACCGAAATTATTCGGTCTCTATTTTTGGGACCGAATAATTTCGGTCCCTATTCGGTCCACCGAATAATTTCGGTCCCTATTCGGTCCCAGGGACCGAAATTATTCGGTCCCTATTCGGTCTCTAGAACCGAATTGAGACTTTTAAACCAAATTGAGACTGAATTTTGGTAATGAAATTTATTTCAAAATTACCATAATTATCATAAAAATATGTTTATACCAAAAATGTGGATATTGAGAATTTTTGATGCACGGTTAATGAGGTAAATATGATTTATCTACTTTTAGGATAATTTATACTTGATAAATATTTTTTCAGGAAAAGTTTAAATAAAAATTACCATAAACTTGTTTACGTAAGATTTAACATGCATCTAAATGTGAATATGTGTAAGTAGTGGTAGGTATGTGTAAAAGTGTATATATTTATTAGTATATATTTATATGTGTGTTTGTGTGTGTGTGTTAATAAAAGAAAAGATAAAATAATGTCTAAAAGATTATTAGGTATACTTACGTGCTTTAGCTAGGCAAGTGTTCTTGTGAATTGAAGGATTCTTATTCTTCTTCTTTTTTTTCTGACTGTGTTTTGAAAATAGTACTAGTAGTGTCAACACATCTATCCAGTAGTGTTGACCTATCTATCTAGTAGTGTCAGTTAACACTATCTATCCAGTAGTGTCAACACTATCTATGCAGTACTAGTGTTGACCTATCCGTACTCATGTGTGTCAGCACTATCTATATATCCAGTAGTACTGTCACCATTATCTATCCAGTAGTGTTGACCGATTTATCCCTTATAGCGTCGACCTATCCCTTCATAGTATCGACCAATACCTTGTAGAGAGTTGACACTTTCCTTCAGAGTGTCAACACTCTCTTCTATTCAGGTTGACACACTCTGTTAATTTTCAAATCAACTTATAACTCATGTCTCCAGTGACTTAATTAGGTCGACACACCCATATTCTAGGTCGAATAAAAAGCTCTTTTTTTCTTCCAGAATATGGAGAACAATATGGACCTTTCTCAAAATTTTAAATAATTAATCTGAATTCTCAGGTCTACACACGGAACGAACTCACACTTTAATCGTATGTGTTGTTATCTATCGAAATTAGGGTTGTAAATGTGTAACACCTTGATTTTGTTTATAAAAATACTTGGTCATTTGTGTATAATACATGATGACGTTCCAATTAGTTCGAATATTACGCACACCTCCATATGGACACGGATGCGTTAGGTTACATCCGATGGAACATTCGCCCGCTCCGGAGGGCAAGATTATGGTGGAGTGGAGGGGTTGCGGTGTCAAGGATAGAAGGGTTGGCTAGTAATGGTGCTGGCGTAGGGGGGAAAGGGATGTTGCTGGGTGGAGGGATGATGGGTGACATGACGAGGGAATAGGATGGTGAAGTGATGGTAGCAACGTGGGGTGTGAAGGAAGGAGGTACGGTGGATGCAGGCGCGGGGGTAGTGGGTGTGACGTGGGAAATTACCAGGAGCTGGCCCACTTCATGTTCATCATCGAAGGCCCACTGAGCTTCTGGTGGTGGATGGTGGATGACAGGGTTAACATGTGCGGGTGGAGGAGGTGGTGGAGTTGGCTAGGGGTTTGGAGCGGGCTGATGCTGTGGCATGGGATTACGGATTATGCCCAGGTCATTCGCCGGCTGCTGCGGCTACTGTTGTTGCTGTGGTTGCTGGTATTGCTACTGGAAGGGTTGGTACTGCTGTTGTTGTTGCTGTTGCTGTTGCTGTTGTTGTTGCTGTTGCGGCTGCTATCGCCTCTGCTGTTGTTGTTGTTGCCTCTGTCCCTGTTGGTCCCTCAGAGTTTGGATTAGCCTTTTCATCTCTGCCCAGTCAATTTGGTTCTGCTCATGGAGATCATATATCATGTCCCGGAACTGAAAGAAATCCGACACAGTGTGGCCCGGATGGCGGTGATAGACACAAAACTTTGTTTGATCGGCCGCCATATTCCAGTTTGCCTTCTCAGGAGGGAGTCTCAGGGCATTCAGGGACATGAGGAATGCAAAGATATCATCTAAAGACTCGGGCAAAGGAGGGTATTGGGCTCTTTTGGGTCCATTAGGCTTCCTAGGGGCGTAGCCATTTTGAGGTGGAGGGACCTGGGAGTACTGGCGCTAATCTTGTGGAGGGTTTTGTCCTTGGGGAGGTGGTTGTCTATTGTTGTTGTTGTTCCATGGCTGTTGGGCTTGCTGGGTATAGGGAGACCTTCCTACATGGCCTTGGGGATTACTAACTGCACCCACCTATTCATTGGTTTGGTTCCCTTCGGTGACTGGGCCTTGTGGCTTCTTGATGTAACGGGCCTTGGGGGTCTCAAACATGGAATGTATAGGCGAGTCCTTAAGTTGGGTCTGGATGAAACGGGCTCGGCTATATAGCTGGTGCATGGTAGAAATATCGTTCATGGCCAAAATAGCTCGGTAGGTTGGAGTGGCATTGGAAATCAACAACTTCACCTTCTCCTCCTCAGGCATTGGGCAACCGACCTTGGCGGCCAAAGAACGCCACCGGTCAGCATAAGTGGAGAATTCCTCCTCTGGCTTCATTTTCTCAGCTACCAGATCCACAAAAGAATATTTGGGTCCCACCCGATCTTGGAATTGCTGCAGAAATCTCTCTTGAACAATTTGGAAATCCTCGGCTTCCTCGGGGGGCAATGAGTAGAACCATTCCAAAGCCGGACCATCCAGGGATTTTCTAAACAAGTATGCCATGAGGTGGCGGTCATACTTGTGTGGTGCTGATTCGTAGACAAAGTATTTCAGATGAACATAAGGGTCCCCTACCCCAGAGTATCGCCGATAGACAGGAAGCTCTGACTGGGGTGGGACCCAGAGGTACTGGAAGATGGGAGGGCAATGTCAGTTACCTTCCGAGGATCGATTTGTCTCCGAAGGTCATGAAACTCCTTCTTCATGCTCGTCCACTCCGCAAGGAAGTCGGAGGGAGACTGGACTTGATGCGCAGAAATAAGGGAGCGAGGTTGCTCGAAGGAGTAAGACCTCTCGCGAGGGAGGGGAGCTGGTTCGGTCGTATAGTATGTAGTTGGAGGGGATCGAGGCCGGACCTCTCGTGGGGGAAGGTAGCTTGGTTCCGAAAAATGAATGGCCCGAGGACGGAGGGGTGTAGGATCTGCCCCTGATGAAGGAAGGTGGGGTGCCGAAGCGACATGGGCGGAGGAATCCGCCGGTCGAACTGAACTCTGACCCCGGGGAGATAATAGTTGTTTCCCCTTGGCGGCAGCTATAAACTCTCGGACTTGGTCCGGAGTAAGGTGTGGAAGAAGCTGGCTGAATTGTGAGTGGGGGTCATCATCCCCAGAAGGAGAGGCAGGACGGGATTGAATCCCAGTGACGGAGGGAGGTTGGATATGCCCCGGGAGCGTGGCCATAGAGGGCTGGGCCACCTCCTCGAGCAACCCGAGAGGAAGAGCATCGTCGGCAAGGACTCGAAATTGGTCCATGTCGAAGAGGGGATTATGATAAGATACAAAGAAAGAAGGGGATTGACTTGATCTCCCTAAACAATGACGCATACGCGCCCCCCCCCCCCAAGACTAATAGGGGGGGATACAGACAAAACCTAGACTCAATCACAGCAAGAAAGACTGAGAGGAGGAGGGATGAACACTCAAGTTGCCATGTTTAAAGCGCAAATTTCTTAAGGTTTGAACTTGACCTTTAGATGAATTAATTAAGAGGATGTCACTCAGTCAAGTGGACCTTAATGGGTATGGACTCGAGTCCTTCGGTGAAGCTAAAGGATGGTATACGCACACGCAAAGGGGTGGCTTAAACTAAGGGGTGCAACTGGTACAACCAGCCCGGCGAATCGCAACGTGCGTACGGTCACGGGGTCTTACGGAGGTCCTCGGAAGGTGGGCCCGAGTCAGCCTACGAGTGCTCGTAGGTGAGAGGACTCACTCATCCAAGGGAGAACCTAAACAAATGGGTTTCACCCCCCTCGGAAGGTGGCGAAGAACGCGTGCGGGTGGCCGAGTACGTAGCGGAGAAGGTGGTGAAGAACGCGTGCGGGTGGCCGACGTCCATTGCCCGCACCGGACCATGCTGGGGGGGACTAGCTGGAGCCGGAGGTGATCTACTAGCATGTCAACCCTGCGGCCGCGCTCGATCGACAAGGGCCCAAGATCGTATAGGCATTTGTTCCCGAAAAATAATTTTGTAACACATTAAAATAAGAGTAATACTATGCTTTCAACTAACATAACATGATGTGGAAGGATCATGCCCCTCCGCAGCGTGTCATGTGGAGGGGCGCGGCTCCAGGTGTATTTAATGTACTATTTTTTTTTATCGTTAAATAGTATAAATAAATATCTATTTGTACACACAAATATTTATTTTAATACACATAAATAATAATTTAGTGTATATAAACAGTATAAAGAATTCACACAAATAATTTTATTTGTGTGCATTCATAAATGATGTGTGTGAGAAGTACTGGTCCGTTAATTCTCCTGAATTGGAGCCACGTACGCCACCCTCCCTTGCGGGCGATATGAAGATCGATGCTTATGGCGACAATACGGACGGCTTCCTAGCTCCAACATGGAGGAGGAGGTACCCACGACGGTCAGATATCAGTGAAGGATCAACACGCTATATCATGTCTTCCTATGATTGGGATTTTGGTGGCAAACTTATTTGTTCAAAGCAAATTAAGGTTTCAGCTATGTACGGGTATCAAATTATAACCCCTGCCCATGCACTTATAAGTACTAGTGAGTAATCACTTTCCGCCGACAAGCCTTGCTTAAGTTAATTGGCACGTCCTCAACTTTCTTTGTTGGAGGGCGTGACATGATGTTAAACTCTACCTCTTGCAATTGTGCAAGACAAAAGGATTTATATATGTAACCTCTGGGCTCAATTAATGAAGGTGATGATGGATGTTAAATCTCGCTCTGAGGAGGAATTTAATATATACGTAGACTTGTGTTGGAATCTCCAGATCCAAAATATATAGTTACTTGTATAAATAGAACAATTAGTTTGCTCGGGTACTTGGAGAAAATCTCACATTTAAAGAGAACAATTACAGGCGTTTGCGTACATTAATTTTCTGATATTTACACCATGAGAAAAAAATAATCCACCTTCCATAGTTCCTATATATACATCTTATCCTCATGTTTCTCACGTTAAAACCTGACGCTTTCTGCGAAAACCACGAATCTGGAAAGAACTAGCTAAGCAAATATTAGACCATCGACATGGGGTCTTTCGACGATGAGCCATGTTCCAGGGTACTGGGCTGCTGGGCGCTCGCATTAACACCGACAGAGGCGGCGCCGGCCCCGCCTCTGGACGAACGCAGCGGCCGCGGCGTCATGTCGGAGTACCCGACACCGCGGCGGACGGTCGGGAACACCAAGGACACGAAGCTGGCGACGAACCCGACGGCCAGCGGCAGGTCCCTCAGGTACTGCATGGAGTCCCGCCCGGCGCTCCCGAACAGGCAGCTCTGCACATCGGGGTCGCTCAGTGCCAGCGCCAGGAACACCAACATCGAGAAGAGCGCGTGCACGTAGTCCACCAACCGGATCCTCAGCTCCTGGAGGTCCGCCGCCGAGAGCTCGGGCTCCTCCTCCTCCTTGCACGGCTGGCAGTTGAAGAGGTAGAACCCACGGAAGGTGGCGACGCCGACGTAGACCTTGCCGCCGGCTCCGAGGAGGGTGTCGGTGAAGGAGAAGAAGGCGCAGGAGAGGGCGCAGCAGGTGATGAAGGCGAGGTTGAGGTACCAGCTGTAGCCGGCGATGCAGGTCCCCCGGTTGGAAAAGGTGGGGTTGAGGGACTGGAAGGCGAGGACGGTGCCGGTGGGTAGGAGCTTCGCGAGGTTGGCCACCATCGTGAGAGTTCGATCGGCCATGGGGGCCGGCCGGCTAGTCGGTGCTTCCCTTGCTGGGACCGGTGGGGTTTCCCCTGCCGGAGAATTGAGTTCTAGGTTCTTCCCGACGTTGTTGGAGTTGGAGGTCCTTCCCACCGCAACCACAGTTATCTGAGTGTCTGCCATGAACACAGCGAGCGCGAGCCAGAGAGAAATCAGAAATAAGGCAGAAACAGAGATGGTAGGAGTGCGTATTAATAGATGCAAGGATATTTCGATGTTAACAAGATCCAATAATGTTGTACGTATATATATATATATAGCAGCAACTTTCCTTAGTACGTTCTCATGTCAATCCCATTACTATTAGGAATAGATTTATAAGAAATTTCTAAAGAACATGATCATAGGCTTGTTTCCAAAAAAATAGGCAACTTTTCTTAAAGGAGTTTTTAGTACTTATAAATTTCCTAAACTTACGCAACAGGAGGCGAGTTTCCCCCTCCGTCGCCTATCCCCGCTGGTCTCTCTCTCTCTCTCTCTCTCTCTGTTACGGAACCCCGTCTCCTTGTCCCACCCCCGCGTCGCCACGTCCTCTGCACCGAGTGCATCGCCGGGTACGTAGCGGAGAAGGTGGTGAAGAACGCACTGTCCGCACACGAACTGCGCCGGGGGGCGGCTATCTGGAGCCGGAGGTCTGCCAGCAGTTCATCCCTGCGGCCGCGCTCCATCGGCAGGGGCCCAAGATCGTATCGGTTTTTGTTCCCTGTGTCATCAGCCAAGATGTTTGGAAGCCGGACGGGGTGCTAGATCACATGAGACCAGACAGTTCTCCCTTGTACTTGATCTTGTTCTTTATTTGTTCAGGCATCATGTGTTATTGCAGTCGATGCTTTGCCTCTTCAAAAATTGACCAGCATATTTTTGTTTTGAGAAACGCTTATTGTAATTTCATATTGCATTTTGAGTGCAATGTGATTAGGTAATAAATTTATGTGACATCTAATAATTAAATTATTATTTTATCACTCCTCATGTGAGAAGTGTTACATAAATTATTATCTAATCACATTACATTTAAAGTGTAACGTACAAGTGCAATCAACTTTTCTCTTTCTGTTTAAGCCATACATTATTAATAGGTTTTGCATATTATTAATGGAACCCCGATAACAAAGCACGGTATGATTTAAACAGGAAATTGGTTTGAGAACACACTTGATGGACATAAACATCTTTTAACACACTAATCAAATTAAATGCACCTCAACCTTTTCATTTATGAAATAATTTTAACTTTTAATTTCACTACAATTGTTGATGTGACATATTTTAATTAATAATATTATTTTAATGTGTTATGAAATGATGTTGTAAAATTATTTTCCATTTAAACATGGTCTGAACGTCCATGGCCCACTTTCTTACCAGCCGTTTATTGGCCAGGCCTGGTTGGCCAACAAGCAATATTTCGATCGTTTGGTATTATATATATATATATATATATATTAGGAGATTCTTCTACTGTTTTTATGGATACATTTTCTGATGTTGTCGGAAGGGCCATAGATATTCCTAAGTGTGTTCTGATATTCCCTCTTGCTCGATGACCTCTTGTCTGAGCTCTGAGGTACGTCCTCTACAGCATGCAGCCACAGAGAGATAATTTCCCGTT